>CM021246.1:13251706-13693630 GCA_010577795.1 Isatis tinctoria | reverse complement strand
CGCCTCTCCAATAGTGCGGAAAGTAGGATCAGCCCAGAAATGAAGAGGAACACCCAAAACCCTCACCCAGAATGTGATTGTTGATGGATAGTTAGGCTCCACAACCGGCTCCCATCGAACCAAGGACAACATCCAGTAATCAAAATGATATGGCTCCAATTTTAGTACCTCGATTATATATTCTTCTCTGTCAAATTCAAACTGGAACCTTCCCATCCCCAAATATGCACCTACAACCCGATCTTCAAGTTGCCATATGCGAGGGAGCATAAATAGCAATGATTTCATCTCCTGTTTGGCTGGATTGAAGCACCTGCCAATCAATATCTTTGAGTACCCCTTGATCAGGCTAGAGTTATCAAATTGTGGAATGGAGATCTTCAACCCCTTCCCCGAAGTTCCCATCTGTTTCCCTTCAGCCTTGCTTAGAAGTGAGGTTTGAGACATGATTAACGGATAGAGAGAGCAACGCAGATCGCAAGAAGAGAGAACAAAAGCACCGAAATGATAAGAGAGATGTATCAGATCCTAGTGAGAAAACCAATATATAACCTTGTTAGTCGGAGGAAAAACCCAAGTTAATGAGATGCACCAAATCAGATAAATCTCCGATAAATGCTGGGGATTTACCATAAAGAGAGAAGGCAGGCCCCAAATCACCGTAATCTTGATAAACAGATGGATGATTTCCAAATCTAGAGCCATAATTTTCTTTTCAATCATAATCCCACCCTCAATCTCGACAATCATTGTAATCAGGACCAGCAATAAAATTTTCCTTTTGGAAAGCAAACCGATTTCCGATCTCAAATTTTGAGGATAATCAGGATCGAGACAACATCTTATCAGACCCCAATCGACGCGCAGAGTAAGACCATAACAATAAACCGTGAATGACATCACATCCCACCCAAACAGCACCACAGAGTCCTTCTCCAGCAGATCCATCTTCCAGCCTAGCAGATCGCCATCGCCATCGCCCAGACACAGCCGTTACAATTTACTCTTTTACTCATGCAATTTACACGCTAATTTTGATTGGTGAAAAGCAATTTGATAGTTATAGTTGTATCTCCTATCTCAATCTCAAATAGTAAAGTTGTGTAATCTCAAATAGTAAAACTGTACCTCATTTTTTTTTTCTTTTTTTTTTAAGTTGAGAACCTTTCAAAAGCTCTCCATTAATCATGCTCTTATTGCCATAGCTATTTGACATTAATAGATAACATACCCAATCAATGTGTTACTTTCTCCTACCATGTTCTATGCCTATTAATTATCGTATTTATTTATATTTGATCATTTTACATGTTTTTCTTTTCCATAAAATAATTATGTTTTCATTGTATTTTGTATCTTTAGATTGTTGTGATTTAAATAGAAATGCATCAAATGCGCTATTGTAAATATCATGTCTGAATTTTATTTATAATATACGAAAAATAAAAATGCATCTGTGACTGGCTATTGTGGTTGTTTTAAATTATTTTGAACAACATTATTTTCTTATATTACTTTTGGTAAAGTTAAATAAATAAATTTATTTTATTCAAATGAGTTTATGCCCCGGTAAAAGAAGTTTCTAAATCCGTCGCTAACCATGCATTGATAACGAACATACAACATATTCTAAACAAGAAAATCTTCACTAATAGATGCAATGGTTTTTTTAACGATGATTTGATACATTCGTTGTGTTGGGTGGACCGCATCCCAAAAAATGTATTTGGTGGGATCTTTGCACACTTGCATATCTTTGCATGTCTCTCCATATTCATAGGTACCCGTTCCACAACATCCTTTTGAAGCTTCGACGAAACCTACAAGTTGCAACAATAAAAAATAAATATAAATACATTTACGAGATCCTTGCTTTTTCCTTTGAGTACTGATTGTATCTCATATTTATGTGCATGAAACAATCAGACCCATTGTTCTCACCAAATTTTCTTGGGTTTTTAATAGCTTCTTGGATGGTAGAATAAGCATCGACGTATACAGTTTTTAAACCAATCTTAGACTGCAGAAGCTCCAGGTTATTGACGATTCTTGAGTTGAAGGAAAAAGAAATTTGGTTTAGTTGATCAACGCAAGTCTTTTGCCCTCGCAGGTATTTTATTAGGGGCATGCATCCCATGGGAGGTACTCCTACCACCACCATCCTTCTAGCTCCAAGTCTATGCAACATCTATAAAATAAGCATGAAGCAAACTCAAACGATGACTCAAATCTTTTTATATAATACATTATACATGCAATGTTAATGTATATCCTTTTAATGATCTCTATGAATATGTGTCTATTAGAGTATATTCCAACCGGTTCGGTTTATCAAATAAAACCAAAATAACTGAAGTTAAATTTTTTTAAAATTGTGATTTTAAAATTGTTTCTAATTAATTGAATTAAATCTAAACTTACTAATTTTTTTCATAAACCTATTCAATGTAACATTTTCTTGATAGCGAAACAAAAATCCAGAGTTGGACAGTTAAGTGGTTATATACATATGGTTTATGGTTATATATATATATATATATATATATATGTCTCCCAATAAACGGGAGTCAGAATTTATTAAGCTTAGTGGTTCAAGAAAGTGAATGCAATTTTTTTTTTCCCAACTAATAACACAAACGAAAAAATAACTTATTTATATACTTGTGGATATGAGTTGTGCCCTTCGACATGTTCAAAATCCGGACATGAAAATCGAAAATTGATGTAATTGTAGTAGAGGGTACAAATTATTTATTGAAATTAAATGCTCTCAACAACCAGATAGGATTCGTATTATTTTCTTCCTTTTTCTCTCTCAGGTTCGTATTAGTTTCTCTGTACTCCTTGTATTTTTTTCCTCTATTTTTTGCTGTACCTTATGACTATTTTTACGTAATTAATTATCAGGACCCACACACATACACAAGATATTTGTCGACTTTTTTAATTTCAATAATTCTACACGCATTTATTTCAGCAGCTACACAGAGACACGTTTCTTTTTATTTTATTTTATTTTACAGTCGTTTAGTTCAAGCCAAAAATAAAATACAGTATAATCCTTACACGAAGCCCATAATTAAAGTATATATTATGTCTATGTATATACCGTTATTATTATACACAAATAATGCATATGTTTTAAGGATTAGTGGCGATGAATACGTACCTTGGCGTCGTAAAGCATGCGGGAAGAGAGAAAGTCGATGTATTGTTCAACTGTGAATTGCTTTTGTCGAGTAAAATCGACTAAGTAATTTTGAAGAAAGTCATTTGATCCCATACTTAAAAACAATATCGCATTACGTATCATTTTCGAGCTCTCTACTGGTCCAACCAATTTATTGAGGTGAATTTTGTAATGTAAAAAGTAAGTGACTTGCGTCGAGAAACTCCACACGTTCTGTTCCATTTTCGACGAAAAAAAAAAAAAAAAATCAGTTCCAGTTCGGTTATATATTAAAAGAAGATTTCATCTTTGTCTTTTTTATTAAAAGTTTAAAAAGGAAACATGTTTAGGCTTACGGATATTAGCTGTTAGGTCATCATAACCAGAACCAGCCGAGGCAAAACTTGCACCGCGAGGTAGATCGGCTTTGGTTAGAGTTGGATCAAGAAAAGCTGGTATTGGCGGGTGACCCCATGGCCTCCGCTGAAAGAAAAAAAGAAAACGAAAGTATAAGTTTGACGTGAAAATAATTTCATAATTAACAGTAAAGTCTTCAATTAGCATATACTTTAAGTTTAAGATTCATACATAATTAAGGACAATGTAAACTTACCATATATATAAGTTTGATGTGTACATAATTCATGATTAAAACTTACGACTAATACAAAAAACTATAAGTGTCAAGCTTACCGAGAAAATCGGGTGCGAGCAAACCATCACATAATCTTCCGGTGGATTTATGGTTCACGAAATTCCCACCGTAAGGTGGAAAATTTCTTTCAAATCGGTTTTAAGAAAATTATGTTTCCGGATCGACCACTGAATCTCCAACACAAACCATGTTGTTACATTGTGCTTTGCAGCTAGCTGGGGAAGGAGGTGGACGTCCAAAGCCACCACCAAAGGGACAGCATTGAGGCCGGCCAGATGGCTAAAAAGAAATGGTCATGATCGGATTGCACGCAAGGTGGAACGAGCTCAGTACCACAACTTACATGAGCTACTACATCTAGCGGTTCAAATAGAGAGTCAGATCAAGAAGAAGACATCCTACTCCAACCGCAACAAATCAAATCATCCATGGGCTGCAAGTAGCAACAAGGCTATGGACAAAGGCAAAGCTGTTGATTATGATGCACGGAACAAAGATAAGGCTAAAGAAGTAGCCAGGACCAACAGTGCCGAACCAGGTAAGACCCCTGCTCCTAATCAATCCCGTTCTCGTGACATTGTTTGCTTTAAGTGTCAAGGTAGAGGACACTATGCACGAGACTGTCCAAACCGGAGAGCAATGTTCATCACGGCTGATGGAGGATATGAGTCTAAAGATGAAGTGGAGAGCGATGAGGAGAGCTCTGGAGAAGACATTGAGTATCCGGACACATGAGAGATGCTTGTCACTAGGCGTGTGTTGCTGAAACACCCTGAAGATCAAGCACAACGAGAAAACCTGTTCCACACTCGTTGCACCATCATTGATAAGGTTTGCAATCTTGTGATTGATGGAGGTTCTTGTGCTAATGTTGCTAGCAAGTACATTGTAGACAGGTTAGGCCTTGAAAAGACCAAGCACCCGAGACCATACAAGCTTCAATGGCTCAACAACTCCACAAAGCTTAAGGTCAATGAGCAAGTGACAGTTCCATTCAGTGTTGGCAAGTACAAAGATCAAGTCTTACGTGATGTAGTGCCAATGCAAGCTGGACATCTACTGTTAGGGAGACCATGGCAATTTGATAGATCCACACTTCATGATGGCCGTACAAACCATTACTCCTTCACGCATGAGGATCGTAAATACAACTTTGCTCCACTAAGTCCAGCCGAAGTTCATGAGCTTCAAAAGCGAATGAACAAAGAGAACCAGGTAAGTAAGACTAGTCTCTACATCAATTCTAGTGGATTAAACCGTGTCATGAGTGCCCAAGGCACTATATTACTAATGGTTTACAAAGAATGTTTAAGAACAGGAATTGAAGAACTAGAATTACCAACCTAGGTTAGTGTCGTGCTCAACAAGTTCCAGGACATCTTTCCTGAAGACATACCACCAGGTTTGCCACCAATCAGTGGGATAGAGCACCAGATTGATCTTGTACCAGGCTCCGCTTTGCCCAGCAAACCCGCGTACAGAATGAATCCACAAGAGAACAAGGAGCTAGAGAATTAAGTCCAAGAACTTATGGACAATGGATACATCCGAGAGAGTCTCAGCCCATGTGCCGTGCCAGTGCTTCTAGTGCCAAAGAAGGACGGTTCTTGGAGAATGTATGTGGATTGCCGAGCAATCAACAACATCACCATCAAGTACCGACATCCAATTCCACGCTTAGACGACATGTTGCATGAGCTTAGTGGTTCCACAATCTTCTCTAAGATTGATCTCAAGAGTGGATATCACCAAGTAAGAATGCGAGAAGGAGATGAGTGGAAGACAGCCTTCAAAACCAAGCAAGACTTGTATGAGTGGCTTGTAATGCCATTTGGTCTCACGAATGCACCCAGTACATTCATGCGACTCATGAACCAGGTTCTAAGATCATTTATAAGCAAGTTTGTGGTAGTTTATTTTGATGATATACTGCATATATAGTCGCAACTTATCTGATCACCTTGAGCACTTAGAACTTGTTTTGAAAACGCTTCGGAAGGAAGGTCTATATGTCAACCTAAAGAAGTGCGTCTTTTGTACTGACCATGTTGTTTTCTTAGGTTTTGTAGTGAGTAAACAGGGACTCCAAGTAGATGAAGAGAAGATCAATGCGGTTCAAGAATGGCCAACACCAACCACCATTGGACATGTTAGGAGCTTTCACGGCTTGGCTAGCTTCTATAGGAGGTTTGTGCGATACTTCAGCACCGTGGCAGCACCACTCACAGCTGTGATAAAGAAGAATGCACCATTCTCTTAGGTACCATCTCTAGATACTGCTTTCAATACTTTGAAGGACTGCTTGACACATGCACCAGTCCTAGCATTTCCCAACTTTGAGGAAACTTTCGAAGTGGAGTGTGATGCATCTGGTTTAGGCATTGGAGCTATTCTACACCAAGGAAAGAGACCAGTAGCTTTCTTCAGTGAGAAACTAAGTGGAGCAACTCTAAACTACCCTACATACGATAAGGAGCTCTATGCATTGGTTCGAGCCTTAGAGACTTGGCAACACTATCTCTTGCCAAAGGAATTCATCATACACACGGACCATGAGACCTTGAAGCATCTAAGAGGCCAGACCAACCTCAAGAGGAGGCACGCAAAATGCTACAATTCGTGGAGACATTTCCCTATGTAATCAAGTACAATAAGGGAAAAGATAATGTGGTTGCCGATGCTTTGTCAAGGAGACATCTACTGATTGCGACCATGGAAGCAAAGGTTTTGGGATTTGAGCACATCAAGGAGCTATACAAGGATGATCCCGAGCTTGGAGAATGTTACAAGGAACACGGCAAAGGGAGTTTCTCTGCCTTTTATTTGCATGATGGTTTCTTGTTCAAGGATAAACGCTTGTGTATTCCACAGGGTTCTGTGAGAGCCGAAACTCGCACTGTCAAAACTTATATTTTATGGGGGCTCGAAAATTCTATTTAAAAGAACTAAATGACCGAAAATGCAAAAAGAGAGATTTTATTGATATTTTCCGAAAGTACAAGAATAATTAGCAAAAGCTGAAAAGTCTTATATTGCTAAAACTCCTAATACTCGGATTTGAGATGGGTTTAACCCTTACATGAGCGTACATATATATACTGACAATCCTAGGGTGCTAAGACTTCAGATTTTCGATGTGGGACTTTGCCCTTCCTTCCCGGCCGCCGACCTAAGCTTTTGGGCCCGAAATCCGGCCCGAGAATCTTCCGTGATCCGTCTGCGCGTTCTGACCCAAATCCGGCCCGCCGATGAATAGTGATCCGTGAATAGTAAACCGGTGAATAGTAATCCGATGAATAGTAATCCGAATCTCATTTTAGACTTAGTTCGATTTTTCGGTTAACTTTGTCTCGGGATGAATAGTGTTTTTAACGGTTTTTCCCGCGCGAACAGTATTCCGAACGTTTTACGACTCTTGAGATTTGAGCCGCCCGTTCTTTGTTTGAACTTCCAGCCGCCGGTTTTCGTAGTGATGGCCAGTCGCCGGTTTTCGTAGTGATGGCCAGCCGCCGGTTCCTTTGGCTCGGGTGCTTCGGTGACTGGTCCATGGATGGCTGGACGTTGGTCACGGTCTTTCGGAAAATGTTCATGGACGTCTTGGAGTCAGAACACGCAAATGCCTAATCTTCGAGTCGGTCCGGGCTTAGAGTTATGTTTGATGGTCGGTCGACTGGACGATGTTCGGATAACGAGTCTTGACTAAGAAATGATCGTGGGCGGCTGGCCTTATCCCAGCCGCCAGTCGATGTGTGATGAAGACCCGGCGGCTGGCCTTATCCCAGCCGCCGGTCAGTATATGATGAAGTCTCGGTGGCTGGCCTTATCCCAGCCGCCGGTTGGTGTTTGGAGAAGACCTGGCGGCTGGCCTTATCCCAGCCGCCGGTCAGTATATGATGAAGTCCCGGTGGCTGGCCTTATCCCAGCCGCCGGTTGGTGTTTGGAGAAGACCTGGCGGCTGGCCTTATCCCAGCCGCCGGTTGGTACTCGAAGAAGACCCTGCGGCTGGCCTTATCCCAGCCGCCGGTTGGTACTTGGAGAAGACCCGGCGGCTGGCCTTATCCCAGCCGCCGGTTGGTGCATGAAGAAGACCCGGCGGCTGGCCTTATCCCAGTCGCCGGTTCATGTCTCAGACGGGTCGTGGGCAGTTGGCCTTAGCTCGTCCGGTCAATGTTCGGGATAAGTTCCGTTTGATCTCGACTTTGACTTCTCATTCCGTCAATCTTCGAGGAGGAGATTTCGACCCCAACATCGAGTGGACATTGTCTGGATAGCGAGTCTTGACTGAGAGATGATCGTGGGCGGCTGGCCTTGTCCCAGCTGCCGGGTCATGCTTTTGGACGGACCACTGGCGGCTGGCCTTGTCCCAGCCGCCGGGTCATGCTCGGACAGATCCCGGGCGCCAATTATTTGCACGGAGCCAGGCGCCCGATCTTTGCACGGAGCCAGGCGCCGGATTGAAGTATGATGGGCGGCTGGCCATGCTCTGGACGAACCACGGGCGGCTGGCCTTGTCCCAGCCGCCGGGTCATGCTCGGACAGATCCCGGGCGCCCGATATTTGCACGAAGCCAGGCGCCCGATCTTTGCACGGAGCCAGGCGCCCGATTGAAGTATGATGGGCGGCTGGCCATGCTCTGGACGAACCATGGGCGGCTGGCCTTGTCCCAGCCGCCGGGTCATGCTCGGACAGATCCCGGGCGACCGATATTTGCACGGAGCCAGGCGCCCGATCTTTGCACGGAGCCAGGCGCCCGATTGAAGTATGATGGGCGGCTGGCCATGATCTGGACGAACCACGGGCGGCTGGCCTTGTCCCAGCCGCCAGGTCATGCTCGGACAGATCCCGGGCGCCCGATATTTGCACGAAGCCAGGTGCCCGATCTTTGCACGGAGCCAGGCGCCATGCTCTCTTGATTAAATGATTGGCGGCTGCCCCTTGGAAAGGAGATAAGGGCGGCTGACCTCATGCATAGAGCATGGGTGGCTGGCCCTTATGCTCGGGATGTGATCCGTTTGTTCTTGATCTTGAGTTCTCGTTCTATCAATCTCCAAGGAGGGGATTTTGACCCCAACAGTCTGGTGCAAAGAGCAAATTCCAAATCTGTCAAACACCAAGGTAAGAATTTTTTCCTAATAATTCTTTAAAACTGACGAATTGCGAGTTTAAGAACAGGGGATACAGCCGTAAGGAAAATCTTGCTACACAAGTAAGAGCTGAGAGGCAATATTCAAAGAGAGTTACACAAGAACTGAGCTCAACCAGAACACTAGGAACGCAAATGACAAACCCAGGAGGTACCATAGTGGCAAGAGGACGAACAGCACTTGGAAAGAACTCGGCATATTCACCTAATCAATCGGAAATATCAATCGCTGCAACAAAAAAGAGCCAACCGATTCAGACCAAGGTAAGTACCTCAACTGCTCCGAAAAATTTTGATCAGCTTTGTGATGAAATAATGCATTTGATTAAGTCCAAAGGAGCTGAGGAAAGTCTAGCTACCAAAGAAGGCCGAGGTCCAACTAATTATTGTGATCTTCAAGTAAATAAGAAACAAGAAACTGTTTCAGTCTTTAAGAATGAAGGGGTACAAGCTACATTATCTCAATCTGTTTATAATGATCCCATGACTGTCATGATGTGCTTGCCCTTTTCCATAAGTGCTGAGCAAGGTGTAGGAGCTCAGGGAGAACGATTGCAAACATTGGAGATACCACCTTGTCAAGAAGAGCAATGGAAGCGAGGAGGACATGAGAAGAAAACTCCACTTGATCTGAAACCACCAAATCTTGGACAACATGTGACGCAGCTAATAGATAAGTCTTCTAACCTTAATAACCTAGCTGGAGTAATATGTTATAAATGTCAAGGTGTAGGGCACAAGGCTAAAGAATGTCCAGCTAAGAAATGAAAACATTCTACTTCTTTAGAGTTGAAAAAGAACAACCCCAACAAGTGTGATAGCTTTGTTCAATCAGATTTAAAATCTCTAAATGCTAGTATATTACACTTGTCTTTGCCAAAGGATGTTGGAACAGGTTTAGGTGATATGAATGAGCAAGCGGTTCAAGAGGAGCTACCAGCTCAAGAACTGGATCAGGAGAAAGTTCACTATACTACTCATTCCATAGTTCCCAAGGTAGCTGAGCTAGAAGTAGGCGCCCATTCAAATTCAATTAAACCTAAGGCGCCAGACCAAGGATTTGTTCTTACGATCTCTAAGCCTAAGATAAGTGCAAATATGACTCTACCTATTCCTTTGGGTTCCATAAATACCTTAACACACTTGTTTTCTCCAAAAAATATTGAGAAAGGTATATGTAGAAACGGGAGAAGGTCAGGAGCTCACGGCTCATCAACTTGCCAACATGAGGAGCACTTGCCAATTGTCCATGAGAAACGTGTACCAGCTGATCTCGTTATAGGAAAGGCAATCATCACAGCTAACTCATTGCATAGCTTCTTGCATGGAACACAGGTAAGTGATACTCAAGACTTGATTAGGTACTGGAACAACTTCATGACAAGTCACAGCCTTAAATCTTCTATTCACGAAATACCCTTTTCAAGTTTAATACACTTCTTCTTGCCCTTGAGTGTTAAGAAAGGAACAGATGCTATGGAAAAGAGTAAAGCTCTAGGAGATTTAAAGAAGAAACCGGGAGTGTAATAGGAGATCTCATTAAAGGTGAAACAGTTCTGCCCAAAGATCAAGCGCATGGAGTAATGACTTCAACCCACTTCAAAGAGAAACCACCAGACCAAGCTAAGAACACTAAAAATGTTGATCAGGTAAGTTTTTCTTTTAACTCATTTGTTTTCCATGATGCCTCAACTGTGCTGAAGAGATTATTACACATAGGAGAGCATGAAGACAGAACTTGTTTGAAACCACAATTAGAAGGGGACATTGCTAAAATTAGTGCTGAGGGATTTGATTCTACTAGCTTATATTGTCATAAAGAATCTATAATGCAGGAACCAAAGAGGAACTTTCGCTTGAAGAGAACTTGCCAATCAATCCAGTTTCGTACCAAAGAAGAAAAGAGTTAATGGAGATCAATGCCACGCCCACCAAAGGAGAAAGTGAAGAACCAGGACAGAGAAGGGGAGCTATCCTATCTTACCTGTTTATGGGGAGCCACCAGACGTGCCAAACCACACCAGACCTCATACATATCAAGGTAAGACCCTAAACTCTCAAAGGAGAATGAAAGCTGACTTGCTTTCTATTGGTGAAATAGTTTTGAAGCTGGAGTGGTTTGAGCTGGTTCTTGTCCAATAAACTCGAGTTCTTTGATTAATTCCTCTTCTTGAAGTCCCATAAAATCCATATTGTTGAGGTCTTTAAGTGCTTCTACTGGAATTGATTGGAAGGCTTCAATACTTGGGAGTCCGTCGACTTGTGAGCTGCATAACTTCTTCATGCGGGAAGCTTTTGGATTGATTCTTTCTCTCAGGGCTTCCCTGTTGAGTTACGTTTATGGAACATCTTGAATTGTAGCTTAATTCCTTATGATCCGTCCTGTGTGCTCGAATCAATGGACCTATGTCGTTGATATGTTCTAGTTGGTCTTCACCAAGAGTCTTGGTCAGCTTGTGTGCGTGTTCTCTATGCTTCTTGGTTGATGTTGACTTGAGGTCTACATCATTCGTCTACATCATTCCCTCCCTCTTGAAAATGTTTCGACCTCGAAACTATATATCTTGCACCAATAGAAAGCAAGTCAAACCACTCCACTCCAGATATATTTTCTGATTCATCATGTAATATACGTTTGTATAACTATTTCATCTCTATCTAGATATTTTTCTGGGAGGAATAAATAAGCAACAGCCAGCAATTGCATAGTCCAACCTTTTCCACTCTGCAGAAGAATCATAACTATTTCAATCGATAATCAAAATTGGTTTTAACCTTATGCCAGGGAATGAGTTTATCTGACTTAAAGACAAGTCATGAACAGATAACAAACGATCCAAGTAGTTAATTGCTAGGCAAACACACAGAGGTTAATATCACATTCCACTTCCGACCAAAGATAAGTCAAAGTCATCTAGCACAGGTGTAGAACATTTAGTTGGTAAGAATTGAGCGAATAGAAAGAGGAGACAAAAAAAAGACCTTCCAAATCCAATAAAGGGCTTCATTCCTGGCATTTTAATCCAAATCACCACTTCTCAGACTCCTGAGGTAATCATCTCTCGGCAAGGAGTCAAGGAGTAAAACTTAAAACTTGGCCAAATAAAGGAGTCGATAAATCCTATAATACTTTGAAATATCATTAATTCCCACACCTAAGAAAGTAAAACTTAAAGAAGGTTTAATATCAACTAGACCTTCATAATTTGTGGGGTTCGAAAGTTGTCCACGAGAGCATCTTCAAATTGTGGTGGGGCAACTAAAACGACCTACATAAATTAGTTATTTGGGTCTGAATATAACTGGACCAATTTGGGCCACTAAAACCCATATGGACCCTAAATATAAGACATAAACTCACCAAAAAATCTTTATAAGCTAACAACCAAACCTGCTTACATTATAACGATGCAAACAAAACAAAAACAACAAAAGAACAAGCATCTATTTTCGGACGTTTATTAAGCTTAAAAAATAGGGAAAAAATTGTTATCCTTATGACAAACATCATTCCTAAAGCATATAAAGGCAAATTCTATAGAATTCATTTTATATTTCCATTTTTTTAAATTAACTTATTTTCTAACTATAATACTGGAAATTACTACTAGCGTCAACTTCAGCTACTCGATTCTACTCTGATAAATCCATTGTTGCTATCAAAAGCTTCAAAAAAAGAGACGTATAAACGCAAGCTTTTATGGTAACAAAAAAAAGACATTAACGTGAGTAGAAAAAACAACACACTAAGAAAAAAGAAATTGTCTCAACTACTACTTTCTAAGTACCACCTTTTAAAAATACTCTCCCCTAAATGATAGACAAAAATACACTTATTTTTAATGGATTAAAAATCTATTATACCATTAATGAATCTAACTATAAAAAATCATAAATCTAATTAATAAAAAAAACCTAATCTACGACCTCTACATCTTCTTCCTCTTCGCCGATCGATCCTCCGATGAGCGAAACAGTAGCCACCGCCGAAGACTGACGCCGTGCTCTCGGCAAAGTGGCACCGGGAACGCAGACTTGAAGATTAGATCCGTGCATCGGAGCTCGAGATAGATCCATAATGTTGAGAGGCTTCTTTTTATTCTTCGATTCGTGATTCGAAACCGACAATTTGTCATCGAACGGTACCAGATTCAATCAGTTGTTGCCGTTCACGGCGGAGACTGGAGATTCCAAACTAACTGAATCTTCGAGCTTTCTCCACATTCATCAGATTCTCCGCCACTGGAAAATTGATACGTCGCCTCAGTTCAGGCATCCTCGCCATCTTTATTTCTTCTCTCATCACCTTCCGATCGTACAAGCGGAAGTCGCTCGACATCTCCGGCGGAGTTGTCGGATTCCTCGTTATGACCATCCATTTCACCGCCGGTTTCACCTATGGAGCTCTGCTGCTTCTCTTCTTTCTTACTTCCTCGAAGCATACCAAGGTCGGCGAAGATAAAAAACGACACATTGATGTTGAGTTAAAGGAAGGTGGACAAAGGAACTGGTAAATATTCTTATTAGCAGTTTTTTTATCTCATGATTATGCGGCTTTCTTTTTTCGTTTTTGTAGTCCCAAAGTTTTTGAATTGAGAGTCTCTGCACTCTTGAAACTTTGTTTAGGAGAATGACTTCTCTGCTCTAAAACTTGTACGATTGTGTATGGTTGTTGATTATTTTTATATCATCATTTATCTAGCTAAGTCTTTTGTGAAAGTGAGCTATTTGGATTGATGCATCTTTGATCAATTGGTTTAAGTGGTGTTGTTGTAATAGATTTCAAAATGATTGATCCAGGTTAATACCGGCGCTGCAGAGAAGTTACTAGCTGGAGATTGGGCTGATCTTGGTCCCGACACTTTACTCTTCGATGTATGTTGTGGAACTGGAACAATCAGGCTTACACTGGCACATCGTGTTGGTATGGTAATACTCTGATACTTTAACTTGCAAAACCGATCAACACAACAAGTTGAGCTACACTATAACAAGTGGTAACTGATCCTGTCTTAATGGTTTTGGTACTAACCAGGTAGGCTCTTACAGGTAATTGGCATAGAAATGAATGCTTCAGCTGTATCAGAGGCGGAACAGAATGCAAAGATCAATGGCATAAGCAACTGCAAGGTCATCTGTTCAAGGCATGAGTTTGACAATAACATATCTCGTAGTCGGTTTCATTATCATAGTCCTATGGGTTCTTCTTCATGGTAGTGTTCGTTGGTTTGCTTTTTGCAGACAGAGGATGTGAACAAAAAAAATTATAACGCTTTATAAGTTTTTTATAAACCTTTATAGATTGCTTTATAAACTTTTACAAAATGATTTTTATAATGCCTTATAAAATAAATTTATAAACACTTGTAGGATAATTTATAAAACCTTTATAAAATAAATTTATAAACCCCTATAAATTTTTTTATTAATAAACGTTTTAAATAGTTTCTAAAATCTTATAAATCCTAATAACCCTTATAAATGATTTATAAACTCTTATAAACTCTGATATATTATTTTATAAATCCTTACAAATTCTGTAACAAGTTGGTATGTAGCGATAACTAGTTCTGGTGGAGTCAGGACGATTATTGGGATATTGTGGCTTGTATTGATGCTTTCTCTTGTTGCTTTTATAAGAACATTATGCGATTTATAATGCAAGCCACAATCAATAATTTGTTATAAGCCATTATGCAAACTCCAAGGACAATCTCTCAAGTAAACACGTTATGCAACTAAAACCCAGTGAACGTCTTACCAATTAATAATTTGTTACAAAAATGAAACCACACACATCAATTAAAAATAGAGGTTACTCTCATCAATAATTACACAGTCTCTTGTTTTGTCTGACTAAATAGTTCTATAAGGCTTTCTAAATATTTTTGTAAGGCTTTATAAACAGTTTTATGAAGCTGAATAGTTCTAGTTTTTATAAGATTTTATAAGGCTTAGGTTTATAAAATAAATAGATTTGTAAGACTTTATAGTTCTGGTTATATATGGTTTCATATAGTCTTATAAAGCCTTATAAAAATGGACACTACTCTTATCAATCTTACTCGATCAACTATTAGGCTAAATAGTTTTATAACCCTTTATAAATATTGTTTATAAGGCTTTATAAATATTGTTTATAAGGCTTTATAAATATTGTTTATAAGGCTTTCTAAACAGTTTTATGGAGCTTAATAGTTCTATCTTTCATAAGATTTTATAAGGCTTATGTTTATAAGATAAATAAATTGGTTTGTAAGGCTTCTGGTTTTATATGATTGTATAAAGCCTTATAAAAATGGAATCTACACTCATAATCTTGCTCGATCCACTATTAGGCTAAATAGTTTTATAATGCTTTATAAATATTTTAATCAAGCTTTATAAATATTTTGTATGGCTTTATAAATATTTTAATGAAGCTTAGTAGTTCTCGCTTTTATAAGATTTTATTAAATCTCGGTTTATAAGATAAACATGTTGTATAAATCTTTTATAAACCCTTATAAAAATTATATATAAACCTATATAAAACTAATTTATAAACCTTTATTAAACTAATTTATAAACCTTTATAAAACTTATTTATAAAGGCTTCATAATATTTATAATATTTATCTTTTATAAAGCTTTATAAAAGATTTATAAAGCTTTACAAATATTTTATAAAGCTTTATAAATAATTTTAAAAACACTTATAAAATATTTACAAATAAAGGTTTATTTATAAATCTTTTATAAAGCCTTACTAATTCTTTTATAAAAGCTTTATAAATATCATATAAATACTTTATAAATCTTTTACAAGGCATTAGCTAAATGACCCAAATAATTTAAGGCAACCAAGAGATTGCTTTCTGCATCATCAGTCTAATGTCTATACAAATTTAGAATATCTTTCTAATGCTTTAGAAGGTAGTTTTGTACACTTTATAAAGATTTATAAAGTGGTTATAAAGTGGTTTTAAAAACCAGAACCAAGCAAATGCTTCATAAAGCTCATTGACACGATATGAAGAGAGTTATGATTGATCTTTCCCCGGAAGCATCTATAATGTCCTCGTTGCGCGAAATCTCCAACTATATCTTTGGTCAACATATCGAAGAACAAGTATGAAACTCAAAAAATTCTCTCATAGCAAACATTCGCAACTTTGCACTCATCTCCTTTTTGTCTTTAAAAGATTTTCCACAATATTAACCACTATCATCAATATCAGTATTTGTAGAAACTGAACCTTCTGAAATCATCTTTTTACCCAGTCGACTAGAAAACGTGACAGCTTTGAAGTCTCTAATCCTCTCTAAAACATCAAGAATATTTAGAAACCTTTATAAAATCGAACCTTATAAATATATAACACTTGCTAACTTATAAAACAGCTAATTAAAATTGATCAGTAACTAAATTTTATAAACCCTTATAAAAAAGCTTTACAACCCTTTATAAATATTTTTATAAGGCTTTATAAATAGTTTTTATAAGGCTTTATCAACAGTTTTATAAAGCTTTCTAAACAGTTTTATGAAGTTTAATAGTACTAGCTTTTATAATATTTTATCAGGCTTTCTGAACAGATTTATGAAGCTTAATAGTTATAGCTTTTACAAGATTTTATAAGGCTTATGTTTTTAAGATAAATAAGTTTTTAAGGCTTTATAGTTCTGGTTTTATGTGATTTTATAAAGCCTTATTAAAATGGAAAGTACATACATCAATCTTACTCGATTCCACTCTTTGGCTAAATAATTTTATAAGACTTTATAAATATTTTAATAAAGCTTTATAAATATTTTATATGGCTTTATAAATATTTTTATAAGATTTGTGAATAGTTGTATAAGGCTTTCTAAATAGTTTTATGAAGCTTAATAGTTCTAGCTTTTATAAGATTTTATAAGTTTTAGGTTTTTAAAGATAAATAGGTTTGTAAGGCTTTATAGTTCCGGTTTTATATGGCTTAATAAAGCCTTAGCATTATTAAAATGGAAGCGACACTCATCAATCTTACTCGATCCACTCCTAGGCTAAATAGTTAAAAAAACTTTATAAATATTTTTATAAGGTTTTATTAACATTTTTATAAAAGCTTTCTAAACAGTTTTATGAAGTTTAATAGTACTAGCTTTTATAATATTTTATATGGCTTTATAAATATTTTAATCAAGCTTTATAAATATTTTATAAAGCTTTATAAACTTACCTTTATAAATCTATTTATAAACTATGTTAGCATGAAACTAAGTTTATATGGAAATGATGAATGCAATTTTGTTACAAACCCTTATAAATCAATTGATTAACCTTCAATTAAATTATATATAGAATAGAAACTAAGTCAGCATAGATATGACTGAATGATGAATGCTATTTTATATAAACCACTTATAACATTACTACAGGTTTAAAGTTTGAATACAGGAGAAAAATTTCCTCGCCTCATCGTCTCGTCGTCCTCATCATCTTCTGTTTTGAACATCTCTACGATTCCCATATCCCTTGATGTCGCTTTCATCAGTTTGGGATAGTTCATCTTCACCCAGATCTCCAAGACATTGGTTTCTTCTTTGAGCTTGGCTTACATTCACCTGAAGCCTCTCCTTCTCGGTCTCAAGATTACTGATGTTCGAAACAATATATTCCTGAGGCTCCAAAATCTTCCCTGAAAAGGATCCACAAAAAGAAATTAGATTCCTGTCAAAACAGTAGATTCACATACTTAATCTATAAGTTTTTAAACCAGAAATTGTTTTTTTTTTCAGAAACTGGACTGCAATGATGTAATCAAATATGCTTTAAAAAGTATGGACTAACTAGCTCTAGAAACTTGGACAAAGCTTCTGCTTTCTCAGATGCATTCTTCTTTTCAACAAGATACCTACATAATATAAGCTTTCATGGACTCATAGATCTTCAAAGACGACAACTCAGATGCAACAAAACAAAAAGGTGGATTAACAGAGGATCAATCCTATTATAAGAAAAAGAAATTTATTAAACGTAGAGAGACAACCACAAAACACATCCAAAATCAGAACAATAAACTGAAAATTTGGCAAGAAAAAACAATAAACTGAAAATTTCACATCTGAAATTACAAAGATAAAACTGTAATCTTTTTGATCCCATAATAAGAAGATAAATGGGAATTAGAGGAGGAAAAAACTGATGGAAACGATGATAAAACGAACTTGTATTATCAAGTCCATGATTGTGATGAAGACGAGGAGCAAAAGAAGAACGAATGGGAGGTAGAAGAAAACCTAATCGAGAAGGATTGCAGGAGGAGAGAGGTAAGGTTCGGCGAGACAAAATTCCGGTGACATTAGGAAGCAGAAGAGATTTACGAGATGGTGGAGGATCTTCCTCGCCAGCGATTTTGGAGGGCGGTTATCGAGGAAGAAGAGATCTCAGGATTTTTTTTTAATTGGCAGGGTTATTTTAGTCATTTGTACATTAGGAATAATGTTTTTTTTTTTTGTTCACCAAAGTACATTAGGATAGTGTAAATATGAAAATGTTCTCCTTACATATGTAAAATTGGAAAAGTGTAACAAAGAAAGTGTATTTTGGTGATTGCCCCTGAAAAAGTGACAATAAAAATTATATCAATCTTATAATAAATATATAAAAAATAAAAAGTCATCACACATGTTTGTCATTTTCAAATAAAAAAACTTTCATCGATAACATAAAAAAACTCTACCAAATTAAAGAAAAAAAAGAGCTTAAAACAAAATTCTTAAAAAAAAAGGGTGAGGTCACCAAAGAAAAAAATAATCTATATAATTCATCATTTCCCAAATACACACAAATGACCCACATATCCCAAGCTATATCTTCCTACTTTTATCACTCTTATGCTTACTTTAAATTACACATTTTTTGTTTATCATACAAACTACACTAAAGACAAATAAAATATAGTAATAAAAAGATGACAAAAACTAATAATATAACCGACGCATAGCTCGGGCAGAACCCTAGCTTATATATAATAGCGGAGTTCTCTCTCCATAGAGAGCTCCACATCATCTTATTTAAATTGACACGTGTCCACCCAAAAAAGTCTCATCGTCGGCAGTTTCTTTAATGGGTAATTAGAATATTCGTGGGCTTCAAACATCTTCGTGGGCAAGTAGGAAGGAATCAAGTAGCAGCGGTGTCGTTTCACTTTCACTTTATTTAATGTGTCCAAATTAAAACGTCTTTCATTCATAGGGGCCCCTTATTCTCCATATAGAAGTAGCTAATATTTAATTAACGTGTGAATTAACAATGGAAATCCGGATGATAAGAGAAAACAAATGGAATAAAAGAATACAAAAAGGAAAATTCCTTATACACAACAAAAAAATATATATATGAAAGACAAATATAATTACGAATTCAGGATGAGGGGATTGATATGTGTTAGAGAATAGTAATAGCTAAGAAAAAAAAATTGTTGGGCAATTTTTCAGTCTAAAGCAAAGAATTAAACATGAGTATTAGATATAATTTTTTTTTCAAAGCTTAAAAATAGTGGACAGATTCAGTCAAATATAATTTCAGCTCTAAACGGAAAAAAAAAAAATCGAATATAAGATTCACTACATAGAACAAAAGCTGGAATTTTCAGCAATAAAGGAAGCAACCCATTAAATTTTAGAAATCTTAAAATCCAAGAGAAAGAAAAAGAATAACAGAAACACAGCCCCATAACCAATTCAAAAAATACACAACCAAGTAATAAACACACAAAAATACATTATATTGCAAACACAACTCCCGCGCGCAGGCGAGGGGTTAATCTAATTTCTAGTTTTAATAAAAAGAATATGATTTTCACATTTAAACCAAAAAAATGAAACATAATAGATAAAAAGGATAAATTAAGAAAAATATTATTAAATTTTGTTTTAAAGCTTGCAAACATTTACGACGCGTATATAAAGAACTTAGCTCTTTCGAAATTTACATGACCATGAAATATGTGGAGTGAGTCTATCAAATTTTGACATGTAATTTTTTTATTTTTTTAACTAAATAAAAGGAAATATATAATCAGTTTTTGTCAATAAAGAGAGAAAATATAATAGTGGCAATGAGACTTGAAGAAATTTCACAATTTCTGGGATGTGGGGGAAGATGTGTTTGCTGTTATGTTTGGTTTTGGATAATTATTGTGGACGGACCGGATTGGCAATGGGCGTGGAAGGCTTATATTTCAGACATCTCGAATCTCCTCATGTTCGGATGTTTTTTTTTCTTTTATTTAATTTACAATCTTGGTTGTGATATGAGGATTTTAAGTTGGAATTGTCAGGGTGTTGATAGCAAATGGACAATAAGCTATCTGCGATAATGTTCTCATAAATGTAAACCAGAGTTTTTATTTCTTTCTGAAACAAAGCAAAATTTGGGTTTTGTTCAGCAATTTAAGGCATATTTTGGGTATGACAAATTATATACAGTGGAACCTTGTGGTGCGAGTGGTGGACTTGCACTCTTTTATAAGACGCATCTATGTTGATATTATTTATGAGGATAATAGGGTTATTGACATTGAGGCAGATTATCAAGGAAACCAAATATTTTGTCGTTTGTTTACGGTGATCCTGTACAAAAATTACGAAAAAAGGTTTGGAGCGTATCACAAGGATCTGAATGAGATAGACGGAAATCACGAGAAACAAAGGGCTCGCTGAGGCATGCATCAATTTTTATAAGCTTTAATATTATGTTAGAGAATTGTGGATTAATGGACTTTCCATCTCTTGGGAATATATTTTCCTGGAGAGAAAGATGGAGTGGAAAACTTATTTTCCTCCAGCTAGAGAGGGAAATTACAAATGACGAATGACACTCAATGTTTTCTTGTTCCTTTGATGAATATCTTTGGAGGGTAGGCTCAGATCAAATACCATTAGTGGCAACTATTGCAGATAAAGTTATCTGGAAACGATCCAGCTTTCGGTTTAATAAGCGATGGATTGGTAAGGAGGGGCTGATGGAGTCAGTTGAGAAAGGGTGGGAGTCCACCGGCCGGAATACAAATATTGTTGATGAGATTAATAGATGTAGAAATGAGATCTCGGTCTGGCGGAAGGATAATTTAACTTTAGGTGTGGAACATATTCATGAACTCCAACAAGCCTTGGAGGCTGTTCAGAACGATGCAAGTAGATCACAAGCTGAGGTTAATGAAATCGCTCGGAAGTTAAAGGAGGCTTATAGGGATGAGGAACTATACTGGCAACAGAAAATTCGGACTATATGGCATACATTAGGTGACCGAGATACAAAATTTTATCATGCTCTGACGAAACAACGGCGGGTGCAAAATCACATCATTGGCTTACATAATTCGGAAGGCGAATGGGTAACTACAGATGCATGAATTGAGGAAGTGATGGTTACATATTTTGATGATCTCATTACTTCCTCTTCCTCAACAACAAAAGGCATTTCTTTAAATGTTGAACCTTTTTTACCGGAGGTTCCGGTCTCTATCACATATAGTGTGAGGTCCAACTAGCTCTTTTCATGATGGCCCGAGAGAAAGCACCGGTCCTTGATGGGATGACAGCTTTATTTTTTCCAATTTAGGAAGCAAGACATTTTGGAGATGGTTAATTATTTATTTCGAACATGGACTGTTGGGGTCAAAACACACACTCTCGAGATCAACGGCTGAAAAGCCTAAACATCAAATAGAATCTAAGAATCAGAAGATACAAAGTTCCAAGTCAATTCTCTTATCCGTGTAAAAAATAAGTTCGTAGGAAAAGAGCAAGGAAAAACCAGTGCGGCCAAGTTGAGCTTGTGCGGAAACTGGCCAAGCTGAACGTTGCGGAAACTGGCCTAGCTGAAATTTGTGGAAGCTCACCGAGCTGAAGTAAAGAATGTGCCGAGCTGAATCTCACACTCTGCCAACCTAAATTCAGCTAGGCAATGCCGACCTGGATCATGCATTGCCAAGCTGAACTATACCGAAATTGATAAACCAAACTTTTACAAAAAACAACTCCTTACGAGACCAAAAATGTGCCTAGCTGAACTACCTCAGTGATGTGGTGAGCTGAATTCATTGCATTCAGCTCGGCAGCATTTGGCAAAGTATGCCGAGCTGAACTCATGACATTTAGTTCGGCAGCACCAACCCAAAATGTACCGAGCTGAATTCATGATCTGATTATAACTGGATAAAGCGTCCATGATACACCAGCCCGCGGAATTGCTTTCGTCAATCTCCAAGCAAAAAAAGATTCTTGCTCTTCTTGACAGATTATTTCTCCAAATGGATTGAAGCGGAATCCTACGCAAGCATCAAGGATGAACATGTAGAACAGTTCGTATGGAAAAACATTATATGCCGTCATGGTGTTCCATACGACATAGTGACTGATAACGGGTCTCAACTCATATCAACCTGGTTCGAATGATTCTGCGAAAAGTGGAATATCCGACTAAGCAAATAAACGTCAAGATATCCGCAAAGAAATGGCCAAGCCGAAGCAGCCAACAAACCGATCCTGGACGGACTAAAGAAAATAATCAACGAGAAGAAAGGAAGATGGGCAGACGAACTGGAATGAGTTTTGTGGTCTCACCGCATGATGCCGCGAAAGGCCACTGGCGAAACACCCTTCGCTCTCGTTTACGGAGCAAAATGCGTGATCCCACCAGAGGTTGAATTTCTGAGAATACATCACAGACTTCTTTCAGAACAAGAAGGCCTACACCACCTAATGCTCCTCGGCGAACTGGACCTGATCAACGAACGATGCGCCAGGCTCTCATACGAATACAAAACTATCGACAAGTATCTGCAGAATACTACAACTCGAAACTCCGGAATCGAAGATTTAAGGAAGGCGACCTTGTCCTCCATAAAAACACGGTCGAAAGGAATGCTGGAAAACTTGAAGCCAAGTGGGAAATTCCGTACAAATTCAAAAAGTTGTCCGACCAGGAGCATACGAATTGGCAACAATGGCGGATGTTCTGATCTTGAGAAGTTGGAACGTAATGCACCTTAAACAATACTACTACTAGTTTCAAATAACCGAACTATGGGAAGGCTTTATCCCCGAGAATGGGGTACGTCGGCAACTCATCTCATGACAAGTTCAGCTATTCTTTCCATCTTTTCTAAGAGCGCCAGTTCCCCTTTTCTACTTCATGAGTCTGGTTTGTGACATCTTGAAAACATGATGCTATCAATCATTATATGTTTTGTAAAATCCAAAAACGGAATCCCAAAACAATCGCGAGTCTTAAGCAAACTTCGAGAAAACTCCCCTGGCACGAACACTAAGCAATGACAATGCAATCAATGCAAATCCAAAAAGCGGAAATGTAACCATGCATAAACATTATGGGAATTCCCAACTTAAAAATAAAGACCTCTTTTAATGGTACAGACGAACCATATCATGTTTCCGGGGCAATCAATTTTCGGGAATATGTGTTTCCTATTTTGGAGACTAGCACATGGTATTAGGGATACCTATTCTCCTTGGATTATTTGGTACATCTGGAAGAGTAGAAATGATTTTGTGTTTAAAAATAAGGATCAGAGTCCACCGGATATTTTAGCAATGGCTATAACGGAAGGAATTATATGGCAAAAGGCACATGTAGGTGAAGAGCGACTTGACAGTAAAATAGATGCTCATTCGTTGATGGGTGACTCAGGGATAGAATCAGAGCTTCCCATGGATTGTTGGTGTTTTGTGGATGGAGCTTGGTAAGTAACAAATATTTATTCAGGTAAGAGACGATATTGTAAAGGGACTGGGCAACAAGACAAGATGATGAGAATGTGTAATATACGGTGTTGTCTCTCACTGTTACATGTGGAATTTAAAGCTTTAATTTGGCAATTGAATGTATGTATATACTTGTCCGACTTTTGTGGCTGACTTCTCTGACTTTGTCAAGATAGTGTCTTCTCCATTGGAGTGGCCAGCATTTTCTATTCATTTGTAAGATCAGGGGTGTGATCTCACAAAAGAATGGATGATGGGGATGGAAGATTGGTTGTAGTACACTCTGCTTCAAGCTGGTGGGTGCAAAGATGGAATATATGTGACTGACTCTCTCAATCGGTGGGCTTTGATTGACTCACTCAATCCTTGGAGAACTAGGCTTGTTTGAATCACACAAACAATCATAATCCTATAATCTATAGATTTGTACAAATGATCTAAGTGAGCTTATATAGTGCTCTAGTACACGTTCTAAGGTCTAAAAGTCTAAAAGAAACAAGAGAATCAACAAATTGAATGAAAAACTAGCTATTGGACAATAATGAGCAAATCAGTCTAAGTGGGGCAAGTGAGGTCTCCTTTGTATCTGGACGGTCTAAGGGGATAGGTGAGCTTCTCTCGAACATCCTGGTTGTCATTGAAGTGGTCCAAGTTGCAGAAGTCTTGGTAATAGAGCCGTTGGTGAGTAATTGCCCCAAGTGTGAATGCATACGGATATGGTAAGTATTCAAACAAGAGGATCCGACTGATCCTGTGGTTTCTGGTTCACGGTAAGATGATTTCTGACTCTCCTGGATGGTCAGATGTGTCTACTGAATGCTTTGATGCCTCTCCTGGTTGCCAAAGTTTCGTTTGTAGCCGATTGAGTCCATGACCTTCCAGATAAGGCAAGTGTAGAATCACCTGAATTAATAGTTTGAATCACTTTCAAACTTTTTAAAAGTCTGATTCCAATTTTCCCGGATTCCCTGATGAATCAAGATTCCAGAACAGGTCGGTTTGTAGCTTAATTCCTCATCGTTTGGTCGCAATCCTCCAATATGTGCGCGTAGGTCCAAATCGGGTAAGTTGGAGCTCACCCGGTTTGTAAACTAAATAACTTCCAAGTTTGAATCCGGTTTGATATAAATCCAATTTTCCTGGATCCCCCTTGGAGTTGAAAAGCCAAAAATTTTGATTTGTTGCTTGATTTGTCGTAGTTTTCCTGGAATGAATTTATTAGTGGATGCATGTCTCCAGCAGGTTCATTGAAGATCTTCCAAGTTGTATCTTCAGTATCTTCTTCATATGAACTCATTTTAAACTGATTCTTCTTCGTGGTGAACTCTATGGGAGTTGAGTATGTTTCCCAAGTGGTGGTTGAGTTGAAGAGTTTAGTATTGGCCTCCATTTGAGCTGAATTCTGCTCACATGTCTCCTTACCTCTCCTCAGCTTCATGCTTCCTTCTCCAAGTCTCAAGATTCCTTGCTCCTGGGCTGATGATGACTTGATTTCCTCATCATACTCTCCCTCTTGAAGAAGTTTTGACCTCGAAACTAGATCCCCTGCACCAAGTGAAAGCAAGTTAGCTTTCATTCTCCTTTGAGAGTTTAGGGTCTTACCTTGATTAGATTGATGTCTGGAAATGGCTGGGACATCTCGGGGTTCTCCTTTGATTAGATAGGATAGGATCACTCCTCTGTTCTGGTACTGGACGTGGTTGCTCCTCCTGAGTTGATTCGTTTTATCTTTCACATCTTTGGTGGTCTTTGTGCCAATCTTCTTTGGTGTTGATCTTCCTAGCAACAAGGGTTTGTCTGGTGGAACTTCTCTGCGTCTCATCTCCTTAATACCTGACATAATCTCAACACTATGGACAAGAAACAGGTGCATTATATCTGAGTTCAAAATCATAGAGATAGGCTTTGTAATATTGAAACTCACATTGATGCTATTAGCTAATTGGAGTATAGTTTCCTCTTTGGTAGATGAGACCCCATGATTTTTGTTTTCCTTTAGTCTAGACATGACTAAGGTTTTACGTGGGCTCTCACTAGTTGGACTAGAGTCTTGAGATACTAAATGGCGTGATCCCAACGTAGTTAGATCATGTACCTCATCTAGGTTGGCTAGGGTGTAATTTCATTGGAATGCTTGTCTTCTTCTTTCTCATTCTCTTTTGGACAAGTCTGGTGTGTAATTTCTTTTTCTTCACCTCCACTTGTAGGTTTCTCCTCTTTTTCTATTCCTTTATCAAAAATCTTTGGCAAAGACAAGTGTATAAGTCTAGAATTGGAAATTAAGAGATCAGCTTCAACTAAACTATCACTTCCCATAGATATTTCTGATTTTAGTTCTAGTGATGGTTGATTCTTTAACAGTTTTCTAGATGGACAAGTTGTAGCAAAGTGTCATCTCTTATGGCACCTATAACATGTTGGTTCTTTAGAATCTAAAAAGTTAGAAGATTTACCTTGTGACTTTGATAGAGCATTAGAACTAGATGTGGATGCCTTGGGTGCAACTTCTCTTCTCATAGGCTGCAGTTTTGTTGTAGGCTTCACTCTCTTTGGTGTTGTCTGAAGCTTCTCTACAAACTTTTTGTGCATTTATTCCTGGAGTTCTGTCCAATCTACAATTGGATTCTTGTAGACACTTGGAATGCTCTCCTTTAGCCACCATTCATAAGCTGTTTTGGTAAAGGCTGAGACAGCTTGTACGAACTTCTTTTCCATTGGGACCTTGTTGGTTTGTAACCAATTCTCCATGTCATTTTCCCATTGCAAGTATACTTCAGGGTCTTTACTAGTTCCTGAGAATACTAGAGAGCCTCTTCTTCTCTTCGACTGGTCTGGTGGTTTAGGCTCCACATATTTGGTTTTTGGTGCATCTCCTAGTCCAGTCCCTTTTCTTTTTACAGGCAGAAGTTGATCCATCTTTGCTAGACGCTTTTCTAAATCCTGACATCCTTTAAGTAGTAGATCTATGTTGGCTTGCCAAGCTGCTTCTTTCATTTTTTTTGGTTCCTGAAACCATGATCACAAGTGGTTAATATTTTTTTTTCTAAGATTAACAATATACAAACGTTTAATAATAGTGTAACACCCGTCTCCCGACAGTCGGGAACGGCGTGCCACTAACGATAATATAATATAATATTTCAATTTCCTTAAATAAACCATGTCTAGATTTCCGCAAATCCATAAAAATACGTCTGTCGTCTCATAACCACAATACCGTAAATAACCGTAAATATCAGGTCTGAAATACAATACGAAAATACGAAAATACGAAATTACAAATTAAACCATAAAAACCCAAAAGTAGCACCCGGTCCGATAAAACGTCTACTATTCCTCAGTCTCACCTGAAAGGGAAAGAAGAGGGGTGAGTAACAGGGGAGTCACTCAGTGAGGTACGGGATGCTAAACACAGGAAACCGCAGTTCCGATCATAGCACTCCGAAAACGGTAAAAAGAAACTAGACATGAACAAACACGGTACCTAAAGCACCCACTGAACAATCAACAACCCTACGAACGGATCCAGTGACCGTCAACACCCTCCACTAGGAGGACAGTATGGGATAGTGCCCACTTCACCGCCGGGTTTGACGATTTATCGATCTTAAGGTCCCAGACAGCAGATCGACTAGGCTGCCTGTACCCCCTCTCACACAAGGCGTAGATAGTACAGAAGTCCGTCTCTGTACCCCCGCAATCTCTAAACTCTATCATGCTCGACTCTTCGTATAATATATATTTATATATTTATATAAGTATAAGTATTTTAATTATATCTATATCAAACAATTATCAGTTTAACATGCACAAACAATGGGTGAATCATCTATATCCCTATCTCCAAATTACAAACAAAACTACCTAGACTCGATCAGAGAAACGGATCATATAAAGCTCTTAATTCCATCTTAGAAGTTCTAGGCGAAAGTACGGAATTCTATGAAAAGCCACCCTCACCTTTGGAATTGAGAAAAACTGGGGTTCTGGACTCCGGATGCTTGAAAGGACGCCAAATCTGAATTCAGGACGAAAAATCGAGTGAGAACGGCTTTCGAACGGCGAAAAACGGTTAACGGTTCAAGTTGGTCAAAGTCAACGGTCAAAGTCAAAGTCAAAGTCAACAGTCAACCTGGTCAAAATCAAACCGTGATTAAACCAGATTAAACCGGACCAAATCAGACTAAACCAGACTCAATTGATTTAAACCAAAAATTGAACCAAACCGAAATTGAAATTGAAATTGAACCGGAAATTGAATTAAACCGGCCGAACCAAACCGAACCGAATTAAAACGGTCGGTCAAGCCAAACCGAAACCAAACCGGCGGCAGATCGCCGGCGAGTTCTCCGGCGACCGGCGGCGGCGAGGTACGGCGGCGACGGCGACCGGCGACGGCGAGGCACGGCGGCGACCGGCGGCGAGGCGGCGGCGGGGACCGGCGGCGACCGCGGCGACCGGCGGCGACCGGCGGCGGCGAGCGGCGGAGGGCGGCGGCGGAGCTTACGGCGGGGCGACGGCGGTGACGGTCACGCGCGGTGACCTGCGGTGGCGCGTGAGGCGCGTGGCGCGACGCGCCAATCTTCTGGCGGCGCGTGAGGGCGCGTGGCGGCGGCAGCGGCTGGTCTTCACGGCGTGGCTTCGTCTCGTCGAGCTGGATGCGGTGGTGGCCTTGGATTTTCGAGAAACGCGGTGGTTAACGAGATATGATCGATTTTCTAAAACGGCCAAAAAAAGATCAAATCGGAAAACGGTTTACCGGATACTGCGGGGGACGGAGGCTGACGGGGCAACTCTTCTTCTTCTTCCTCCTCTTTCTCTTCTTCTCCTCTCCTCCTCTTCCTCCTCCTCCTCCTCCTCTCTCTCTCTCTCTCTCTCTCTCTCTCCTCTCTCTCTCTCTCTCAAAAACACACGGTGGAAAAAAGGTGGGAAAAATGGTGGATGATTGAATAAAAGGGATGAATAAAGAAGTGGGGTGGGGGAAAAGGAAGAAGAGAGGTGGTGGGGAGAAGAAAAAGGAGATGGGTGGGGATGGGGAAAAGGGGATGTTACAATTCTTCCCTACTTACGAGGAATTCGTCCCCGAATTCAAGTTCTGAACCGCTAGCTGAAAGCATCCTTAAAAAAATCTCCTCGAAGTGGTTTACTTTCGTTTCTGCAAAGTCTTCAATGAGTTCGCTCCTTGATGTACTACAAGCGATGAATGGCGGAAGTTCTCAAATCTATCGCACTGACTATCGGAAGACCACTACTCTCTGGCTCGAACACACTCTAAACTGACCAACGCTTGACTAGACCCGAACATACACAACTATGCAAAACTCCGATGACAAATAGGTAGAAACTGCTCCACCCCAAGCTAAAACCGACCGAACACAAGTACTAACTAACGATGGTTCCCACAAAAGCACGATACTCAAGACGACAACCTCAAATCCACAACCTCTAAAACACAACATAACAATGAGTATATGCAAGGAACGCGTACCGGCTCTCGGCGCGGCTCCCTCATGGTCTCCAACAGCAAATACTCGCGGGGCAACGGCTTGGCGCTTGGGTGGCGGCGGCAGAAGTAACCCCTGAGTCCTCTGCGGGCAATCCCTGGACATGTGACCCTGCTGGCCACAACTGTAGCAATCCCTCGATGCAACTGCTGGTACTACTGGCCCCGGAATCTGAGTAACGAACGGTGCATCCAATGGTTTAGAACGACAAGACTTGGCGATATGACCCAGCCGTCCACATAAAAAGCACTGGACGCAATCTCCGAAATGATGTCGGTGGCAACGGGAACAATACGGCGGCAATCCTGGGCGATCTGTCGTCCCCCTCTGTGTATCTGAAGCCTTCACAGGTTTAGGCTGAGTTGGCGTGCTGTATCTCTGCTCCTCAGATAGTCCTTTCTCCAACGCAACGGCCTTCTCCACTAAGTCGACCAGCCGTTCATAATCCCGGATCAAGCAACGATTGCGGATCTCCACTCGCAGCCCGTCCAGAAATTTCCGGATCAGATCCTCCTCAGTGATGGTGACTACTGCGAATCTGCGCAGCCGGGTGAACTCCCGTTCATACTCTCTGACCGACATCGCCCCCTGCATCAGATGCTCGAACGCGGTGGCATTCTCATGCCTAGCCTCTCGGGTGAAAAACCTACGGTCAAACTCCCTCAGAAAATGCTCAAACGTGAGCACAACTCGGCCATGGTTACTCGCGACAACTGCCTCCCACCAATGCAGAGCGTCGTCCCTAAGATACTGCGTAGCCAAGTCCAACTTAAATTCTTCTGGGCACCTTGTGAGCTCAAGGTTGCGAAGAAGCGACCTCCTCCAGTTGTCAGCGGCAGCCGCATCCGAACCTCCGATGAAGTGCTCCTGACCCATGTCACGCATCTGCTTCGTGATCACCCAATAAGTGGGTCCCTCTGCAGCTCTGAATGGTGGCGGTGGTGGTGGCGGCGGTGGAAAACCTGCACCCTGAGCGTTACCCACCAATGGTACCTGGCGAGCGACAGCGGCTGCTTGCTCCGCATGAGCAGCAAATTGGCGAGCAACCTCTTCAGCAGCTACCCGTGCAGCCTCCTGAGCAGCTACCCGAACAGCCTCCTGAGTAGCTACCCGAGCAGCCTCCTGGGCAGCAACCCGAACTGCATCCTGAGCCACATTCCTGGCTACCTCCTCAGCGATCTGCCTCACCGCATCCTGGTTGCCATCCTGAATGACGGTCTGCGTGACCTCGACATTTCCTGCGACTCCGCTAGACTCTGCTGTGCGGCCACGACCTCTGCCTCTAGTAACTCGAGTACTCTTCCTTGGCGGCATCTGAATATGGAAGAAAACTGGTTAGAATCTGTTGAATCTGTTGAAGGACGGAACTGAGATAAAAGAATAGTAGATTAATATCAGATGGGTGCTTTTTTTTTTTTTTTTTTTTAAATCCCCCAGATCCCAGAAAATAGAAAACTGTTAAAAACCGAAATTTTTTTTTTTTTTTTTTTTTAAATCTGCCTCCCGGGTCGGAACCGGGATGGCAAACCCGCTCTGATACCAAAATGTAACACCCGTCTCCCGACACTCGGGAACGGCGTGCCACTAACGATAATATAATATAATATTTCAATTTCCTTAAATAAACCATGTCTAGATTTCCGCAAATCCATAAAAATACGTCTGTCGTCTCATAACCACAATACCGTAAATAACCGTAAATATCAGGTCTGAAATACAATACGAAAATACGAAAATACGAAATTACAAATTAAACCATAAAAACCCAAAAGTAGCACCCGGTCCGATAAAACGTCTACTATTCCTCAGTCTCACCTGAAAGGGAAAGAAGAGGGGTGAGTAACAGGGGAGTCACTCAGTGAGGTACGGGATGCTAAACAAAGGAAACCGCAGTTCCGATCATAGCACTCCGAAAACGGTAAAAAGAAACTAGACATGAACAAACACGGTACCTAAAGCACCCACTGAACAATCAACAACCCTACGAACGGATCCAGTGACCGTCAACACCCTCCACTAGGAGGACAGTATGGGATAGTGCCCACTTCACCGCCGGGTTTGACGATTTATCGATCTTAAGGTCCCAGACAGCAGATCGACTAGGCTGCCTGTACCCCCTCTCACACAAGGCGTAGATAGTACAGAAGTCCGTCTCTGTACCCCCGCAATCTCTAAACTCTATCATGCTCGACTCTTCGTATAATATATATATTTATATATTTATATAAGTATAAGTATTTTAATTATATCTATATCAAACAATTATCAGTTTAACATGCACAAACAATGGGTTGAATCATCTATATCCCTATCTCCAAATTACAAACAAAACTACCTAGACTCGATCACAGAAACGGATCATATAAAGCTCTTAATTCCATCTTAGAAGTTCTAGGCGAAAGTACGGAATTCTATGAAAAGCCACCCTCACCTTTGGAATTGAGAAAAACTGGGGTTTCTGGACTCCGGATGCTTGAAAGGACGCCAAATCTGAATTCAGGACGAAAAATCGAGTGAGAACGGCTTTCGAACGCGAAAAAACGGTTAACGGTTCAAGTTGGTCAAAGTCAACGGTCAAAGTCAAAGTCAAAGTCAACAGTCAACCTGGTCAAAATCAAACCGTGATTAAATCAGATTAAACCGGACCAAATCAGACTAAACCAGACTCAATTGATTTAAACCAAAAATTGAACCAAACCGAAATTGAAATTGAAATTGAACCGGAAATTGAATTAAACCGACCGAACCAAACCGAACCGAATTAAACCGGTCGGTCAAGCCAAACCGAAACCAAACCGGCGGCAGATCGCCGGCGAGTTCTCCGGCGACCGGCGGCGGCGAGGTACGGCGGCGACCGGCGACCGGCGACGGCGAGGCACGGCGACGGCGGCGACCGGCGTCGACCGGCGGCGGCGACCGGCGGCGACCGGCGGCGGCGACCGGCGGAGGGCGGCGGCGGAGCTTACCGGAAACGTCACCGGCGGCGGCGACGGCGGAGACAGCGGCGCGCGGGGACGGCGGCGGGCGGGGACGGCGCGTGCGGAGGCGCGGCGCGTGACGGTCACGCGCGTGACCGCGTGGCGCGTGAGGCGCGTGGCGCGACGTGCCAATCTTCTGGCGGCGCGTGAGGGCGCGTGCGGCGGCGGCGGCAGCGGCTGGTCTTCACGGCGTGGCTTCGTCTCGTCGAGCTGGATGCGGTGGTGGCCTTGGATTTTCGAGAAACGCGGTGGTTAACGAGATATGATCGATTTTCTAAAACGGCCAAAAAAAAGATCAAATCGGAAAACGGTTTACCGGATACTTCAGGCGGATGACGGAGGCTGACGGGGCAACTCTTCTTCTTCTTCCTCCTCCTTCTCCTTCTTCTCCTCCTCCTCCTCCTCCTCTCTCTCCTCTCTCTCTCCTCTCTCTCTCTCTCTCTCTCTCTCTCTCTCTCTCTCTCTCAAAAACACACGGTGGAAAAAATGGTGGAAAAATGGTGGATGATTGAATAAAAGGGATGAATAAAGAAGTGGGGTGGGGGAAAAGGAAGAAGAGAGGTGGTGGGGAGAAGAAAAAGGAGATGGGTGGGGATGGGGAAAAGGGGATGTTACAAATAGCAAATGATCGAAATTATAGACAATGGAATCAACGAAATATGTAGCCACTGAACAAGACTAGAATATGCAAATAATAAATATGGTATGCAACTAATGGAAAGTAACAGATGTGAATGAGGGTGACTGTGTGAGTATTGGTTTCAATGCAAATGATGACAGCAATTAACGATTTAGTCCAAATGATTTAAAGACTGAAATCTAAATTAGGAAACAAATGCTGGACAGAAATCAAAATTCAAAAACTAGATGATAATGCACACAGTTTGGCTAAATATGGCAAAAGAGTTATGCTAATCTTTTTTTTTTTTTATGTCAATGAATAATTAAACAAGATATGCACTTCTTTTTTTTTTTTCAACTGATAGATATATTATAAACTGCAATACGAAACCAGATCACAGAGTTTCAGACAGGGGAAAGGAGAAAAAACCACTCCCAACAAAGAATAACAATTTAATGAAGCTACACGACGACCACCAACAACAGAGAAGTAAAGCAGCCATTACTCAGTAACACACTGCACGTAAATCACAACCCTGAAAAATCTCACCAAACCAATAATTCAAACAGAGGGAAAGCATTTTTCACCGGAGAAAAACTCTGACAACCAGGAAGGAGACCCCATCGCAACATAAGACTGCGTGAATCCCTTGAGTCTCACACTCTGAGCAATGAAAAAGGCCCCTCTATTCAATAAACGATCAGCAACCTGTACCTTCCAATCCTTTAAATTCTTCACTATTTCTCTGAACTCCAAAGCCTGAAACAGCTTGTTTTGCCATCCCGCCGGCTTTAGCAACGCCTCAAAAATCTCCATAAAATCACCCACAAACATGACCTTGCCCAGCTTCAAACTCACCGCACTTTCGCCTGCCCATAATAGTGTAACCAACTTTGCATCCTCCCGATTAGCAATGTTAACGAAGGAACGCCTACTATGATACAACACATCTCCTTTGTCATTTCGAATTACCCAAGCAGCTCCCAAAATACCGTTTTCTTTAGACCAATCCCACCCTATATTACACATCACCCAATTCGCAGGTGGGGGAGTCCAGCACCGTACCTGAGTATTCTGAATCCTATCTTCAAGAATAAGACCTTCCTCCTCCATAATTTGCGCTTCAAACCATAGGTCCGCTTCTTCCGAAATCTTTACCATAGTTGCCTGGAAAGAAAATTCAAGTCCTTCAAAAATGAAACTGTTACGGTTCTTCCACAAATTCCATAATAACCACGGCCATAATCGCCGCAAGCGTTGCGGAATCGTAAATCTCTTAGCCGTCTTTAGCAAATAACTCATGTTAACAAAAATGGAATCTTCATGAAAACCTTCAGCAGGGTGTGGGAAGCAAGATACTACCCATAGCTGTCTTGCCACCGAACATTGGAAAAGAGTATGATTTATGGATTCTCCTTCATTCCCGCACCTTTGACATCTGCTATCAATCTTCATACCTCTAGATCTGATACAATCTGCTACTGGTAGAGCACCAGACATAGCTTTCCATAAGAAGGTTTTTAACTTTGGAGAAGTGAGAATATTCCATACTTCATCCTTCAGCCCATTTACCGAAGGCAGCATTTCCGCTTCCAGTTGACTTACCGACTTGTGAAGCTGTGAGTAAAGCCAGTACCCGGACTTCACAGAGTAACAACCCAACTTATTGTGTTTCCAAGCCCAAGAGTCTTCCTTACCAACAATCGGTTGGTTTTGAAGAAGGTAACTCACATCTCCCGGAACAAACAACTCCTCCAACTTAGCCAAATTCCATCTTCTCAAATCAAAATCAATGAGACTCTCAACTTTCAAATTAGCATCAAAGGTATAGTTTTTTATCCATGGCGCTCTCTCACCATCCTCATCGATCCAGGTAGAACCCCATACAGCCAAAGATGCACCATTTCCCACTCTGTGTTTGAGACCTTGCTCCAGCAAATCCCTCCCAAATAACAAACTCCGCCAAGCATAAGAAGGCCTAGTACCCAAAGGAGCAGTTAGGAATTTTCCATTTTTGAAGTATCTACTTTTTAAGAACTTAACAAGTAGACTCTGAGGCTCTTGAATCATCTTCCAAGCTTGTTTAGCTAGGAGAGCTTGATTAAACCCTTCAACATTTTTAAAACCCAATCCACCTAGCTTTTTCGGGAAACACAATTTCTCCCATGCAATCCAGTGGGTCTTCCTGATGTGCTCCACCGAATGCCAATAAAAATCCGCCATTGCACTTGTCAGGTTAGCACAAACCGTTTTTGGTAGCTTGAAAACAGACATCGCATAAACCGGCATTGCCGATGCAACCGCCTTGATTAAAACTTCCTTGCTTCCTTGCGATAAGTATCGTAGATGCCACCCTGACATTTTTGCCTTTGTTTTTTCTTTAAGATAGGAGAACAGTTCCACTTTCGAGCCACTCAAACACTCGGGTAAGCCTAGGTATTTCCCTGTTCCACCCTCTTTATAAATCCCCAGAATTCCTTTAATCTCAGCTTTAGTTACGATTGAAACCTTGCTTCCAAAAGTTATCGCAGATTTTAGCAAATTAACTGTCTGGCCTGTCGCTGCACCATAACGAAGGAGAGTTTGCTGCAGAGCTTCACTTTGATCAACAGACGCTTTGCACATAAATAAGCTATCATCTGCAAACAATAGATGATGTATAGTTGGCCCTTCATCATCAAAATGAATTCCTGTTAATCTCCCTTCTCTCTCAGCTGTATTCAAAAGGTGAGACAAGCCTTCTGTGCATAAAACAAAAAGGAAAGGGGACAGAGGATCCCCTTGCCTGATGCCTCTTTGAGGATGTATCACTCCATGTGGCTGATTGTTGATGAGAACAGAGAATGAAACTGAAGTTACACAAAACATCACCCACTCTACCCACCTTGGATGAAATCCCAGCGCAACCAAAAGACTTCTAAGGTAACCCCATTCAAGCTTGTCGTATGCCTTAGACATGTCTGTTTTTACTGCCATATAATCACCTGATAAAGTTGGATTCGTGTTTAGTCTGTGAATGGCTTCATGAGCAATCAATATGTTATCAGAGATCAACCGCTCTGATACAAATGCAGTCTGGTTCAGTGAGACAAGTGATGGGAGCAAAGGCTGTAAACGTCTAACCAGTATCTTGGATACAACTTTATACAGAACCGAGCACAAGCTAATTGGCCTTAAATCTTTCATCTGATCGGGGTTGGGTATCTTTGGAAGAAGGCAAAGATGTGTGTAGTTCCATTCAGCTGGAAAGAAACCATTGATGAAAAAACTTTGAACCTCCTTAATCACCTGATGACCAATCAAATCCCAGTATTTCTGAAAGAAAAAACCTGTCATCCCATCCGGACCCGGAGCTGCAGATCCTTTAATAGCAAACACAGCTTCCTTTATCTCAGCATTGGAAACTTCTTGAATCAAAGAACTATTCATCTGTGGAGTTACCTTAGGAATGAAACCATTGAAAAATGTGTCAAAGCTCGGTGGATTTGATGATTTGAATAAATCCTTAAAGTAATTCGCCGCAATTTCTCCCTTCGCCGCTTCAGAGAAATGGTGAATACCTGAAACGTCAAAAAGCTTTTCGATTTGCAATTTTGAACGATTCAACTTCACAGCAGCATGGTAGTATTTGGTGTTTCTTTCACCACTTTTGAGCCATTTTCTTCTACACTTTTGGTTCCAAAACATCTCTTCATCTCTGTAAGCTTTAACCAACTCCTTCTTAACCAGTTGAAACTCCCGTGTGCAAGGATAACTACGCGATTGTATCCACTCCAACTTTTGCTCAAGTAAGTGTATCCTATCCCTAGCATTGAAGAGATTTTTTTTCTTCCAGGTACTCAATGCTCTTCTACAGCTGCGTAGCCTGTCCGTTATACAACACTCAACTCCAATACCTTCAGCATTCCACGCTTTAATAATCTGTTCTTTGACCAGAGGTTGAAAAAGGAAGCGTTTATCAAATTTAAAGTGCCCTCTATACGAGTCTTGAGCTATCACCATTTTCACCAGAACAGGTCTATGGTCCGATCCACGCTTGTCAAGAAAGGCTTGATTCGCACCCGGGAATTGGACCATCCACTCCTTATTACTGAAACATCTATCGAGCCTACACTGAATCCAGTGTATTCCCCTCACTCCTCCCCACGTCAGATTGTTGCCATTACTACAAAGTTCACTCATCCCACAAATACTTAACATCATTGAAAGCTTTGAAGGCAGAATCCGGACGTAAAGGACCTCCGACTTTCTCACAATTGTTTTGAATGTCATTGAAATCCCCGATAAGACACCAGCTCGATTTCCTGTTGACTCCAATTCTGTTTACTCTTTCCCACACTATATTCCTCCCTTTAGCGATGGGATCACCATAAATGCACGTCACGAAGAAAGACAACACACCAAACTGAACTTGAAAATCAATAATATTCTTGTTGGAGAACTTGATATCCAAAGAAACCGTTTTTTTCCACAACACTGCCAAACCACCACTTCTTCCTATCGGTTCAACTATATGAACATTATCATAACCCAAATACACTTGCAAATCTACTACTACATTCCTACAGTTTTTCGTTTCCATCAGAAAAATGATCTCAGGAAAGTGTTTCTTACGCAATTCCCTCAGACGTTGAATCGTCAGGTCTTGAGGCCGCCCCAAACCCTGGCAATTCCAACTTAGTATGCTCATTACAGAGTGGACTGTCCCTCCTTTGGGACTGCCTTATTGAGTTTAGGGATCTTAGTAGATGCAAGTGTCTCCTCTTGGTCTACAGCTCTTCTTTTAGGTCCTCCAACACTTTTACCAATAATCGGTTCCAACACACCGACGTTTGGATTGAGAACTCTCTTCTTCATTGTTCTAGAACCTTTCCCAGGTCTTCTTCTAGACGCCTTCTTTGGAAAAGTCCCGGATACAGGTTGGTTCCAAGAACCGACCGTAAAACCCGTTGAACCCTCCAAACGTAGCGACGAAGAGCCTTCACCGCATACATACCTCTCAGATGAGCTAAAACATCGAGAATCCGAGGAGTATGAAATAGCCTCTGACGCTTTCAAAGGTTCTGAAAATTCATCTTGGCGAGCAAATTTGGAAGTCCATAACTCAGGCTTCTCAAACCCCGGGCTGAAGTCATACACGATACCTTTGCCTTTATTTAAATCGAGAGTCACATGTGGAAGACCTTCCAAAGTTAACGCCAAACGTTGAGTAGTTGGATTTTTCTCTGCTTCTCCTACAGAAGTTCTGACACGTTCCTTTCTTATTTCCCGATCACTATCAGAAGCTGCCAACAGATACATCCGTAGCTCATCCAGAACTTCTTTTGCTATTTTAGGCCTTCCCGTTGAGGGATTCAAGCCAATCTGGTTTTCACCCAAAACCCCAAACAGAGGATCCGACACGGGAATCATACTAGCAATAACCGACCTTGTGCGATTCTCTGATTGTATCTCAACTCCATCTCCAACCTTTCTTTTTTGCAAAACCAGTGGACATACACTTTGATCATGGATCATGCGCTGACAAGAGTAGCATCTCTTCTGAACTTTTTCGTAATGGAAAAAAACAGAAGTTGATTCACCATTAGGTAGATTCACCACTTTGGATCTTCTGAGTGGTCTAGTAACGTCAAACAAAACCTGAACTCTGACAAAATCTTGACTTTGTGGCTTGGAGAAATCAAACGCAACTTCTTTAGTCTTTCCAACGATGTCACCCAACGCAAAAAGAGCTTCCTTAGTATGATGATTAATCGGTATGTTGCTGATTTGTACCCAGAGCGGGACGAATCGAAGATAATCCTCCGGAGGGTATTCCATCCATCTCTCAACGGCAACACCCCAATCTTGGGAACAATGAAAACCTTTCTCCAGAACCTCAACAAGATCGTGTTCATGTTGAAACACAAATTGAAACTTTTCCGGCGAAAGAGCGATACCTCTGCATCTTCCGATCTTCTGCCACTTCCTTGGCATCTCTAGAATTAAGTTGGACATCTTCTGAGCTGGAGGATTCAAAGTTCTTCCCACCAGACTAAATCGGTTGTACTCGACCGAACTGAATTCAGGTAACGCCGGCATCTCGAAAGGAAGATCCTCCTCTTCAAGCGACATAGCCATCAAGGCTTTGTCCATGGCCGTCGACATCACACCTACCCTGAGCGAGGAAAGTATAAAGCTTGATCTTCACAAGGGGACTTACAGATCGGGCTCTTCTTGACGGCTGAGAAAAAAACACTTTTTTCTTCTATTTAGGTTTAGATCTGCGAAGGGATAGTGTTATTCCGGTCAAATGCTCTAATCTTAACAAAAAACGAACCTTCTGTCTAAGATAGAGAGTCTTAAGCGAACGAGACTTTTTTTTTTTTTTTATGAGCAACTTGATATGCACTTCAAATAATATGATATGTCAGAAAAACAATTTGCACAAGCGATGTAAAGGAACCTAAACTAAGTGCACGATGACTAAGGATATTAATTAAACAATTCTAACAAATGCTGACGGATGATTCTAAGTGGAAAGCTAAACTAAATAAGGTAGACTAAATCAAGATTATAAACAAATCTGGCAAACCTTTTACGAATTATAATCAGGACAGCAAATCAAATGCAATGATTATTCAAATGCAACTATGTTGGTGACAAACGAGATTGACTAAACAAAATGCAATTAACAATCAGATTTGAATGTGCCAAAAATAAACAATTAACTGATGCAATTTTTTTTAATAAAAATATGAAACTACGGATGAATGCACAAAAACGAGATTGTTAATGAAAATGACAATAAGTAAATTGCAATTGACAAGATTGATCCTCCCTTAGAATGGTGCGATCAATAACCTGAAACAAAGCAAACAAGATCAATGTTCTGTTTGTTTTTGTTTTTTGAGTTTTAAATATATATGAAACAAAACTAAGTAAAGCAATCAACAACTTTTTACGGTTTTTTTTATACAACTTAGCGGAAACAAAGAAAAAATCAAACAATAGCTGAAAGGTAAACGAAAAAAGATAGATATCACCTGGTGAAAGAACCTTTCGGCTCTGATACCAAAATGATGTAAGATCAGGGGTGTGATCTCACAAAGGGATGGATGATGGGGATTGGAGACTGGTTGTAGAACACTCTTCTTCAAGCCGGTGGGTGGAAAGATGGAATAGATGTGACTGACTCTCTCAATCGGTGGGCTTTGATTGACTCACTCAATCCTTGGAAAACTAGACTTGTTTGAATCACACAAACAATCCTAATCCTATAATCTATAGAAACAATTGAACCACTCAATGAATCTAAAGACATAATAAACTCAAAGACACACTTTGAAGAAGAAGAAAATGCTTTGTATTAACTTAGTTGATTGAAAGGTGATTTGTACAAATGATCTAAGTGAGCTTATATAGTGCTCTAGTACACGTTCTAAGGTCTAAAAGAAACAAGAGAATCAACAAATTGAATGAAAACCTAGTTGTTGGACAATAATGAGCAAATCAGTCCAAATGGAGCAAGTGAGGTCTCCTTCGTATCTGGACGGTTTAAGGGGATATGTGTAACGACCCTGAATTCTGTGGTCCAATTGTTGTCTTCCTCAGGCCCAATAAAGGCCCTTCTCATGTGCATGTGATCGTGTGTGTGTGTGCACGTATCTATCTCCACCTCCGTTTTGTCTAACCTAGCCGCAAGTTCAGAGGAAAGAGAGGGAGAGAGAGAGAGAGAGAGAGAGAGAGAGAGAGAGAGAGAGAGAGAGAGAGATAGAGAGAGAGAGAAGACTTGCCATCGCTTCACCACCGACGTTCCTCCCCACTTCGTTGTTCTCCACCATCACGTTCCATGTCGAGAGCTGAAGCTCTGCCGTGACGTCTCCTCCAGCCACCACCGTCGCTTCCTCTGCATCATCCAGAAACGGAGAGTACCACCGGAGCCACCGAAAGTCAGCGCGAGTCAACCCGAGGAGAACAATTCTTGATCCAGTCATTGCTTCCTTCGCAACCCATCTCTTCTCTACCATCTCCGATCTGCTACATTCACTCCGATCTCATCTCCGCTGTGTCCTTCTCCTTGCCGACATCATCACGACATCTCCGACATTGCTCGCCGCCGACCATGACGCCAACCTCGTGACCGGAAGTTCGACCGCAAGCGCCGCATCAACATGTTGCACGACCTCGATCGGTTAGTTAGTTTAGGTTTAAGCTTTGGTAATTAGTTTAATTTAGGTTTAATTAGATTAATAGCCGGTTTAATTGGTTTAATAATCGGTTATTAATAGCCGCCTAAACCGACAAACACTTCCTAGTGGGAGGGTGTTAATGGTCACTAGATCCGCTCGTAGGGTTGTTGATTGCTCATTGGGTACTTTAGGTGCCGTGTTTGTTCATCTTTAGTCTGTCTTCCGTATTTGGAGTGCTATGACCGGAACTGCATTTTCTGTGACTAGCATCCCCAACCTCAGTGAGTGTGAGAGCCGAAACTCACACTGTCGAAATTTATATTTTGCGGGGATCCGAAAATTCTATTAAACAAGAACTAAAGGGAAAAAAAGTAAAAAGATGAGAAAGATGATTTTATTAATAATTCTCTATGTACAAAAATATTCGAGAAAGCTTATTTTCTTATATCTTGAAAGCTCTTGCACTTGAGTTGGGATGCCTTGAAAGTGAATACAGGGGTCTATATTTACACTAGAGAGTCTAGGGTCTGGAAGACTGATCTAAGCAATGTGGGACGTTGACGTTTTAAAATTCCGTAGAGAGACGGGCCAGCCGCTCTTCACTCTACAAAACGGGCAGCCGCCCGTCCTCCGTAGAGAGACGGGCCAGCTGCCCTTCGCTCTGCAAAAACAGGCCAGCCGCCCGTGCCCTTCACTCTACAAAACGGGCACCCGCCCGACCTCCGTAGAGATACGGGCCAGCCGCCCTTCGCTCTGCAAAAACGGGCCAGCCGCCCATCCTCAGTAGAGAGACGAGCCAGCCGCCCTTCACTCTACAAAACGGGCAGCCGCCCATCCTCCGTAGAGAGACGGGCCAGCCGCCCGTCCCCTGTAGAGAAACGGGCCAGCCGCCCTTCACTCTATAAAACGGGCCAGCCGCCCGTCCTCTGTAGAGAGACGGGCCAGCCGCCCGTCCTCCGTAGGGAGACGGGCCAGCCGCCCTTCGTTCCGCAAAATGGGCCGGCCGCCCTCTTGGAAGAAAGACATACCGGCCGCCCAATTTGCTTTTATCAAGACTTATAACCCGAAGACAAGCCTTTGTTCGGATTTAAAAGCGAAACAAGCCGGAAGTCCAGAACAATTAAAGGCAAAGCAAATATATAATAAATCTCCATAAAAGGAGACATCAAGTGATCAAGTTCGACAGACAAACCAAATACGATAAAGGGTCAAAAGACCCGAACACAACCGAAGCAGAAAACACAAGATAAAAAGGCCAAAGCCTAGTCATACTCAACGACGGGAGTAGGAGCTCCATAGTCCAAAGCCTCAGCCTCTGGGGATCGGTACGGGGAAACAGGAGAGTATACCAAATAGCTATCGAGGACGGTAGCAGCCCAATCATAGGAGCCGACCCAACCTCCTCCTTTGAGCTGCTCCAGCGAATCCTCCAACTTCTTCTCCTCCTCCTCAACCTTGGACTTGCCGGACTTGATGTCCCGGACCAGACCAAGGTTAGAGCCGACCTCGGACAAAGCAGTCTCGCCATACTTCGCCTGACGCATCGGCGCAAGAGCGGCCTTGGCTCCCTGAATCCATCTTCCGCTCAGCCTCCGCGAGCGCCTTCTTGAGCTCCTTCTGAGATCTTTTCTCCGCATTCCTAAGCTTGACTTCCAGGGCTTTAATCTTTTTGTCCTTCTTCCGGGACTCTTTCTCCGAGGCCTCTAAGGCAACCAGGGTCGCATGAGCTCGAGTGGCGACCTGAATCAAAGAAAAGCAAATATCAGCAAAGACCAAACTGCGTCAAAACAAATCCAAAGGAGGAAAGAATTACCATCATCAGGCCACAGGACAAGTCTCCGTAAGCCGTTGAACGATCGAACGGTGCAGCGGAGGCCGGAGCCAACGCTCCGAAGTAGTCCACGACCTTCACGGACTCGGCTGGATCTCCTCCCGCTGCTTTGCGAGCGTCGAAAAGGAGACAAGGATCAGACGCCTCGACCGTCCGGGCCACTTTGCCCTTCCTCGGACGATCCGGGCTGCTGGAAGCTCCCTTCCCTTTATCCGCCACAATGGCAGAATCAGAACCCTGAGGAGCAGCCACTTGTTCCCTGGGCATGCCGTCACCATGAAAGTCAGACCCGGATGGTAGAAGAAAACCAGACGCCAGGTCGAACTCAGCCGCCTCTCCGGACCAATGAAGTCGGGACCCTTTGGAGGGGCGCGTCCTTCTAGAATATCTTTCGCGTCAAGAAAGCGTCGCCAAAGATCAGGACACTTCCAATCAATCTTCTTCTTATCAACTTCTTCAAAGATGTCTTCGACTCCGGAGACTCTAGGAGCGAAAGGATCACGAACTAAGAACAAAAAAGAAGAAGAAAAAAAGAAAAAAAATGCAAAGTTGTGAGAAATGAAATTGTGAAGGATGAAGCAAAGGAATGAAGACTACTTATAGAAAAAATTCACAAAAAGACGAAACACTTACGTGGCACATTCCACTCGGTCCTAACCGAGCCGCCGAAGTCGGAACCAACCGTGAGCGGGCTGCGCTTCACGTAGAAAAACTGGTTCCACGAAGCTTTACAATTACTCCGAAGGCCGGTTTAGAAACGCTTCACATTCCTCCGAACGTTAACCGAGTCGAAGAAATCCGACTTAGAAATCTTCCTCAATGAAAAGAAATTCCGTACAAGGTCGCCCTCCAACTTGATTCCGCATTCAGCACAACGGACCACGAGTCCCATCAAAATCCTCATAGCAGATGGAATAAGTTGAGAGATCACAACCCCATACAACTCGAGAAATTCGGATATAGCTCCCAGGATCGGGAACCAGAGGAAAGCTTCGTAGAACATCAATTCATACATGGCGAAATATCCCGTCGGCGCCTTGTTCATCTTATCCCCATCTTTTGGGAGACGAAACTTGATCTTGTCCGAAATCCGGAAGTCATATGTGAGCTCGGCCAATGAGTCCAGATTGCTCAGAGTTGGTCCAGGCTTGAACCCCTCAGATATCGACCTATACCCCGAAGACGGTCCAGGTTTCTTAAGCCGCCAAGCAAAAATATCCTCACCCCAATAGGCGTTGGCTTCCCCGGGAGAACGACACTCGGACTTCACTTCCGGATGCACAAAGATGGGCACCTCGGGTGATCCGACCTGACTTCTTCCCCGGACATGGCCGAGTCGTCAGCTGTCTCTGGCCATGCACGATGATGCTCGGAGGGGACCAGAGATCGAGACGGCCATGCACGCCATCAACTGTTGTCCTCAACATGCTGAGGAGGGGTCCAAACGCCACGTACTACGCTCGCCCGCGGCGAGATGCCGTCAACATCAACTCAGGAAGTGCCGGACGCCCTCTCTAAGACACCTCCAGAGCCAAGCGCCCACCTTGATACGGCCACTACGCCAGCCGCCCTCTTGGAAGCGTTCTTAGAACCAGCCACCCGCTTGGAGCCGGACGCCCTCTTCGAGCCGGACGCCCTACTCGTCGAACCTCCAATCCCGGCCGCCGGCTCGGGTACGCTCTCAATCCCGGCCGTCGGCTCGGGCATGTTCTCAATCCCGGCCGCCGGCTCGGGGCCAGCCGCCCACTGAGGAACACCTTTGGGACCGGACGATGCTTGTGGAATGGCATCTTCTCAAACCGCCAGCAGATCTTCCACAAGTACCGCATTCTGCTCTGCGGACATAAAATCGAACTCAAACTGATTATTCATTATTGCGTCGAAGTTGAATTCAAAAGGAGAACCTCCTTCACCAGCCATTTCTAAAGGAAAAATCTTCAAAGGAAAGACTTGAAGAAGAAATCTTGAAAAGAGAAGGGGAGTGTGAAAAAAAAAAGAGAATGGAGCTACTCCTTTGATATAGCAAACATGGCACGAACTTCTGTATGAACATGATGTATTGTACTTTGATAAGACGCTAAAGAGAAGGTATGAACGGATGAACGGACAAACGGATGAACGGACGAACGGAAAAACTCCTTGCCTTCCCCTTTCAGTTGGACTGGACAAGCTAAGGCCAACTGCCCACGATCCGTCCGAGACATTACCGGCGGCTGGGATAAGGCCAGCCGCCGGATCTCCTTCGAGCACCGACCGGCGGCTGGGATGAGGCCACCCGCCGGATCTCCTTCGAACGACGACCGGCGGCTGGGATAACGCCAGCCGCCGGATGTCCTTTGAGCATGAACCGGCGGCTGGGATAAGGCCAGCCGCCGGATCTCCTTCGAACCCGGACCGGCGGCTGGGATAAGGCCAGGCGCCCACGATCATTTCTTAGTCAAGACTCATTATCCGAACATTGTCCAGTCGACCGACCATCAAACATAACTCTAAGCCCGACCGACCCGAATACTAAGCATTTGCATGTTTCGACTCCAAAACGTCCATAAACATTCCCCGAAAGACCGTGACTAACGTTCAGCCATCCATGGACCAGTCGCTAAGCACACGAGCCAAAGGAACTGGCGGCTGGCCATCAACACTGAAACCGGCGGCTGGAAGTTCAAATAAAGAACGGGCGGCTCAAATCTCAAGAGTCGTAAAACGTTCGGAATACTGTTCACGCGGGAAAAACCGTTAAAAACACTATTCATCTGGAGACAAAGTTAACCGAAAAATCGAATTAAGTCTAAACCGAGATTCGGATTACTATTCATCGGATTACTATTCACCTGTTTACTATTCACGGTTTACTATTCATCGGCTGGCCAGTTTTGGGTCAGAACACGCAGACGGAGCACGGAAGACCCTCGGGCCGGATATCGGGCCCAAAAGGTTAGGTCGGCGGCTGGGAATAAAGGACAAAGTCCCACATCGAAAATCTGAAGTCTTAGCACCCTAGGATTGTCAGTATATATATGTACGCTCATGTAAGGGTTAAAGGTATCCCAAATCCGAGTATTAGGAGTTTTAGCAATTTAAGACTTTTCAGCTTTTGCTAGTTTCCTTTGTAATTTTGGAAAATATCAATAAAATATCTCTTTTTGCATTTTCGGTCCTTTAGTTCTTTAAAATAGAATTTTCGAGCCCCCATAAAATATAAGTTTTGACAGTGTGAGTTTCGGCTCTCACACTAATCAAATAACGTGCACCTTTTTTAATGATCTGTAGACCAGTAAGTATTGAATTCCAACCATACGATTGGTATTTTTTTGGTTTCGCCTCCAAAATTGTGGTGTCCTTATAATAACGTGACTTGAAAAGGCTGGCGAGTAGCGAGTGTAGATGTCGTAGAAGTCTCCAAACTTGTTTAGCTAGTAGTGCATCATTAAACATTTCCAAATCTCTAAATCCCAGTCCACCTTCTTTTTTTGAGTATTGTAACCTCTTCCAAGCAACCCATGGGATGCCTTTGCTTCCATCTCCTTTCTCCCACCAAAAGCGCATCAGCATTTGGCTTATCTCATCTGTGAGTGTCTTTGGTAATTTGAAACAAGACATCGAATATACTGGCATGGATATGCCAACTGATTTTATTAAAATTTCTTGGCCGGCCTGAGTAAGATATCTTGCATTCCAACTCGAGGTACGTTGCCTCACTCTGTTTAGTATATTTTCAAACATTTCCTTTTTCTTCCTTCCAAACTGTTCTGGCAACCCTAGATATTTTCCTCCTCCACCATGATTGTGAATACCGAGAATTTGTTGTAGTAGTGTTCGCTGATTTCCTGGAATGCGTGAACCGAAAGTTATCATTGACTTTTGTTGATTAATTTTTTGGCCAGAGCATTGTTCATATAACGTAAAGACTTCATGTAAGGCTCTGCAATTACGAGAGTTTGCTTGACAAAAGAAAAGCGAATCATCTGCGAAGAGTAAATGAGTTATGGCCGGTACACCATTACCAATTTTAATGCCTCGGATTTTCCCCTGTCGAGCTTTTGCTGAAATCAAATGACTTAAAACATCCGCACATAAAATGTATAGGTAAGGAGACAAAGGGTCTCCTTTTCTTATTCCTCGTTGAGGTATTATGCGACCTTGTGGGCTGCCATTAATCAGTACTGAGTACTCAACACTTGTAACTGTAGCCATAATCCACTTAATCCAAGTATCATTAAAACCAAAAGCCTTGAGAGTTGCTTCCAAGAAATTTCATTCTACTCTGTCATATGCCTTTGTAATATCCGTCTTTATAGCCATATATGTTTTTGATACTCGCTTGCGTGCTTTAAGAGAATGCATGAGCTCATGAGCAATCAAAACGTTATCAGTTATTAACGTCCAGGAATGAAAGCTGCCTGTTCTTCTGAAACAATGTGGGTGAGGTGTGATTTCAACCGCAAAACCAAAATCTTAGAGATTATTTTGTATATGACATTGCACAGTCCTATCGGTCTGTAGTCCGAGAGTGTTTGTATGTTGTCTATTTTTGGGATCATGCAAATATTAGTATGATTAATCTCACGTTTCATCTGGCCAGTAGCAAAAAATTCCTTAACTTCATTTAGCACATCTTTACCCACAACATCCCAGCAGGATTGATAGAAACGAGCTGTTAGACCATCAGGTCCTGGGGCTCTATCTGCAGCAATGGAACTGAGTGCCTTTAAGATTTCAGCCTCTGTGACGTCTTTAGTCAAAGAATCATTTATTTCCGCTGTTACTGTCAGCTGCATATTCTGAAATAAGTTTGCAAGCGTAGGGCATGCATCACTTTTGTAGATATTAGCAAAGAACTCTTCAGCGTGTTGTCCGACTTCAGCATCTCCCTGGTACGAAATCCCCTGAGCATCGTAAATAGAATTAATCCGATTTCGTGAATAACGAATACGTGTACAAGCATGGTAATAGTGTGTTACGATCACCGGCACGTAACAAGTTGTTTCTGCTTTTTAAAAACCAGTATGTTTCTTCGTCTCACTGTGCCTCTGCTATTTCATTCTATATTTGCTGAATGTCTTCATAAGGCGTAGTTGCAATGGATAAAGATAATTCAAGTTCAATTTGGAGACTTTCGATACGTTTTGCTGCATTAATGTTTGAATTTTTCCGACAACGAGACATTGCTTTTCTACATTCTCGGATTCTGTCAGTGATAACTGGACGATCACCCAAAGATCTGTAATTCCAGCCGTCGTGAACATAGTTATTAAAATCTTTCACTTGTAACAGACGCTTATCAAAGCGTAAACATTTTCGAAATGTGTTTTCACAGTATCGGATGTTTGTGACGACAGGTCGATGATCAGAGGCGTAAGGGCAGAGAAATTCTGCAGAAGAAGCCGGGAAGGAGGCTAACCAATCATTGTTTGCGACAACACGATCTAGACAACACTTGACCGTATGAGTGCCTCTTTTACATATCCAAGAGAAATTATTGCCCTTGAAAGGGATATCCGAGAAATTGCAATTACTGTATAGGCGTCGAAACGCATAGAAGCTTCTTTCATCACGTAAAGGTCCTCCTGATTTTTCATGATTACCCAAGATTTCATTAAAATCACCAAGGAGTAGCCATGGTCCTTGCCTTTGTGAATTTAAAATTTCTAATCTGTTCCAAAGTTCATATCGAGATTGATGACTGGGGTGGCCATAGACACAAGACAAGTAGAAACCCATACCATTATAGTTAATATACATATCCATCATTCTTACATCTTCAGAAATCTTAGAAACAACAACATCTTTATTCCATAATACTCTGCTAAGGCTCCACTTCTACCCAGGGGAGGTACTGTAGATACATAGTCATACTTTAAATAAACACATAGGTCCCTTAGGACATCACACATTTGCTTTGTTTCAATAAGGAATAGGAGGTCCGGTTTGTATATATTGCAGAGATTTTTTAACAGAACTTCTGTGGGAGACCTCACAGGACCGAGGCCTTGTAAATTCCAGAAAATGATCTTCATGGGGGCAACCATGGGGGTACCGGGCCCCCCACGCCTCTGTCCATTGGTGCATATGCAGAGCATGATGCTTGTGAGTCTGGAGAGAAACGTCGCTTTGCAACAGGCCCCAGGACCAGCCTGTTTAACACTCCATTTGGTTGCAGAAAAGGATCAGTTGCATCCTCTCTCTTACGCTTCAACATTACTTGTTCTTCTTCCATCCTTGTGTAAGCAGGAAAAGTTTCCATGAAGGTATTCACCTGAAACTTACCCTTTGCCAGTTTTGCCTGAAGGTACCGGACGGTCTCCATAGCGAGATCTTGAGAATGGTCATGAATTGCAGTATCGCCATTATCGTTGTCAAAGCCTGCAGACATGTCTTCATAGTCTTCAGTGGGAGAACGAGGATCATAATCTTCCTCCAAATTTCTGTTGTCATCGCCAGAAGGCTCTGAATGATCAGTGTGGTCAGAATTGGGTGGGTTAGTGTCATCACCATCATCGAAACCCAGAGTGCAGTCTTTGGCTTCATGTGTCAGCATACCATATTTGTTGCAGAAGTTTCGCAGTCTTTCAAACCAGAAACGTAGTATCGCGTTCTCTGTCTCACTGAATTGGAAACTACGTTGGAAACGCAGTGGTAAATCGATGTTCCAATTAACCTTGACACGAACAAAGTCGACTCTCGATGAAGATTCATTGAAGTCATCGTCCACAACAGGACCAAGAGTATTACATATGTAACGAATCAAAGGCCGAGTGAGGTATTGCAAAGGGATGCCACGGATTTGTATCCAGAACGGAATGATTTTCAGCGATTCCTCCGGAAGGTTAGGACTCCAGCGCTGAAGAACAATCATCCATTCACTGAAGGACCAGGGACCCCGACGTAATGTAAGATTCAACGCTTCCTCAGATTGAAAGATGAACTGGCACCAGTTGGGTCCAACAATTCTTCCAATCACGGCAGAACCAAGGCCCCACATTCTCGGCATAAGACCAATGAGGGCACGAAGATTTTGCTTTGATGGATTGACAGGCACACCGATTAAAGCAAAACGATTTGCAGAAGCCGCTTAAACACAGACAGAGGCCGGTAGAGAAATTGGGACATCATCAGAAATCAAAGATAATTCCTGAACACGTTTTCGGATATTGTCACTCATTGTGAAATTGACACGGGAAAGAAGGAGAGAAGAAGGAGAAGAAAGGATTGAAATAAGGAATTAGCCATGGCGGTTTTCGGCAGTTTAACTCTTCCGAATTGGATGAGACACGAAAACCGTTGGAGCAGTTACTCAACGGACGATAACCGACAGGATTAAAACACCAGAAACGGTAATTAACCGTCGGAGAAACACTCTCACGAAGAGGATGGCGACCATGGAAGGAATCACCCAGAAAGTCGCCTACGGAGAGACGAGACATGTGAATCCAACAATTCAAAATCAAAATCTTCCACCAAAGATTGCATGCATTATAAACTTGAAATTGAAAAACTTCTTAATTTATACTATTATTTACAAATAACAAAAAATTACAAAAATAAACCAACCCGCGCGTCACCGCACGGGTCCAAATTTAGTTTGACTATAAAATGAATGACGCATAGAATATTCAGTTGTCTTTTTAATGAACTTCAATTTCTTCTTAGTTCATTTTGGTCATAGAAATTTATAAATGGTTTATTCTAGAGATTTACCTTATAAATTAGAGAAAAACCCTAAAATGAACCACTTTGAAGTTTTTATGACCAAAATGAACTCAAATGGAGAAATAGACAAAAATGTTTCATTAAATGGCACACAAAGACTAATTTAACCTTCATTATCAAAGCATTAAAAAGAAAATAACAAATAAACTATGTAAGTTTTAGGGTTTAAGAGTTTACGATTTAGGGTTTAAGGGTTTAGCGTTTACGATTTAGGGTTTATGGTTTATGATTTAGGGTTTAGCGTTTACGATCTAAGGTATAGGTTTTCAGGTTTACAATTTAGGGTTTAGGTTTTAAGGTATACGAATTAGGGTTTAAGGTTTACGATTTAGGGTTTAGGGTTTAGGGTTTAGATTCACAAATCCATAAGATTTAGGGTTTAGGGTTTACGATTTAGGCTTTAGGTTTTAGATTCACAAATCTTTAAGATTTAGGGTTTAGGGTTTACGATTTAGGGTATAGGGTTTAGGGTTTACAATTCAGGGTTTAGGTTTTAGGGTTTACGATTTAAGGTTTAAGGTTTACGATTTAGGGTTTAGGGTTCGCGATTTAGGGTTTAGGGTTTAGGGTTTATGATTTAGGGTTTAGATTCACAAATCTTAAGGATTTAGGGTTTAGGGTTTAGGGTTTACGATTTAGAGTTTAGGGTTTAGGGTTTAGGGCTTACAATTCAGGGTTTAGGTTTTATGGTTTACGATTTAGGGTGTAGAGTTTACGATTTAGAGTTTAGGGTTTAGAATGGGTTAGTTGTAGTGAGAAGAAAAGATAAGAAAGTTTGAAATTTTTTTTGAAAAAGATGAAATTTTGAAAAATAAGTTTTGAAAAAAAGAAATTTGTTAAGAAAATTAAAATAAGAGAAATTTGTAATTTAAAATGAATATAATGATATTGATTTGGTTTAATAGAAAGAAAGGGTAAAATAGTCTATTTGGTTCTTTTAATGAAACTTTTTAGTTCAAAATGAGTTTCATAGTTCATTTTGGTCATAAAAAGTTGAAAGTGGTACATTATAGAGATTTGCCATATAAATTATAGGTAGAGAAATACCCTAAACTAAACCATTTCCAAGTTTTTAGGACCAAAATGTATCAGGAAGGAAATTATGACCAAAATATTTCATTAATGATGAAAAATTGACTGTTTCACCCTTCATTCTCACAACACAACACGCGACAAAGAAAAAAAGATTGCACCGTCGATGGAAAGACGACTTTGAATTGCGTTCGACATAAATTATCTTTTCCAGAGTGTTCATCTTCGATTGACGATGATCAATTAAACAAGGATCAGCTGATATTTATTACCGATCTGCATAGATCTATTAGTCATCTCCGAAATCGGGTTTCTGGTCGGCTCGATAAAGTCGTTTTGGTCTATACGTTGACCGATTTCTTCACACAATCTCCACCGCCCTCGCAGTCTCCAGAGAAGAGATCTGACCAGAAGATCAGATTGATGACGGAGAGCTGTGAGGAGTGGTTGGCGAGAGAAGATTCATTGATTTATTGTAGGGACTTAAATAGAAATCCAATTTTTTATTTCTGATGGTGAGAAGGTAAAAACCCAACATAACTTACCTCCTCATCGATAATCCAAAGTGAATGGCATGGAGATATGTGTCGACATGGCTTGTTTTTTAAGTTGTGTCCATGTTTCCTTACGAAAATTTCAGGAGCTTGTTACATGAGAGTATACAAAGATGGGATTTTCAGTAAGTTACGTTCTGGTATTGAATCAAAAGAGAGAGAATTTTCAACTAAAATACAAGAAGAGATGATTATAGATAAAGCAGTGGAGAGATTACAAACAGAACCCGAGGTTAAAGAAAGCGGCGAAACAAAACAAGAATCAAAAATCACAGAGAACGAAGTTGCTATGAAGCCAAAACATTCAAAACCAAACAACATTATATCAAAGGTAAAACAGTCTCTTGTTAAGGCAAAGAAAGCAATCATTGGAAAATCTCCATGCCAATTCAATTGAAGCCAAATAAGAAATCAAAGTCTTAGGCGATGAAACAAATTTTATGTTATATCTGATCTACTCAAGTAAAGTTGTCGGTTTTGCTTTCAAGTAAACGTTATTTCATTTTCTTCATCTTTTAGTTACAAGTTTGTTGCGTTCGTATCACTGTGGCATTTTCTTATGTACTTAACTTTCATCTTATGTATAATAATTAAGAATTTGGGTATTGTAAGTGCATGTTAACTTGTTTCATGGACTTCTTTCCTTGCGTCCTTACATTATGCTAGCATGGTAACTTTTTTCTTGCGTCATTTTAGCATGGTAAATTATTAGTTAATCAAATACAAATTTAGGTAGTTTTTCAAAACTTTAGGAAGGCTTTCATGAAATTTTTAAAAGTTTTCTATTGTTTTATTCTTAGATATTGAGAAATACATTACAAATTTTTAGAAAGATCTTACTAAAATTTGTATGAGTATTTTAAGATATCTAGAAATGTTAGTTTTAGAATTTATGAAGATTCATACAAATATAGGAATCGTTTATTGACTTTAAGGAAGGCTTTCCAAAATTTTTTTTTTTAAAAAAATATTTTGTATTAGAAGACATTTTTAAAGATTGAGAAAGAAATTATAACTTTTAGGAAGATCTTACTAAAATTTGTATAAGTAATTTGTATAATAGAAAACTAAAAATTTTAGTTTTGGAATTTATGATGCTTTCTTGAATTTTTAGGAAAGCTTCATACAAATTTAGGAAGAGCATCCTAAATTGTATGTTAATTAGTAGTTGATAAAAAATAGAAAGCTTTTTCTAAACTTTTAGGAACGATTTCCTGAAATTTTAAAAAGTTTTTCTATTGTTTGAGCAATACATTATAAATTTTTAGAAATATCTTACTAAATTTGTATGAGTGTTATTAAATATCTAGAAATATTAGTTTTGAAATTTTTGAAGTTTTCATGAATTTTTAGAAAAGATTCATACAAATTTAGGAAGACCATCATAAATTGTAGGTTGATTACTAGTTGATCAAAAACAAATTTAGGAAGCTTTTATAAACTTTTAGGAAAGCTTTCCAAATTTTTTTCAAAAAAGATTACATTGCTTTAAAAGACATTTTGAAAAATTGAGAAAGACAGTACACAATTTTAGGAAGCTTTTCTAAACTTTTCGGAAGGCTTTCCTGAATTTTTTTTTTCTTAAATTCTATTGTTTTAAAAAAAATTCTTAAATATTGAGAAATACGTTATAATTTTTCGAAAGATCTAACTAAAATTTGTATGAGTATTTTTAGATATATAGAAATGTTAGTTTTTGAATTTATGATTTTTTTCTTGAATATTTAGGAAAGATTCATACAAATTTAGGAAGACCTTCCCAAATATTCTTGAAACTTTAAACATTGATAGTGAAATGCAATTATACAAAATATATATTATGAAATAAAAATTTGTATCAGCTTAGTTGCAAACAATAAATTAAATTATTAAAACACCAATTTTGTTTTTCTTTTGTTATTTAAAGGGCATACCATTGACAAACAAAAACAGATACCAAATGATATCTAGGAAGGATTTCCTAAAAATCTAGTTTCTGTATCTTTGATATGATTATTATTGGCTGTTCCGTTGCTGATTAACTGAAAGAAATAGTATGTTCTAACTTCTAACAACATGTCCACGATCTTTGTACAGATTATTTTTGATTCGCAAGAAATTTTCCACCTGCTTACAAATCTTTCACTAAAAAGTTTTTTCATCTTTGTCACGTCTTGTGGAAGAGTCGACAGGTGGATCATCTTTGTTGGGGAGCAGCAATAGCGGTAGTTCTTTGCAGTGTTGCGGTTGAAGCGGTTCAGGTTCGAGTTTACATAATCATGCGAGTCTGTGCCTGGTGTTACATTCGGATGCTTCGAGTAGTTTCCTTCTAGCCGCTTACCAAAGAGCATCGCTCCCTGCAAGAAACACAACACATACACAAATAAACAATCCCATTTTAAACATCATCCATCTTCTTTAAACTCAGAACATATCCCAAATACAAACCTTGAGGAAATGTACTGCAAGTTCAGCTTGGAAACCATCCCCTATTTGGACAAGGGCATGGTCGGGTTTGTTCCGAAGAAGCTTTATCCTCACAATGTTCCCGTGAAGAGAAAAAAGAAGCTTTTCTATTGATCAAATAAAAATTTAGAAAGTTTTTCTATTGATCAAATACAAATTTAGAAAGCTTTTCTATTGATCAAATACAAATTTAGAAAGCTTTTCTATACTTTTAAGAAGCTTTCCTAAAATTTTAAAAGGTTCTCTTGTTTTAAAAATTTATGAAGTTGTTTTACACATTTTAGGAAAGCTTTCCTAAATCGTATACATATGAATTTTTGTTCATATATACAATAAAGAAGTTTAGGACACCATTATATACATTTAGGATGGCTTTCTTAAATTGTTTATATGATAAATTTCAATTAATTCATCATAAAATGTATAGATGATAATTGTTGTACCTATTTAGAGAATACTTAAATTTAGGAAGTCATTACACATATTTAGGAAAATCTTCCTACATGAAAATAATATTTTTAAGAAATCGTTGTGGTGATTAAAAAACTCAAATTTAGGAAGCTCTCAAACAATATTTAGGAAGACATTCCTAAAACATACAGATGACAAGCTTTGATCTATGGAAAAGCCTAACAATGTCCCTAACATCGTCTCCTCCGCATTCATCAATCACAACCACACAAAACCATTTCTCTTCAATAGTTTAGAGTTGTAAGGCCTTAGTTTCAATTATACATGAGGGAGAAAAAGACAATTAGATCCGACACATAAGTCAAAAATCAAAGATGGGCAAAGATGGTTTGAGCGATGACCATGTCTCTTCAATGAAGGAAGCTTACATGCTATTCGAGACTGACGGATACAGCAAAAATCACAAGCTCATCAATCACAGTTCTACCACCAGCATGATACATAAATGATCAAAGGTGAGCTTAAAATCAGATTGTGAATCAAATAAAAGCCACTCACCCCTAACTGGTTATGGCCTTCGCAGTGTTCTCTGGTGCCATCAGATCAGGAAGAGCAAGATTTCTACTAGTTTAGCTGCATAAAATCTACAGCCAGGAGTACAAGTATCACCAAGAACCATGATGGTTGCAGTTGCTATACCATCGCCACCTCCATTCCAACACAGCACATCAAAAGCTAATATCAGAATCTTAACGAAAAAAACACACTTAAAAGTGTTACCTTTTTAATTCTTTTTTTTTTAACACGAGCACAACAAAATCTAGAGCAATGGTTATAGAATTAGCAGCTAGGTTACTCATCAATCAAATCTACAAGGCGAACACACTTCACTATGCTCTATGCTCTAATCTATACACAGTTCATAAAATCCGTGGAGAGAAATTTGTAATGCACGATCCCCAGAATCGAACACAAAACGTAAAATTAAACAAACAAAAAAAGACACACCTTATACAATTATACGGCGATCGGGACACTTTCCTCAACACCTTGATCGGACTATAACTAACACCAGGAGCTTCGTCGGAGACAAAAGGAGAAAAAGAGTTCAGACACCGATTCGTCTCTGTCTTGAACCGAAAAATGTTCCGCGACGAAGAGAAGCCAGTGATGTCCCGTTTCTTCGGCGTCTCGGGACCGAACATGGCCGCGTGTAGCAGCGTCGTGTAAGAGCCGGCGCCGTCCTCTTTACCGTGTTTGTCAGGAGAAGGAGCGAGATCGAAGAGCGCAAAATTGGATCCGGATCTACTGGGTATGAATCTGCCAAAGTATATGGACCTTGATGGTGATTGAGGTTGGTTCGCATTGACCAGACGATTGGTTTTCCAGAAGAAATGTCTTTATCTGGACATCGGCGTCGGAATCGTTGATCAACGGCAACGGAGCCACCACCATCAAATCGACCTTCATGCATCTCAGATTGAGGTTGAAGCTTCTAGCGGCGGAGAACTGTTTTCTATATTTTTTTTTAAGATCTAATTAAAAGAGAAGGGTATAATAGTTCATTTGTCAATTTAATGAAACATTATGGTCCAAAATATGTTTCTGGCTCGTTTTGGTCAGAAAAAGTTGAAAGTGGTTTATTATTGAGATTTGCTCTAGGTATGGAATTGAATATCTAAATCTAACATATGTTTAAAATATTATTATGAAATTCGTAGATTAAAAAAATATATCCTAAAACTCAGAATATTCCTTCCACTCCCACCTTTTTAGCTTCAGACATTGCATATGGGTTGGTTTATTCTTCTCTTATTTTAATTTATTTTTTGTCAACAAAGAAAAGTCGGTTAATATCCCCAAACACACAACCTCAGAAAAAGAGGTTTATCTATCTACAAGAAGAAAAAGCGGTGGATCATAACCCATGTTATGCTGTAAGATATCATCGAGGGCCAGTGGATGTAGTGGAAGAATCTGAGCCATTAAATTAAAACAGAGATACTCTGGTGCATCGCAGCTGACAAAAAAAAAAAACACCAATTACTGTTATCCATCTGTCATGTGGAGTTCAACCATTCATTGTAATAGGAACAATGCCGGCGAGAGGTAATTTATAAAAATTAAATTCCTTTATATTATTATATATTAATACTAAGTTTTCCCCAAATTGTTATTATTATATTCTAAAATTAATCATTCCACAAAGTAATAAAAATACTATATGTCCGAGGAACAATTTACGGACCAAAAAATGTTATTTTATAAAATAATAAATTATTTTCACGAAATAAAGTACTCTCAGGAAAAGTAGTTTGTTTTTTATAGAATAGGTCATATGAGAAAAATTTATATACTACTAATTTAGAATGATTATAATAAAATTAACATTTACCTAACATGTTATTTATCAAATTTGCCAATGAAATTTATTGAAAGTTTAATATTTCACCAAGAATAATAGTGTCGAATCAAATTCTAACAAATATCTTTCAATCTCTTTTGTTTATTTATATATAAGTGTATATTTCCTTTTTAATTATAACAAAATCTTATAGAAATCTTTTTAATCAATTTCAATATTTTTAATTATTAATAATTTCGTAACTTTTAGTAAAAATTATTACAAATGAAATTTAGTTAAATTTTGATCTATAAAAGCAAATAAATAAAAATGTTATGTTAATAAATATAATTAAATGACTTTTAGTACACCAATTATCATTATAATTTATAAGCTTTTACAGTACTTATATACATAATAAATTTATATACATATTAATAATATTATTTGAGAAGTCACTTGCATATGTGTCGCGTTCACATTGATTTTCACTCTGGTCAATTACACGCATACCTTTAATAATATAGCTTTTTCTAATTATACATTAAAAACGTGTTTACCAAACAAGGAAAATTTTAATCTATTAAATTTCATTTTTATTATTTCTTTTATATAATTTTATATTATTTTTTAAATAAATATATTAATTTCTTTTTTTTAAGTTTTTGCAATTTCATTCTTCTTATTTACAAAGTTATATTATATTACTTTTCGTTAACTACCCAATCTTTAATATTTTGTAATAAAGGAAAGTTTTATTTCTTAAATTTCTATTTTATTAAATATGTTCAAAAATAAATAACTTTTTCAAAAAAAGAAAAAAGTTAAAAAGGTAAAACGTATAAATAAGAAAAAGTAAATTGCAAAAACTTAATATATTTATTAAAAAATTCTTAAAATGATTACAAAAATAATGAAAATATTTATTTTACACTTTTTGCGATACAGAAAATTTTCAAAAAAAAAAAAATTAAACCTTTTTATATATATTCAAATACAGAGGTACCCTTAATGAGATAAAATTAGTATATTCAATTATTTTTCGAAAATTTTATTTTTGAATATCTTTTTATATATTAAAATACGATTAAAATTAAAAAATTCTTTTTAAAATTTATTTCTTGCAACAAAATGAAGTTTTATTTTAATTTTCTGAAAAGATAAGTCTTTTTATTTTAAAAAGTGATTAAAATAAAAGAAAGTTCTATTTTATAAATTATTTTATAATAAATCGAAATATCATATTTTAATATATAAAAAATATATAGATTCAAGTATCATTACTAAAAAAGATTTGATTTTACAATGGAGAAGATAATGCTATTTGAATTTAATATTTTGATATCCAATCAGTGAAGAGGAAAATAGTTTAGGGTTTACGATTTAGGGTTTAGGGTTTACGATTTAAGGTTTAGGGTTTAGGGTTTAGGGTTTACAATTTAGGGTTTAGGGTTTACGATTTATGGTATAGCGCTTAGGGTTTACAATTCTGGGTTTAGGTTTTAGGGTTTACGATTCAGGATTTATGTTTTAGGGTTTAGGATTTAGGGTTTATGGCTTAGGGTTTACAATTCAGGGTTTATGATACAATCATGGAAAGCATGACTGAGCTGGAACAACCAACGACAGAAAATGAAGCTGAGCTTGTAGCTGAGGAAGGGCTTGAACCACAAATAGAGGAGAAAGAGGAGCTTGTAGCCGCGGATGCATTGCATGTACCAGCAGGAGCTATGACCAGGGCCCGGACCAAACAGCTTTCTCAAGCACTGAACCACTTGCTCAGGACAACCCAAGACCAACCCAACCATGAGAAGGAAGAAGTGCAACTCGTGACTTTAGTAAGGATTCAAGAAGATTCAGGAGTGCGTTCACAAATGCCGAATTCAGGAGGAGAATGTTCGAACTCAGGAAGGCCTTCCCAAATCCACTTTTCAGGAAGTCAGAACATGGACTAAGGAATCCTTTCCTAAGGACGGATCAACTCCACAAAACACAAGCAGTTTCGAAACTCAAGAGTCCAATCTCAACCGATTACTCAAGCTATCTTTTTATTCACGTCATATCTTTATTTCAAGAAACTAAAACATCATTCTCTATATGTATTTTCGAAAACCATAGGATCAAACACAACTTTTATCGTTTATCGAAACTCCTTTGAGAGAGAATCTAATTTGTTCTTTATTGAACAGTCTTGTTGCTTGGTGAGTCACATGCAATCAACAACCTTCTTCTATTGTCTAGGTGTGTCATATCCTAGGATAGTTGGAGTTAGGAACATCAAGGGCTAATCCGCAACCCTTGTGAGACCAATCGTTCCACCTAGTCTTGAGAAGTGCTAGTGGCCTTCCCAATTCATATCCAATTCGTGATCAACCTTCCTTCATGTTTAATTCCTTGGGAAAATTGTATCATGTAGTATCAGAGCACACTTGAAGGTTTGGTATCGTTTTTCTAACTCCATTCTTCTCATCTTCCATCGAAATTTTATTTTCTTCTTCAATCAAGTTCTTTATGTCTATCTGTTTTGCTACTTGAGCCAGCTCCAATCCTAGATCAAAAAAAAAACAAGAGAAATCGTTTCATACAATAAAAAAAAAAAATATTGATCATGTAGGAGGGCTTGGTTAATCTCTAGCCAAAAAAAAAAATCTTGCAATCTTTCTATCTCTTCTCTAAATTCGTTGTTGATTGGGTTGATTTGCTGGGTTTGATTGGGATATGTTCATTTAGAACCCTTGAGAGATCTTGAGAGATAAACACCTAGAGAGAATCCGATTGAGTGAGAGAGAAAGAGAGACCTGTTTTTCCTTTAATCGGTTTGTTAAGTGATTTAAGGTTAAGATGAGCCAAAGCGAGGAAGAACAAGACAGGGCAGAAGAAGGCTTGTCCAAATTTCAGATGAGAGCCCTAACTGGTGATTTAAAATGTTTCTTATCTACAGGAATGGAGGACATTCACGCCTGGCTTGATCGAATTCAAATAGATCAGCAATCAGGGCAAGCACCCAAGTTTAAGAAGAAAAACAGATCCAACACCAAAACGATATATGAGGATGAAGAAGACTCTTCTTCTGGGCGTAGCAGCGTGAGGAAGCCACCAAGGAGGCCACCAATATGTGGGAGGAGAACTGACAATCCTTTTGCTGATGAAGCTAGAAGGACTGATGACAATCTGGGAAGTTTGAAACTCAAAAATCCCTCAGTTCTATGGTAAGAACGATCCAGATGCTTTCCTAGAAGGGGAGAGAAAGGTTGAGCTCATCTTTGATTGCCACAACTATTTAGAACGCAAGAAGGTAAGTTTAGCTGCAACTCAATTCAATGGCTATGCTATTAATTGGTGGGATCAACTTGTGACTTAAAGGAGACGAGCTGGAGAGGAACCAATTGATACTTGGGAAGAGATGGCAACCTTGATGAGGAAGCGATTTGTGCCTAGCCATTATCTTAGGGATCTTCATCACAAACTGAGGCGTCTAGCACAAGGAAGCAAGAGTGTTGAGGATTATTAACAGGAGATGGAGACTCTCATGCTGAAAGCTGATGTTGATGAAGACCTTGAAGAACTATGGCTCCATTTCTGACTGGACTGAACAGAGAGGTGCAAGACCATATGGAGCTGCAAACTTATGAGGATCTGGAGGATCTATTACATAAGGCTATCCTTGTGGAACAACAAATCAAGAGGAAAAGCTACAGCAGAACTTCATATCCATCCGCCTCTAAGCCTAACTTTGCTGAGAAAGGTAAGAGCTCTAACCGAACAAGTACTGAGCTTAAGACTAATCCATCTTCTACTGTTGAAAAGAGCAAACAGAACACCACTCAGGGACGTGCTAGGGATGTTAAGTGCTTCAAATGCCAAGGTTTGGGTCATTATGCCAACAAATGTCCTAATAGCCGAGTTATGATTTTAAGGGAGAGTGGAGAAGTCGAATCTGAAGAAGAGCCTGAACCGATTTATGATGACTCAACGGATGAGGAGTCTGTGAATTATCCAGCCCAAGGGAAGTTGCTAGTGACCAGGCGATCTCTAAGTGTTCAAACCAAGTTGGATGAGAAAGCTCAAAGAGAAAATCTCTTTCATACAAGATGTATCATCCAAGACAAGTTCTGCAGCTTAATCATTGATGGTGGGAGCTGTACAAATGTGGCTAGTGAAACTCTTGTCAAGAAGCTTGGACTTAAAGCCTACCCACATCCGAAACCATACCAGCTAGAATGGATCAGTGAAGAAGGCGAGATGCAAGTGAGCCAGCAGGTCAAGGTAGCACTGACTATTGGGCGCTATGAGGATGCGATTGTGTGTGATATTTTGCCCATGGAAGCAGGTCACATCCTTCTGGGCATACCATGGCAATTCGACAACAAGGTGATGCATGATGGGTTCTTAAATCGTTATTCCTTTGAGCACAAAGGCAAGAAGATCACCCTGGTTCCTTTGTCACCACGTGAAGTGCAAGAAGATAAAGTCCAGCTGAAACCGAGCAGAGAGAAAGCTAAGGGAAAAGAGGAGATCAAACCGGTCGAAGAGAGTAATATTCAGGAAACCTTTCCTAAAACTCTGTCAAGCCGTCTGGAATCCAGCAATAAGGAGACCCTTCCTAAATCTCAGGTACGTCTTCCTAACTTTTTCATTAAACCGAGTGGGGTTAATAAAGCTTTGTTTTCTAAACAATCCATGGTGTTGCTTATCTTTAAGGGAACTTACTAACCTCTTCTGACATTGCACTAGAGATTCCAAGTGATCTGAACCAACTTTTGCAAGAATTTAGTGATGTTTTTCCTGATGATAATCCGGATGGATTACCTCCTCTCTGAGGTATAGAACATCATATTGAATTTGTGCCAGGATCGTCTCTACCAAACAGGCCAGCCTACTGGACAAACCCAGTGGAGACTAAGGAGCTTCAAAGAAAAATCAATGAGCTCATGAAGAAAGGGTTCATAAGTGAGAGTTTAAGTCCATGTGCGGTTCCTGTTCTCTTGGTGCCTAAGAAGGATGGAAGTTGGAGAATGTGTGTTGACTGCAGAGCCATCAACAACATAACAGTTAAGTACAGACATCCTATCCCTAGACTTGATGATATGCTAGACGAGTTACATGGTTCAACTATCTTCTCTAAGATTGATTTGAAAAGTGGCTATCATCAGATTAGAATGAAAGAAGGGGATGAATGGAAAACTGCATTCAAAACTAAACTAGGATTGTATGATGGTTAGCTATGCCATTTGGGCTGACAAATGCACCTAGTACTTTCATGAGGTTAATGAACCATGTTTTGAGAGCTTTCATAGGCGAGTTTGTGGTTGTGTACTTTGATGATATTATGATCTATAGCAAGAGTTTTAATGAACACTTACATCATTTGAGATCGGTTTTGAATGTGCTTAGAAAAGAACAGCTATATGCAAACTTTAAGAAATGCACTTTTGGAACAGATAATCTGGTGTTATTGGGTTTTGTTGTAGGTGCAGAAGGCATCCGTGTGGATGAAGAGAAGGTTAAGGCAATCCGAGATTAGCCTAGTCCCACAACCGTGAATGAAGTAAGAAGTTTCCATGGACTTGCTGGATTTTATAGGAGATTTGTGAAAGACTTCAGTACTATAGCTGCTCCCCTCACTGAAATTATCAAGAAAACCGTGGGATTCAAGTGGGAGGAAGCTCAAGAAGACTCATTCCAAACGCTGAAAGGGAAGCTCACTAATGCACCTTTACTTATCTTACCTGATTCCCTTAAAACTTTTGAGGTTGAATGTGATGCCTCAGGCGTTGGGATTGGTGCTGTGTTGATGCAGGATGGAAAGCCTATTGCTTACTTTAGTGAAAAGCTTGATGGAGCCACATTAAATTATCCAACCTATGACAAGGAGCTGTATGCCTTGGTGAGAGCTTTGCAAACATGGCAACACTACTTGTGGCCAAAGGAATTCGTGGATCACACTGATCATGAGACTCTCAAGCACTTAAAGGGACAGCAAAAGCTCAAAAAGAGACATGCCAGATGGGTAGAATTCCTTGAAACTTTTTCTTATGTCATTAAGTACAAGAAAGGTAAGGAGAACATTCTTGCTGATGCTTTATCTAGAAGGTATGCCTTGATCACAATTTTAGATGCTAAGGTGCTTGGTTTTGAACAAATAAAAGAGCTGTATGAATCTGATCCAGATTTTAAAGAACCGTACCTAGCTAGTTCTAAGTTTGCATTTGGCAAGTACTTTAGACATGAAGGATTTCTGTTTTATGCAAATCGCATATTTGTTCCTAATTGTTCTTTGAGCAATTTGCTTGTTAGGGAAGCTCATGGAGGTGGTCTTATGGGGCATTTTGGAGTTGACAAAACACTTAAGATCATGCAGGATCACTTCTACTGGCCGAACTTAAAGAAGGATGTTGAGAAGGTGTGTGCTCGGTGTGAAACTTGCAAACGATCCAAAGCCAAAGCACTAGCTTCAGGTATGTACACTCCTTTCCCTATTCCTACTCAACCTTGGACTGATATCTCTATGGACTTTGTGCTTGGATTGCTTAGGACTAGATCAGGAAAGGATTCAATCTTTGTGATTGTAGATAGGTTCTCTAAGATGGCACACTTTGTTCCTTGCACTAAAACTGATGATGCAGTTCACATAGCTGATTTATTCTTTAGGGATGTAATTTGGTTGCATGGCATGCCTAAGACTATTGTTGCTGATAAGGATACTAAGTTTTTGAGTCACTTTTGGAAAACTTTGTGGGCTAAGTTAGGAACAAAGCTGTTTTTTTCAACTACTTGTCTTCCCCAAACTGATGGTCAAACTGAAATCATGAATAGAACCTTGTCTGCATTGTTAAAAAGAATCTTAGGACTTGGGAGGAGAGTTTACCCCATGTTGAGTTTTCTTATAACCATTCGGTTCATTCAGCAACTAAGTATTCTCCTTTCCAAATCGTTTACGGTTTTAATCCCTTATCACCTATGGATCTAATCTATTTACCTTTGAGTGAAAGAACAAGTTTGGATGGGGAAAAGAAAGCTAAAGTGGTTATACAGATTAATGAGAAGGCCAAGCAGAACATAGAGGAAAGAACAAAACGCTATGCTGAGAATGCCAACAAGAAACGACGCAAGGCTGTCTTTGAGGTGGGAGATTTGGTTTGGATTTATTTGAAGAAATATAGGTTCCCTAATGAGAGGAAGTCTAAGCTGATGGCTAGAGTGGATGGACCATTCACAATCGTGGGGAAAATCAATGACAATGCTTACCAAGTGGATCTTCAAGGTAAGTACAATGTGAGCTCAAGTTTTAACATAACTGATTTAATTCCTTTTCTTGCAGATGAATTGGATTTAGGGAAATCCTTTTCAAGAGGGAGGGGATGATACAATCATGGAAAGCATGACTGAGCTTGAACAACCAAGGACAGAACATGAAGCTGAGCTTGTAGCTGAGGAAGGGCTTGAACCAGAAATAGAGGAGAAAGAGGAGCTTGTAGCTGTGGATGCATTGCATGTACCAGCTAGAGCTATGACCAGGGCCCGGACCAAACTGAAGGGATTTGTTCAGGTTTTAATCCGATCAAAACAGCCCTAACAACATCCTAAACCATGGATCGTGTTCAATTGAATCTTTGATAGATCTCGAACATACCTTAGTATTTGCAGCGGAAGAAGAACAGGTAATCGAGATCAAGAAGCGCCTCAAGTGCTGCGCCTCTACAGAAGTCCACACGCACACAAGCTGGACGACGGGATGCTAGTGCCTTCGCGAACGATTCGCGTTTGGGTTTTCTCAAACCTTTCTATGCTTTTCTGTGTTTTCTGTGGTAACCAAGAGCTTCTCTCTTGTTACTTCTATATTTTCTATGTCTCAAGCTCGAGCCCTCATATCATATATATAGGCTGGACTTGCCGACAGGTGTCGATCGACACCCACCATTGGTGTCGATCGACACCCTCACAGAAAGTCAAACATCGAGAAGACGATGCCGACAGGTGTCGATCGACACTCACTATTAGTGTCGATCGACACCCTCATAGAAAAACGATATCGACGTATATCTTATATACGTTGATCATAATCATTACTCTAATGATCAAAACCCAATTTATATTATCCAGTTTGCTTAGGTGTGTGACCCTATAGGATCATATGATAATGGTAATGAGTTCATAACTCATAAGTTATAAGCGGCTTCTAGCAAAACATTATAACCGTCCAATATCATATGATTGTCTTATCTCGACATCACGACTTTACTAGAATAAATACAAGTCTGATTTCAGGACATTCCCTTCAATCTCCCACTTGTACTGGAATCAACTATTCCCATAATCCCTTTGTCTCTATATCTCGATCTGGCATAAGGCAAGAACTCGTGTCATCCTTAATCAACCAAACCATGTTTATCGAACTCCGATTTATACTGATAAAAGACAAACGATTGACATTCAATTCGTTTGAGCGCGGCCACGCATTTCCAGTATCAAATCTTCGATAGGCCCTGAGATATTTATCTCCCGTTATATGGGAGGGACAAATTCCATCTTGTTCCATCCCTGTTTCCTACACACTTCATTATATGCCCAATCAATGCCTTTATAGCCACCAGTTACGGCTGACGTTTGACAGAGTCAAAGCATACCAATTCATATGTAAAAAACATGATGAACTCAGGTCAAAGGACTATACTCTATAGTCGTAATGAGAAACTCTTATGACACTCATATAACAATCTTGTAGAGTTCTCATTAGCGGGTCATGTCCGATCATGTGTTCTCTAACACATATCTATGTGATTGACTTTAATACTCCTATTAATGACTCCATGAAACTTAGTCATCAGTCACCTCACATACTAGTCTCGCGCGGTTATCAATGTCCAACTTTGATAACCTCGACTATGGACACAAATAATTTATGTCATCTATCACTTATAGAGTCTCATGATCAAATCACGTATTTGATGATCTATAAGAATGCCATAAATTACTTTTGGACAATTATTAATAACACCATTAAATAATACTGAAACAATATCATTAAATAAAACATAACCAAATGTATGTTTACATGAACATCAAAATATAAATATGATAACTCCCACTAAAACAAGATTACTGCTTAAGGAATCTAATGCCTATAGCAGCTGCATGACTCTCATGCTTCGGTCGTGGGAGTGGCTTAGTCAACGGGTCAGCAACGTTCTCGTCTGTCGGAACTCTGCTGATCTTGACGTCACCTCTCTCAATGATATCACGAATCAGATGATATCTCCTCTCAATGTGTTTGGATTTCTGATGTGATCTGGGCTCCTTAGCCTGAGCTATGGCTCCATTGTTGTCACAAAACAATGCCACAGGCTCAGAAATGCTAGGAATCACACCAAGCTCAGTAATGAACTTCCTAATCCAAACAGCCTCCTTCGCCGCTTCAGAAGCAGCGATGTATTCAGCCTCGGTCGTTGAGTCCGCCACGGTGCTCTGCTTGGAACTCTTCCAACTAACTGCACCTCCATTCAGACAGAAGACGTAACCAGACTGAGATCGGAAATCGTCTCTATCTGTCTGAAAGCTGGCGTCCGTATAACCACTCACTACAAGCTCATCACTTCCTCCGTACACTAAGAACTTATCCTTGGTATTTCTCAAATACTTCAGGATTGTCTTGACGGCAGTCCAGTGACTCTCACCGGGATCTGATTGGTATCGACTCGTCATGCTTAAATCACAAGCAACGTCTGGACGAGTACAAAGCATGGCATACATAATAGATCCTACTGCAGAAGCAAAAGGAATCCTACTCATGCGCTCTCGCTCAGCAGGTGTCGAAGGACTCTGCTTCTTGCTGAGAGTAATGCCATGAGACATCGCAAGCAAGCCCTTCTTGGAATCATGCATGTTGAACCTGTGTAGAACCTTATCGATATAAGTGTCCTGGCACAGTCCAATCAGCCTCTTTGATCTATCTCTATAGATCCTTATTCCAAGAATATAGGCGGCTTCACCCATGTCTTTCATCGAGAAACAACTTCCTAGCCAGTCCTTTACTGACTGAAGTAACGGAATATCATCTCCTATGAGAAGTATGTCGTCTACATACAATACGAGAAATGCAACTGCGCTCCCACTAGTCTTTTTGTAAACGCAAGGTTCCTCTTCGTTTCTGATGAAGTTAAACTTTTTAACTGCTTCATCAAAACGTAGGTTCCAACTCCGAGATGCTTGCTTCAATCCATAAATGGATTTATGAAGCTTGCATACTTTCCCAGCAGCATTAGGATCAATGAAACCCGGAGGTTGTGTCATGTACACATCCTCCTCCAGAATCCCGTTAAGGAAAGCTGTTTTCACATCCATTTGCCAAATCTCATAATCATAATGAGCGGCTGTTGCTAGGAGAATCCGAATAGATTTAAGCATAGCGACTGGGGAATAGGTTTCATCATAGTCAACACCTTGAACTTGTTTGAAACCTTTTGCCACCAACCTAGCTTTATATATCTGAATGTTTCCATCCACATCGATCTTCTTCTTGAAGACCCATTTACACTCAATGGCTTTTACACCATCAGGTAAATCACCCAAAGTCCATACTTGGTTTTGTGACATGGAACCGATTTCGGATTCAGCGGCCTTAAACCACTTTTCGGAGTCAGGGCCCATCATTGCTTCTTCGAAAGTCGCAGGTTCGTCACTATCAATAATCAAGAGATCATGACAATTAGTCCCAAGAAATCCATATCTCTCGGGCTCATGACGAATCCTTTCGGATCTGCGAACTTCTGGCATCACAGGTTCGGACTCTACAACTCTTTGTAGATCCAGTCGCTGCTCTTCCTCGACAGGTTGAGCAGGCTCCTGTGATTCTCGAACTTCTTCGAGTTGTACTTTACTCCCACTGTTCTTCTTGGAAAGAAATTCTCTCTCAAGAAAAACACAGTTCTTAGCAACAAACACTTTGTTCTCAGAACGGTTGTAAAAGTAGTAAGCCTTGGTTTCCTTAGGATAACCAACGAAGTAGCACTTATCAGATTTGGGTTCAAGCTTATCAGATATCAACCGCTTGACATAAGCTTTACAACCCCAAATTTTAAGAAAAGACAAACTTGGAACTTTTCCAGTCCACATCTCATATGGTGTCTTCTCGACTGATTTTGATGGAACTCTGTTTAGCGTAAACACAGACGTTTCTAGAGCGTATCCCCAAAAGGATAATGGAAGATCTACTTGACTCATCATCGATCGAACCATATCCAATAAAGTCCGATTCCTCCTTTCAGACACACCATTCCACTGAGGTGTTCCAGGAGGAGTGAGTTGTGAAACAATTCCACAGTTACTCAGATGATCACTGAACTCTTGGCTTAAGTACTCACCTCCACGATCTGATCGAAGAGCTTTGATACTTTTGCCAAGTTGGTTCTGTACTTCATTTTGGAACTCTTTGAACTTTTCAAAGGATTCCGATTTATGTCTCATTAAGTAGACATAACCAAATCTACTGAAGTCATCAGTAAACGTGATGAAGTACTGAAAGTTTCCTCTAGCACTAATACTCATTGGACCACATACATCGGTATGTATTAGTCCCAATAGGTCACCGGCCCTTTCATTGAATTTGTTGAAAGGGGCCTTTGTCATTTTGCCCAATAAGCAGGATTCACACTTCTCAAATGATTCAAAATCAAATGAGTCCAAAAGTCCATCATTATGAAGTTTTTGAATCCTTTTCTCATTGATGTGGCCCAAACGACAATGCCAGAGAAACGTAGGGTTCGAGTCATTGGTTCTTAACCGTTTAGTACTTATGTTATAGACAGGCAAAGATTGGTTAAGAATATAAAGTCCATTCTCTAATGGAGCGCTACCATAAAACATTTCATTACGATCAAAAGAACAACACTTGTTTTTATCGAAAAATGAAAGTCTTCTAAATCCAAAACAGAAATAGAAATGATGTTTCTGCTTATAGCAGGTACATAGTAGCAATTATTCAATTCTAAAACCAAGCCTGACGGCAAAGACAAATGATAAGTTCCTACGGCCAATGCAGCAACTCTTGCTCCATTCCCAACGCGCAGGTCCACTTGTCCCTTCTCCAGCGTTCTACTGTTGCTTAGACCCTGCATATTTGTACAAATATGAGCGCCACAGCCGGTATCTAATACCCAAGACTTAGAACCTGAAGTAGTAACATTTACTTCTATAACATAGATACCTGAAGAAGTCGTCTCATACGTCTTCTTCGAGTTCTTTAGATCTCCCAGATACTCTTTGCAATTTCTCTTCCAATGCCCAGACTTATTGCAGTAATGGCATTTATCAGCATCAGTAGGGCCGCGTTTGGGTTTGGAAGAAGTCTCAGGCTTATCCTGATTCTCAATCGGGAATGCCTTAGCTTTTCCTTTACCCTTAGCATGTTTCTTAAACTTTTTACCCCCTTGCACCATAAGTACATTAGGGGTGCCCTCTTGATGTTTGGCTCAGCTGTCTTGAGCATGCCATGCAGTTCCGTCAAAGTCTTTGTCATGTTGTTCATGTTATAGTTCATGATAAATTGATCAAAGCTCAACGGCAACGACTGCAGAATGATGTCCGTAGCCAACTCTTGGCTAAGGGGACAATCCAGTTTTGCCAAGTTATCAATATAACCCATCATCTTAATGACATGTGGGCTAACTGGACCATCCTTTGGTAGCTTGCACTCAATGAGAGACTTAACCGTCTGGTATCTCTCAGTTCGTGCTTGCTCCTGAAACATCCCTTTCAGGCTAGTGATCATCTCAACAGGTGACACCACGTTCTCGTATTGCTTCTGCAAGTCCGAGTTCATGGTAGCCAGCATGAGACAACTCACATCGACCTCATCATTGGAATGCTTCTCCCAAGCATTCCTTTCAGCGTGTCCGGCATTGGATTTCGGTTTCTCAGGGAGAACCTTCTCAAGGACATATTCCTTTTTCTCCTGCTTGAGAACAATTCTCAAGTTCCGATACCATTCAAGGAAGTTCGATCCATTAAGCTTGTCCTTCTCAAGGACGGATCGAAGCGAGAATGTGTTTCTGTGAGGGGAGCTAGCCATAGCTGAAAAACACAAAATGAGAGTTTAGTTTCGATGTTCAAGAAATGAGAAATCTTAACAATTAAGAAACTCACATTATATTCAAAACAATTTTCCTCAATTGAATATAATGATCCAAGATCCATATTTCACAAAAATTTGAGTGAGCTTTGGCCCATCGCCCAAACTTTAGCTATTTAGGTAAGCAACACTTTGCTAATTATATCATATATAATTCTTGTCTCGGATTAATATCTTATATCAAATCCGATCCTATATCTCTGAGCCCAAAACTATTTTGATAGCCCAGTTAAGCAAACCAATCTTTTAAGTCCGTAGTAACGATTACAACCTGCCTCACTCATGTAATTGCGGACACCCTGCTTTGGCAGACCCATCACACAATGAAACGAGCCTTGACAGTTGACAAGATTGGGAAGATATTAAAAGCTTAATATTAGGTTTGAGGAACGGAACATCAATCTAGTTTATATCACTTATATATTCTAGATATTCAACTCGTTCTATACTTGTAAAATTCTCAAGTTAAACAAGTTATGAACGCGAGTTTGAAATGGTGTCGATCGACACTACCTTAGTGTCGGTCGTCACCGAATGGTGTCGATCGACACAACATTAGTGTCGGTCGTCACCACCTGATTGGTGTCGATCGACACTACATTAGTGTCGGTCGTCACCGGAGAGTGATGTCGATCGACACCAAGTCGATCGACACCCTTTTCACAGAAAACCTAATTGGTGTCGATCGACACCGGATTGGTGTCGGTCGACACCGAAGAACCCAGAACGGCGTTCTTAGTCAAAAACGATTTTTAACAGGTGGATTAAGCAAAATATCGACAGATTCAATAAAAACACACCGCTCTGATACCACTGAAGGGATTTGTTCAGGTTTTAATCCGATTAAAACAGCCCTAACAACATCCTAAACCATGGATCGTGTTCAATTGAATCTTTGATAGATCTCGAACATACCTTAGTATTTGCAGCGGAAGAAGAACAGGTAATCGAGATCAAGAAGCGCCTCAAGTGCTGCGCCTCTACAGAAGTCCACACGCACACAAGCTGGACGACGGGATGCTAGTGCCTTCGCGAACGATTCGCGTTTGGGTTTTCTCAAACCTTTCTATGCTTTTCTGTGTTTTCTGTGGTAACCAAGAGCTTCTCTCTTGTTACTTCTATATTTTCTATGTCTCAAGCTCGAGCCCTCATATCATATATATAGGCTGGACTTGCCGACAGGTGTCGATCGACACCCACCATTGGTGTCGATCGACACCCTCACAGAAAGTCAAACATCGAGAAGACGATGCCGACAGGTGTCGATCGACACTCACTATTAGTGTCGATCGACACCCTCATAGAAAAACGATATCGACGTATATCTTATATACGTTGATCATAATCATTACTCTAATGATCAAAACCCAATTTATATTATCCAGTTTGCTTAGGTGTGTGACCCTATAGGATCATATGATAATGGTAATGAGTTCATAACTCATAAGTTATAAGCGGCTTCTAGCAAAACATTATAACCGTCCAATATCATATGATTGTCTTATCTCGACATCACGACTTTACTAGAATAAATACAAGTCTGATTTCAGGACATTCCCTTCACAAACAGCTTGCTCAAGCACTGAACCAGTTGCTCAGGACAACCCAAGACCAACCCAACCGTGAGAAGGAAGAAGTGCAACTCGTGACTTTAGTAAGGATTCAAGAAGATTCAGGAGTGCCTTCACAAATGCCGAATTCAGGAGGAGAATGTTCGAACTCAGGAAGGCCTTCCCAAATTGGCTTTTCAGGAAGTCAGAACAAGGACTAAGGAAGCCATTCCTAAGGACGGATCAACTCCACAAAATACAAGCAGTTTCGAAAATCAAGAGTCCAATCTCAACCGATTACCCAAGCTATCTTTTTATTCAAGTCTTATCTTTATTTCAAGAAACTAAAACATCATTCTCTATATGTATTTTTAAAAACCATAGGATCAAACACAACTTTTATCTTTTATCTATTTCGTTTATCGAAACTCCTTTGAGAGAGAATCTAATTTGTTCTTCATTGAACAGTCCAATTGCTTGGTGAGTCACATCCAATCAACAACCTTCTTCTATTGTCTAGGTGTATCATATCCTAGGATAGTTGGAGTCAGGAACATCAAGGGCTAATCCACAACCCTTGTGAGACCAATCGATCCACCTAGTCTTGAGAAGTGATAGTAGCCTTCCCAATTCATGTCCAATTCGTGATCAACCTTCCTTCAAGTGCAATTCCTTGGGAAAATTGTATCAGTTTAGGTTTTAGGGTTTACGATTCAGGGTTTAGGTTTTAGGGTTTACAATTTAGGGTTTAGGGTTTACGATTTAGGGTTTACGATTTATTGTTTACGATTTAAGGTTTAGGGTTTAGGGTTTAGATTCACAAATCCTTAAGATTTAGGGCATAGGGTTTAGGGTTTACTATTTAGGGTTTAGGGTGTAGAATGTGCTAGTTGTAGTGAGAAGAAAAGATAAAAAAAAATTGAACTTTTTTTTGAAAAAGATGAATTTTCGAAAAAATGAGTTTTTAAACAAGAAATTTGTTAAGGAAATTTGAAATAAGAGAAATTCGTAATTTAAAATGAATATAATGATATTGATTTACGATTTAGAGTTTAGGTTTTACGATTTAAGGATTAGGGTTTAGGGTTTAGATTCACAAATCCTTAAGATTTAGGGCTTAGGGTTTAGGGTTTACGATTTAGGGTTTAGGGTGTAGAATGTGCTAGTTGTAGTAAGAAGAAAAGATAAAAAAAATTGAATTTTTTTTTGAAAAAGATGAATTTTTAAAAAAATGAGTTTTGAAAAAAGAAATTTGTTAAGGAAATTTGAAATAAGAGAAATTTGTAATTTAAAATGAATATAATGATATTGATTTGGTTTAATAGAAAGAAGAGAGTAAAATATTCTATTTGATTCCTTTAATGAAACATTTTGGTCCAAAATGAGCTTCCTAGTTCATTTTGGTCATAAAAAGTTGAAAGTGTTACATTATAGAGATTTTCTCTTTTATTTTTGTTAAATTTCCTATTTTTTACTCCTAATTTTTTGAAATGTAAGTTTTTGCAATAAAGGAAAGCTTTAAATTTTCCTTTTCTTTCAACAAAAGGAAAATTTCAAATTTTCATTTTTTTGCAATAAAAGAAACTTTTATCTCTAAAAGTTTAAGTATTTTTATATACAATAAAGTTAAGGGTTATTACAAAAATAAATGGAAGTTTTAAAACATTTTTTGTTAAAATAAATTTTTAATAAAATGGAAATATCATATTTTAATGTATAGAAAGTTATTTTAATATATAGAATATGAATTCAATTTAAGACTCACAATCTTAGACTATAACAACGATACTGTAGAAATCAAAATACCCACACACCAAAAACATGTAAAACAATAATATCCAACTGTATTATTTCTATGTTCTCACACATGGGTTATATTGATGATGAAAAACGTAAACAGCTTTATTCTTCAATAGTTAGGTTTTTGAAAATAATGTTTTAGAAAATTATTAGATCGATTTATAATTATGTAACTCTGAACCAAATTTAATGGGTCTAATTGGTGTAAATCCACTAAATCATATCCTTAATTTTTGGATTCAATTTTAAAGTGATAAGTAGGTTTACAAAAGTTCAAAAAAAGCAAAGACATGTATATAGAATTAACCAGTAAAATCAAAAATTTATCAAGATAACAAAAAATAATCAAACTAACTGTAGTTAACTATATTTACTAGATTTAAAACAAACAATAAATTAAAAACAAAAACCATGAATGAAATAAGATTTTTTAAAATAAATTAATCCAAAACAGAAATCGTAATTAAAACAACGACTTAAAGTTATTTAACATTATTTTATAATTAATCATAAACCATAAAAATTGCAAAAAAGCAGCAAAAAGATTAATACAAATATAACAAAATATTAATTAATTTTAAATATTTATGTCCACGCATATGCGCGAGTGAGTCATCTAGTATATATGTATATGAGAAATACCCTGAAATAGCACACTTTCATGTTTTGTGACAAAAGTTGCACACCAGGATGAAAATGACAAAAATAGCATTTATAAAATGGTTTAAAGGGAATGAAACTAATGAATTAGGGTTCATAAGTCATTAATTAGGGTTTAGATTTTGAGTTTTAGGGTTTACGGTTACGGGATTGCAAAAAAAATGAATGAAAAGTAAGAGTATAATAGTTTTTTTTCTTTTTAGTGAGTGCTATTTTGTCATTTTCACCCTATGGTGCTATTTTTGTCACCAAAACATGAAAGTGTGCCATTTTTTAAAAATCACCCTATGTATATTGTGATTTATGTTTCTTAAAACAATTGCAAATAATGAAAAACTATAAAAATATAAGATATGACTTAACTGAAATGATGAGCATTTTCTTATATTCTCCTTTTTTTGCTTTCTTTTATTATTAGGGCTACTTATATATATAGTTTTAAAACTTGACGAATAAATTTTCATATGTTGTGAATCGAATGTATTCTCTGTATATTAATATTGAAGACCAGATGTCTCTATATGTAATGATTATACAAAGATAGAAAAGAAAATAGTCATTTTACTACTCCTACAAGAATAAGGAAAACATCCACTAATTCTATTGGACTTAGGAGCCGGTTATGGAGATCCAACCTCAATGGATTATAACACTCCCCCTTGATTGACATAACTGGTTGTGATGATGGGATCATAGTAATACGCTTGGGGATGCTGCCTCATTAAAACCTTTCTAAGGAAAACCCGGTGGGACAAAACCTTAGCGAGTTTAAAAAGTACAGCACGTATTACTCTCTCTGAAATGATCATCATTATAAGTCCCTCAATCAGCGCATGCCGATCTGATGCATTAGCTTCTTCAATGTGGAGGTTGGAAGCGACTTAGTGAATAGGTCGGCTGAGTTGTCGCTGGAACGGACTTGGAGCACTTTGAGTTCACCGGCCTTCTGTAGGTCATGAGTGAAAAAGAACTTTGGTAATATGTGCTTCGTCCGATCTCCTTTGATGTATCCATCCTTCGACTGAGCTATGCGTGCAGCGTTGTCCTCGTACATGATGGTCGGTTCTTCTTTACCTTTTGTCATCCCACAATCTCGTCTAATGTGTTGAGTCATTGACCTCAACCAAACACATTCTCGGCTGGCCTCATGGATCGCCAATATTTCCGTTTGATTGGACAATATAGCCGTGAGTGTCTGCTTCATGGACCGCCATGAAATGGCTGTTCCACCGTGAGTGAAGACATACCCGTCTGGGATCGACCGTTGTGCGGATCCGAAAGGTAACCTGCATCAGCAAAACCAACTAAACCTTCTTTGTTAAGGTTAGTATAAAACAGACCCATATCTTTCGTCACTTTCAGGTAACGAAGTATGTGTTTGATCCCATTCCAGTGCCTTTGGGTCGGAAAAGAACTGAATCTTGAAAGGAGGTTCATGGCAAAGCAAATGTCCGGCCTAGTGTGACTAGCCAAGTACATTAACGCTCCTATGGCACTAAGATATGGCACTTCGGGACCAAGGATTTCTTCATGCTTCTTCTTTGGACCGAATGGATCGCTGTCCAGACTAAGGCCTCTCACCATCATTGGGCTACTCAGTGGGTGAGCCTGGTACCTTTTCTGTATATGCCATTTGATGCACAAGGATTCCATTATTGATGTACTCAAGCTGTATTCCCAAACAGAACTTAGTCTTTCCTAAGTTTTTTATTTCAAACTCTATCTTTAGGTATTCAACCGTTTGAATATTTCCTCAGAGGTTCCTAGGATGTTCAGGTCATCAACATACTCCGCGATGATTACGGATCCCTTGTCAAAATTTCTTTATTAATATGCATAGACTTATGGGATCGTTTTTATAGCCCTCTCTTACTAAGTACTCGCTTAGTCTATTATACCACATGCGACCTGATTGTTTCAATCCATAGAGCGATATATTCAGCTTAATACAATGCTGATCTCGAGAACTTCTTTTATCTTTCAGCTCTATTCCCTCTGGGACTTTCATATAAATTTCGTTATCCAGTGGACCATATAAGTATGCGGTTACAACATCCATTAACCGCAAATTCAATTTCTCTTTTATGGTCAGACTTATCAGGAATCTAAAAGTCGTTGCATCCACCACAAGGGAGTATGTCTCCTCATAATTGATTCTTGGCCTTTGTGAGAATCCTTGTGCCACAAGCCGTGCTTGGTGTCTAACGATTTCACCTTGTTCGTTTCTCTTTCTCATACAGACCCATTTATGTCCAACTGGTATAACATCACGAGGTTTTTGAATTATGGGACCAAAAACCTCTCTCTTCTTTAAAGAGTTTAACTCCACGTTTATAGTTTTTTTCCATTTATTCCAGTCTAATCGACGAGTGCACTCTAAAATGGACGTGGGTTCTAGATCCTCATTCATGAGCTCAAGTGCTACATTGCATGCAAATATTTCATCAATGTCGACATTCTTTCTGTTCCATTGGATTCCAGACATGACATAATTGATTGCGATCTCTTTGTTATTAGGAACTTCAGGCCCATGAAGCTTGGCGTCCCAAGCAACATTTTCCGGCACTTTAGGTTCATTTATGTCTGGAACGTCCACTATCTCCTCAGTCTGAATTTCAGCACCTTTCTTTAATTTCCGAGGAGTCTTATATTTGGAACCAATTGGTCTTCCACGTTTCAATCGCTAAAGTTCATGAGGAAGAAACCAGTAATGATCGAAGGGAGGTCAATTATGTGAACGGACAAGGTTTCAGACAGAACCGCGGTTTCAATAACCAAGGCTTCAACACTCATCCGAACCTGTCCTATAGGAGCACCAATGTGGAGAATCCGTAGGATCAGACTTATCCTAACCAAGGAAATCAGTCGCAGATGGGTTTTCAGAAGAACTACTCCAACAACTACCAGAACCGGCCATTCGTTCCTAATCAAAACCGTTTCCAAGGAGGGAATCAGATAAGGCAGCCTTTCACAAACTCGCAACCCCAGCCTTTCACAGATCCGCAGCCTTCATCTTCAGCAACCGGCTCCCAAGACGAGCTGAAGAACATGATGCAGCAGTTGATGACGAGTCAACAAAAGACGGCAGCAGAGATCAACTCCAAAGTTGACACCATGTATGTGGACCTTAATGAGAAGTTCAAGGCAGTATGGACTCACATAAAGCAGCTTGACACTCAGATTGCACAAACCGCTGAATCAGTTAAGAGGACACCAGGTACTCACGCAGAGGTGAACTACGTGAATGGAGGCTATGTGGAGAAACAGAGCTTGCAAGCTCCGGCGTCTAACTCTCAAGCGAGAAACGTCATATCCTCAGAAAAAGTTATGAAGCAGTCTGAGGAGCACCCGCTCGCTACCCCAGAGCACATGCTCCCCCGAGATGCTCCCACCAAACCTGCAGAAAATCTTCCAGCAAGGGTTTATATTCCTAAAGTGCCTTACCCAGTTCTACCTAGAGATCAGAGGGAGATTAAGGCAGTCTTTGTAGAAGCAAGGAATACACCACCAGCATTGAGGGTATTATCTAAGGTTGAAGATCCTGGAAAGTTCTTGGTCCCATGCTCCATTGCTGGATTTGAATTCAAGGACGCTTTTTGTGATTCTGGGTCTAGCGTTAATCTCATGTCAAAGGCTACTGCAGAGAGGTTGAAAATTTCAGAGGTAAAGCCTAGTCATATGACTCTTCGATTTGCAAACACCTCCTCAACAACATCGTCTGGCAGCATTCACGATCTACCTGTCCGAATAGGGGATTGCCTAGTTCAAACTGATTTTCAGGTTGTTGAGATGCGAGAAGGTTATGGCATGCCCTTACTTCTTGGAAGACCATTCATGGCTACAGTGGGTGCAATCATCGATATGCCGAATAGGCAAATCTGCTTCTCCAAGATCGACAAAAAGGTCTTCTACAAAGCCCTTCCCATAGGAACCACCACACATGCCTCTTGCATCTCTGCAGTGGATAGCGAGGAAGCACGTGCTCCGATCCCGCAAACAACTGCTCCACCACCCGGGAAATCTAGGGAGAAGGCAAAAACAAAAGAAATTGTCCCGTACAAAAAGATTACGGGAGGTCCTCAAATGACTTTGATCCCTCAAGGATATGATGGAAACTCGGTTGACTACAAGGTGAAGTGCAAAGGTCATCCTAAACCTTTCTCTAGAGTTAGAGCTATTCTTCCATCAGAATTGAAAGAGAAGGGTACTGGTGTTGTGAATGGAATGCTGAGTAAAGTTCTGAGCATGAGGATGTCTGATTTTGGAGTCTGTTTTGGAGCAAGCTCTCAAACCAAACCTGATTGATACATGGCACCAACGTCAAGCTTAGCGACGTAAAACAAGCGCTTTCGTGGGAGGCAACCCACCAGGTAACATGTAAATAGCGTGAAGTTTTTCGTTCTTGTTCTATTTACGTTTCTTGTTTTGTTTGAGATTGTTTTTGCAGGCTTTTATTAAGTGTTCAAGAAACCGCTCTCCTGGGAGCGAAGAGACCGATCGTTCCTAACAAGAACGGTCGTTCTACAAGGGAGAACGATCAATCCCAAGGATAGAGAGCAACACCGATGGCTCCACCAGCGACCACTGAGCTTGTGGTTATTTCTATCACCCTTGTTATATCCATATTTTTTTTATTATGACACTTTAATTTTATTTTACGGGTTTCTCATTCAGATTTGTTTTAACCGGGACGGTTAAAAACAAGTCTGGGGGAGGAATTCATTTGTGTACTAACGGTGTGTTTTATGGATGTTTATTTCTTATTTTGGTGTGTTTAGATTTTCAAAAACAAAAAAAAATAAAAATAAAAAGAATTTTTTTTATTTTGGTGTGTTTAGATTTTCAAAAACAAAAAAAAATAAATAAATTTATCGAGTCAAAACATCGTGTGAATTTGTTAACTTTTTGGAATTGCAACATGTTCGATGTAATTGCCTTACGACTGTTTAGCATTGTTTGAGGATAGTTTGGAAACGCAGAAAAATCCATAACTTGATCATTTAGTGAATTTCTCAAATCATCTGAACTTAATCGAATTATTTGAACTTAATATGGACTTAATTTATCTCACTTAGGGGGTTGATAATCATGTATTGGATTTTACATTTGGAGTTTTCTTTGCATCATTTCTACCAATCTTTGCTAACTCCAAATGGCTAGACTTATCCTTAGTCTAGTACCACACCCTTACCATTTCCATGTTGAAACCCACTTATTTTCGTTTACTGTCATTGCATTCATGTGCAAAAACTATGGAGTATACGGACCGACACAACTTTTCTTTAGGATTGTGTCTAGATAGGTGGTCTCTTTCTGATTAAACTCATGGGATGTGTCTAAGTTATCTCTTTTTGAATATATTCATCGAAAATTTTCGTTTCAAAAGAGGATGGACTTTTAAATGGGTAGAAGTTTGTATTCAAGAAATAAGCTTACATCGTTAAAATTCTTTTGATGCAGATCTTAGAGACTAACCGGTTCCTTTCTCCGATATATTTTCGGTAAAAAAAAAAAAAGAGAGAAAAGAAAATAAAAGAAAACAGAAGGAACCTGTAAAGTCAAGGTAACATCTTTAAATTTCATAAAACGTCAAAAGAAATCATGTTCTTGTCTGTGACTTGTTAAATAAGTGTAGAAGGATTAGAGTTAAGGAGAGTTGTGTACCTCCTAATTGGTCTGTGTCTCACTTTGATTTTGGATAATGATTTGCATCCGTTTGTACTGCTAAAAGAAACGGAAACACTTGAGCCACCAAATACCAACCTTGATACCTAGACCATAACGTGTTAGATATTCCCTTTGTGAGAGTACACGCATTTGATAATGAATGTTAAATATTGAGTTCTGCTTGATCATGAGATTTCACTTATTTACTACGGTTATGGAGAAGTACAATGAAGTACGGGTTGATCTGAACCTTGCGAATGCGGTTTACGGGCAATTGATTTAGAGTATGGTCCTATAAGTTTTACAAGTCTCACACGTTTTTCTAACCTCTCCTCTTTATAAGATCTCTGGTTTTGCTTGGGGACAAGCAAAGGTTTTAGTTGGGGGAGTTGATATTATGTGTTTTTAACGTATTTTGATTCGTTTTTAGTATTCGGTTTGAGTTTTGATTTGCATCTTTCGTTAGTTTTTCGAGTCTTTTCTTTTGTTTTGAGTCTTTTTACAGATTCTATGGAGTTCCGAAGGAGTTTGGCGTTTATGGACATACTCGAGTCAAGTTAAGATGGAAAAACTAGAAAAGGACCAAACACAAGAGAACGACCGTTCTAAAGAAGAACGATCGTTCTGGCCAAGCAAAGGAACAACAGTTCTATCACGGAACGATCGTTCCACACTTCACCAACCCTGCCGACAAAAATAGGAGATCGACCGTTCTATCCCATGTGCCCGTTCCACACTTCACCTACCCTGCCGACAAAAGCACTACGGAACGATCGTTCTTCCCTTAGAAAGATCGTTCCCCACTTCACCTACTTCACCTACTACGATCGACCATGGAGAACGATCGTTCTCCCATCAGAACGACCGTTCCCCGTCCTACCTACTCCCCTACACCTTGGCCTATATATAGAACTCACTCTTGATGTTTCAAAACACACCATCTTCTTCTCCCACTCTTCTCTAGCTTCAAAGCATTGCTCCTTCTCTATTTTAAGCTTTCATGTTTATGTTTTTTTTATTAAGTTCTTATTAGTTTCTTTTAAGCTTTAAACATTTATGCTTTAATTAAGTTTTACTTTCAGTTCTTATTTTCTATCTTTATGCTTTAATTAAGTTTTACTTTCAGTCCTTATTATCTATATTTATGATTTGTTCAAGTTCTTATTAAGTTATTTTCAGCTTTCATTATCTATTCAAGCTTTTATGATGAACTCTATAATCTCTTTGTTTTCTTCTTTAACTATGTCTGAGTAGATCTCTTAGTTAGGTTAAGGTTTGTCAAAGGAATTCATTAGCTTTAGGGTTAAACACAAATAGGCTATTCAAATCAACGTCTTCACTTTTGTTGTTCTTAATGCTTAGATCGAATTGATCACTTGATTTTATGATATTAGGTTTAACTTAGACAGCGAGAGTTGCTAGGTTGCTAGAAAGAACATTTGTGAGCAATTTATTCATTACCTGCGAGAGTAGATGTATCGGAGAATTGTGAACATATTAAACCTGATTCTAAAGTTGTCTACGATTTCTAGTTCCAGCGAGAGTTAGGATTTCTAGGTTGATAGACAAAGATATTGATACCACGAGAGTGGATTGATATTATCTTAGTGTTTGAGTTCTAGACTTATGCTTAATCATTGCCTGAATAGTTGTTTGATCCGTTGCTCTGAATCTCCTGCGATATTCCTTGACCTAACGCTTGTTTAATATTATCTTTACAACCGATTTCGCTTTTATTATTGCTATCTACAAAAACCAAAAACATATTTGAATTGTCTTAGCTTTTGATTTAGCTCATTAGATCAAAGTGTGAAACTGGTCTTCGTGGGATCGATCCCTAAATACTACTTCGTATGCTGTGCACTTGCAGTAGGAAATAAGGGTTTAAAAATCGTGTATCATATTCGTCCATCTCTAGTTGATACTGATTAATCTCTTCTTTTCTGAAGAATAATTTGTTTCTCAAAAAAAATGGTCCACGCACACATGTACATTTTCTTTTATGACACTACACAACAAAGTCACCAAATAACAAAAGAGTATCCCAAATTTCACATGTCAGTCTTGCTGTCTTTCATCTGTCTTTCTTACCTTTTACATTTTGAATGCTGTTTCTTTCTTTCATTTACAGGGAAAAAAATTTAAACCGTGCTTGCTTTTACGTTTTAAAAAAATAATGAGTTTAAAACCTCTTATGTTTAGAATATGTGAACCATTTCTTAAACTCATCTTAATCATTTATAAATTTAGGCATGCATGGGACTACATGTGTCCGAAATCATTAATATTGTAAAACGCTAGATTTAACATAATTTCTTATTGTTTTCTAATTTTCTGTCGATTTTGTTTTTAAATCTTTTTTTTTAACATGATTTTGTTTTTAAATCATTCTACTCATTTATCATTTATCCTAACATAGTGCAAGAATAGGATATTGAAAACCTCGTCTCGTTTTTCTCGGATCTTACCTTTTTAGATGGTATCTTTTTCAGCTAAAAAAATCGTATAGCAACTTACAAGAGAATGATTTCCTAAACTTTCTTTATTATTAGAGTCTGTTTTTTTTTTTTTTTTTTTTTTTTTTTTTTTTTTTTTTTTTTTTGATGACCGAGTGGGACCCTTGCGGGCCAACCACTCGAGCCGCGACTCAGCATGTAACTTTACTTCCCTCCCAAATGGTGCAGGCTAGGGGGCCGCTCCCAACGAGAATCGAACCCAGGGCGCCGTATTGGGTTTTCTCCCTCAAGCAACCACCAGGCCAACTCAGCGTTGGTATTAGAGTCTGTTTTGATTAAACGCAAGGATAAGGAGAGACATGATATCCCAATTTTGAGCATTATTTTCTAAATTTGTTGGTTTGATGCTTCTGATATAAATCATAGAGTTATGTATAAACCGATGTAATCATTTATAATAATACATTAGAGAATTCACAAGACTTTGACGTTTAATTTTGTGTATTCATTTAGGCCATGAATGTTTGAGTAGTTTTTTTGTTTTTGGTTTTTAGTTTTTAGTTTCTTATTTTGGATTTTGAACTTTGAATTTTTGGTTTTTGATTTTTTGGTAAATTTTTGTTTTAAGATATGGGTTTAATTATAAGATATGGATTTAATGTTTTGGACTTAGTTATAAGAAATGGGTTTAATGTCTTTTTAGTTTTTCTTGTATTAAGTGTCCAAAGTTTGTAAAATAAATGTATATATATATATATAAATTATTAATAAAAAACAAATACAAATTTTTAATAAATAATACCAAACAATATATGTAAAAATATACATACATTTATTTCATAAATATTTATAAAAATTTCTTAAAATTTTATAATTAATCATATTAAAATTAGCAAGAAAAATGCATAGTTTTATTTTTTTAAACAATAAGTTTATGAATACCTATTGTTGAGATCTTTACACAAATGGAGATAAGATTTATGTGTTTAGAAGTATGAAAGTTTTAATATTATATAGTATTTAGTTGAATATTAATTGATAAAGTAACAATGTTGATAAAAAAAAATTGTAAATGAATAAAGAAAAATAACAAAACTTTTTAAAAAACCAACAAAACATGATTTCTGGTTTTTGTTTAAAAACCATGTAGAACTAGTTTCCCTAAAATTTTAAAAACCTATTTGTTAAAAAACTTGAATGTGTAAAAGAAAAAACTCTCTACCTGTGTTTACATTGAATAAATACTATTAGATTGTTCATATTAACAACGTACTTACATTGTTCGATCAAAAAAAAAAAACAAAAAAACAACGTACTTACATTTAATTCGAAATTTTAACTCAAATAGTCCTAGCTAAGTCCTTCTCCCATCTTTGCTAACTTCATCCACTACAATTATTCCTACTTAAACACGCATACTTTTATTTATACTTATTTAGGAGAAACAAAAGATTGTACAGTGATGAAACGTAAGTTACCTTTGTTACAAAAATGTAATAAACTCAGATAAAGAGCCGTGAAAAAATGAGGGGACATGTGATGAGATATAGCGATGGGTCATCAAGCAAATCTTGTATTCTTATGATAATTGCCAACCATGCTTATTTTGGGGCTTCTCTTCTTATTGTAGAAGTAGCCCCCATGTTCACGTGATCCCTTCTTCCCATTCTTGCCCTATATATTCATATACCATTTCTTATCTTTTATCCATCCGCTCTTTTCAACATGGAGTCATCCAAAGTCGCATCTCTCTCTCTCTGTTTCTTTCTCGTTTCCATTATCTATTTTCCCCAGCATTCCATCTCATGCGGCTCCTGCAACCCCAGGAAGGGCGGAAAACATTCCATGAAACCCCCTGTCACTGTTCCCAAGCTACCTGTCCCTCCGGTAACAGTCCCCAAGCTACCAGTTCCTCCAGTGACCGTACCGAAGCTTCCAGTTCCCCCGGTGACAGCTCCAAAGCTTCCAGTTCCTCCAGTGACAGTTCCGAAGCTTCCAGTTCCTCCGGTGACAGTTCCGAAGCTTCCAGTTCCTCCTGTGACCGTTCCTAAGCTTCCAGTTCCTCCGGTGACCGTTCCTAAGCTTCCAGTTCCTCCGGTGACCGTTCCTAAGCTACCTGTTCCTCCTGTGACTGTCCCAAAGCTTCCTGTTCCTCCTGTGACCGTTCCAGAACTACCACTTCCTCCGGTGGGAGGACTACCGATACCTCCGGTTGGTGGCCTACCCACACTGCCACTGCCACCATTGCCGATTGTGGGTCCTCTTCTTCCACCAGGGACAAATCCACCTGCCACAGGAGGAAAAGATTGTCCTCCACCCTCAGGTAGCAAGACGCCACCATCAGGTGGTGGGGAGGCGACATGTCCAATTGACACGCTGAAGTTGGGGGCGTGCGTGGACTTGTTGGGAGGTTTAGTAAAAATAGGGCTTGGAGACCCAGCGGTTAACAAATGCTGTCCACTACTTAAAGGCCTCGTCGAAGTCGAAGCAGCGGCTTGTCTCTGCACTACACTCAAGCTTAAAGCTCTTAACCTTAAGCTTTACGTCCCAGTTGCCCTTCAGCTTCTTCTTACCTGTGGAAAAAACCCACCTCCGGGCTACACTTGTGCAGTCTAAGAACTTCAGTCCAGTTAAAGGGTATGCTATTTTCTCTTTCCTATGAATTAAAACTGGAATCATCTTTAAGAAACTTACATATTACGCATACCGGTTTAATAAAATCACTAAAATACATTAATGCGAATGGAAATGTCGGAGGACTATATAAGTAGATACGTAGACAGTTAGTTAGCAATTGTATACAATAAATAATATAATTCCATCACGTTTCTTTGTTTTTGTGTTTCGCAGATAACTTGGAGAAAAAATTTATAAGGGAATGGCGGAGCTGCAAATTTTTCCTTATACGTTTATCAATCATGTCAAATCTTTTCCCGTTGATTCTTTCACATATCTATCCCTTCTTCTTGTATTAATAATTAATGCGTGATTTTTAGTGTCGTGATTCTTCTCTTGTATTAAGTATGATTTGATACCTTTTTCTTTTAGTTAATGAATGCATGAATTGATGTGTGTAATAATATGAGTGTAAACTAGAAAGTGCAAGAATTTACATCTCTTTCAAAATTATTTTTTAAAGTTTATCGATAAAGGAAGATGTGTGAAGTTAAAAAAATATTTTTAAGAGAAAAATTAATTACAATTATGGTATATAATAGAGTTGATAAAATAATAATTATACATATAAATTAGGTGTTGGCCCGCACCTGAGACACTTGCAAAATACGTAGATCTAACATATGTATCGGATTAGGCCTGGGCATTAAACCGGAACTGAAGAACCGAAACGAAACCGACCCGGAAAACAGGTTCGGTTCGGTTCCAGTTTTGAATAAAATACCTGTTGGATCTTAAAATTAGGAACCATGGATAATAAATCGGTTCCGGTTATTACCCAAGAACCAATTTGTAACGACCCACCACCACCACCACCCTCCTTTTTCATCATCACAAACCCCCCACCTCCCACTTCTTCTTCTTAATATACTGGATGATCCCCTTCATCATCAATCCCACCATTCCACCGAAGCTAGAAAAGAAAGAAGAAGGAAAGAAGAGAGAGAGAGAGAGAGAGAGTCTGAGAGAGAAGAAGAAGAAGAAGAAGAAGAGAGAGAGAGAGAGTCTGAGAGAGAAGAAGAAGAGACACAGTTGCTCTCTCCTCCACCGTCATCCGCGACTCAAGTAACCGGAAAACAGTTTTTCCGATTTGCTTCTCATTGGCCGAATCTTTGATCGATTATATCTCTCTAACCGTTCCGTTTCTCGAAAATCCAATGCCACCACCGGATTCAGAACGACGAGACGAAGCCACGCTGAGAAGCTCGGCCTCCAGCTCCGCCGCACGCGCCTCCAGAAGATCCGCGCGTAGTTCTCACGCGCCACCGCCGCCGACACCGTTGCCGTCGCCGCCGGTGATTTTCCGGTAAGCACCGCCGCCGCTCTGCGCCCCCGTCCGCCGGTTGTCGCCGCCGGTCACCGCCGGTCGCCGTCGCCGGTCGCCGGAGACTCGCCAGGGATCTGGCCGTCGTTTGGTCGATCGGCCTAGTTCAATTTCGGTTTAAATCGATTTGATTCCGGTTCGGTTCGGTTCGGCTGGTTTAATTCAATTCGATTTCGGTTTGATTCAATTTCTGGTTTAAATCTATTGAGTCCGGTTTAGTCTGGTTCGATCTGGTTAAATCCGGTTTAGTCGCGGCTTGATTTTGACCTGGTCAGACCATTGAATTGACTGGGTTGACCGTTGACCGTTGACCGTTGACTTTGACCGTTTTGACCCGTTAACCGTTTTTCGCCGTTCGAAAGCCGTTCTCACTCGAAATTTCGTCCTGATTTCATATTCAGTGTCCATTTTCGCATCTGGAGTGCAGATGAAGCAGTTATACTCCATTTTTGCTAAGGTGAGGGCTTTTCGCAGACTTTCGTATCTTTCATCAAAAAGCGCCGTAGATAGGATTTAGTATTAAATGTGTTCCGTTTCTATGTTAGAGTCTTTTAGGATTGTTTGAAAATCAGACTTAGGAATAATAGATGATTTAGCCCATTGATTGTGCATTAAATTGTTAATTGATTCTTTTATTCATGCTAGAGCTAGGATTAGTCGACCATGTGGGTCGTTAGGGATTGCGGGGGTACAGAGACATGATTTCTGTACTTGCGTTGCGTGTTGTTTGAGGAGATGGTGCTGGGCAGAATTAGTCGACCTGCTGTTCCAGTACCTTCGAGGTCGATAATCGTCTACTGGCAGTGTGGTTGGGCATTATCCCATAAGTTGTCCTCCGGGGAGGAGGGTGCCGCCGGTCACTGGATCCGATAATAGGACGGTAGCTGTTCTTTGGGTACTTTAGGTACCGTGATTGTGCATGTTTAGTCTATTTTCTATGTATGGTGTGCTATGGTCAGATTTACGTTTTCTGTGATTAGCATCCCATACTCACTGAGTGACTCCCCTGTTACTCACCTCTCTTCTTCCTCTTTCAGGTGAGACTGAGGAGTAGTAGACATTTATCAGACCGGGTGCTACTTTTGAGCTTTATGGTTATTTCGTATTTTCGTATTTCCGTATTGTATTTCAGACTTGGTATTTACGATTTATTTACGGTATTTCGATTGTAGACGACAGACGTATTTTATGGATTTTCGGAAATCTATACGTGATTTATTTATGTAATTTGGATATATATTATATTATGGTTAGTGGCACGCCGTTCTCGAGTGTCGTAGAGACGGGTGTTACACAATTACCCAAACCGATTACCCGAAATCTAACTAAGCTAATACTAGTTTTAATAGGGTCGGCTTGTTATTATTCTTGTCGGGACTCTTCCAATCTTCTATACTTTTCTGTAGGGTCTCTTCCAATCCTCTATATTCTTCTATTGGGGGTAGCAATTGAAATTTCTTTACTCGAGACTCGATCTTCAGTCCTTTATTCTTCTTCTATTTATTCTCTTCTCACATAAACCTGGCATCTCATTCTCTCTGTATCCGCCGCCGTCGATTGTCTTCGCTGGCTGCATCCGACGCTGCATCACGGATTCAATCAAAGGTATCTGTTAAATTGTTAATCATTTATTCATGTTATAGGTGATGATATGTTTTAAATTTAGGGGTTTTGTAAGTTCTTTTTTCTTCGTTTATAAATGATAACTTTATATATTGTAAACAATGATAACTTTATATGTTGTACATACATATAAATGATAACTTTATATGTTGTAAATTTAGGGGTTTTGTAAGTTCTTTTTTCTTCGTTTATAAATGATAACTTTATAACTTTCTATGTATGGTGTGCTATGGTCAGATTTACGTTTTCTGTGATTAGCATCCCATACTCACTGAGTGACTCCCCTGTTACTCACCTCTCTTCTTCATCTTTCAGGTGAGACTGAGGAGTAGTAGACATTTATCAGACAGGGTGCTACTTTTGAGCTTTATGGTTATTTCGTATTTTCGTATTCCTGTATTGTATTTCAGACTTAGTATTTATGATTTATTTACGGTATTTCGATTGTAGACGACAGACGTATTTTATGGATTTCCGGAAATCTATACGTGATTTATTTATGTAATTTGAATATATATTATATTATGGTTAGTGGCACGCCGTTCTCGAGTGTCGAAGAGACGGGTGTTACACAATTACCCAAACTGATTACCCGAAATCTAACTAAGCTAATACTAGTTTTAATAGGGTCGGCTTGTTATTATTCTTGTCGAGACTCTTCCAATCTTCTATACTCTTCTGTAGGGTCTCTTCCAATCCTCTATATTCTTCTATTGGGGGTAGCAATTGAAATTTCTTTACTCGAGACTCGATCTTCAGTCCTTTATTCTTCTTCTATTTATTCTCTTCTCACATAAACCTGGCATCTCATTCTCTCTGTATCCGCTGCCGTCGATTGTCTTCGCTGGCTGCATCCGACGCTGCATCACGGATTCAATCAAAGGTATCTGTTAAATTGTTAATCATTTATTCATGTTATAGCTGATGATATGTTGTAAATTTAAGGGTTTTGTAAGTTCTTTTTTCTTCGTTTATAAATGATAACTTTATATATTGTAAACAAAACTTTGTTTGTTTGTTTTTAATTTGTACATTACAGATTTTGTAATTGGTTGAACCGTTGAAGTGTGAGCTAGAGTTAGAGACTTAGAGGTGAGTTATAGTTAGTGTTAGAGCTGTAGTTACAGGCAGAGGCCGCAGAGCTGTAGTTATTGTTCTTTTGATATATTCTCTACAGATATAAGTACTTATTCGGATCACAAGTCATCAAGAACTTGTTTTATTGTATCTGATTGAAATCGGATTAGGCTTTAAGCGTTCAGTTTGTGTTCTTTTTTTATTTCATTTAAAAGTATTTCTTAATCTGGGTATGTATTGTCTGATTTCAGGTAATTTTTTAAACTTTCGGATTTTGGGTATATTTTGGACCTGAATTTTAAAGAACAGAATTTTTTCGGGTAATCTACGGGTTTTCAATTACGTATCCGAACCGAACTGGAACCGACAAGAACCGAACCGGAACCAAACCGTAAAATTTGAAGTACTTATTGGAACCTAAATCTTAGAACCGAAATATCTAGAACCGAATGGATCTTACCCGGAACCGAACCGAATACCCGAATGCCTAGGGCAATATCGGATATTAGCTGAACATGTAAGATGAGTAAAATATAAACTGTGCATAAATCAACATCGAATGAGTATAATGCGCTCCCCAAATAATCGTACACAAGAATGTAAAATAGTGTTTACATTAAACCGATTACAAAATGCAACGAACGTCTGAACAAATAATGCTTAAATCATAAAACAGAAAATCTCAACACAAAATCAATAAATCATCAACGAGCAAACTAACATAGATATTCCAAAGTAATCCACCAAATCCTGGTACCTGAAAATCTTATGATCCCTAAAAAAATAATGGAAAATTGCTAGCTGATTCAGCTAAAAACAACAATCATAAAAACTACGGTGTCTATTGTTATATTGACACCATAAATCCCATGGATCTATGAGCACTGTAAACACTGCAGATGCACACTTGAAGCAATGGGAGGGCATACTCCAAAAACGTGCTCGTCCATGGAGTCATTACATGTATCACACTAGACCAACCGAGCATATCAATCCAGTGTAACCGTATCAATACGCTGGACAGACTTTCTACTGATCATAGATGAGCAAGCATGATCGTCAAAAAATACCTTACGAATCATAACCCATGTATCCAATAAAACGAACTACGTAAGTTTATACGATGTATCTTTTGTTCTCTCGATAACGCCTTGCACGGGCTATGATATCGTCTGAAAATGTTCATATCTTATTGTTAAAACAATATGCTAATGTTCGTATTTCAAATTATTAAGTTGTTTATTTTCATTTTAAAATTAGTTTAATATGTTAATACAATTTTCATCATCTGGATAAGTATCATATCTCGATATCTTTATAAGTAACTAAAGAAATATGATTTACCGTAGCTCATACATAAAAATTTACAAATTTTATTTCTATATCTCCCTAAATAATTGATGGTTCAATTCTGATATGTCGGAAAAACAGATCGGGTATGATCTATGAACAGATCTCGAAAGCATGGAAGTCATAGTATTGTGTATAGTTAGAGATTTTAACTTCTAAATAAACCTTAAAACTAAGTAGTTCCTATTTACAGTTAGTTGTTCTCTGTTTTTCCTTTTTAAAACGTAAAAAAATTATCCTTTTAATAATAGTTTCACTTTTCACTAATATCTTTTTTATTTATAAATACCAAATATACATTATTCGAATATAATATTCCAAAACACACGCGAAGAATCTCACTATTTGATATATCATAATACTAATGATGTAAAAAGAAACACGCGGTTTAAATAAAATAACTTACAATGCTTTTCAAAGAACACATTCGCTAGTTGGCCTTTTTCAACAGTGTACTTAGGAACTATATTTTCTTTAGAAAGTGAAAACACAACATCGTAGATTATATTAATAAGATCAAAAGACCCAAAATGTTCTTGAATAATACATCAGAGTTATATATTATTTCTGAATCCCCAATAAACTGAAAAATAATCAGCACAGAAAAATCAAAAGAAAAAAAAAAGCTTGCCAGAGTCTAACTGTATTTTAAAAAATAATAACCATTGTCTTAGGGAGATTTAAATATTCTGAAACACTTCGTTGAAAACAACATTGGTCGTCTTTTGTTGTGGCTTGCTGTCTTTGTCGGTAATCAAGATCTTCAGACCTTTCCTTGATGCTACTCTCGAAACTGCCAAGTACAATTGACCATGCGTAAAAACTGGCTTCAGAAGATACACACCCACTCTTGCCAACGTCTGACCTTGGCTCTTGTTTATCGTCATTGCAAAAGCTATGGTGATAGGAAACTGTTTTCGCTTCATCCCGAAGGGAAACCTAACTTTTGTAGGTGAACAACATATTAATTCTAGGGATCATAACATTTTTACCGATGTTGACCCCAGTTATCACTTTAGCTTCAATGACGTAATTTGCCATCTGAGTTACGATTAACCTGGTACCGTTTCATAGACCACCTTTCGGATCTATGTTCCTCAACAACATTATGGGTGTACCAATTTTCAAGCACAACTGATGATTTGGCAATCCAGAAACTTTGACAGTATTCAAAAACACTTCCGTGTAAATCATATTTCCCGGCGTTTTGCTATCAGGAGACTCTTCCCTTTGAGATGGAACCTCAGATGCATCATTAGCGTCGACCACATTATCGGTTGCGTCTATACTATCGCAACTCAGATATGTTTTTTCATCGCCTAACAACAATGGACGTACAAAATTAAAAATATGTCTATATTTAAATAAAATTTTAAAACTAACATTACCAAAATACAAATAATCAATACCTGGTAAACGCTCAAGCATATAGTCATTTATTATCTCGACGTCACTGTTTCGTGGACTCAATATGGCACTATCTTGGTAAAATTGAGGATCAGTCATATGAGCAAAAGACTTCCGATAGATTTCATTGACAATGGCTTTTGATAGGATCGTCACATTCGGTGATCAACAAATCTTCTGATATCTCGATCTCGCTTTCACCACTATCATTTCCATTTATTTTACCATCACCGATGTCTAATATCCACTTCGAAAAATTAGCAAAATCAACCATCTCGGGACTATTATCTCCAGGTATAAGTCTCATGTTTCGTGTAAGCCTCAACACTTTGCAATTAAACCATAGAACAGAAGAATTTAACGTGGCGAGGACAACCTCCACCCTTCCGGCACCATGAATCACAGGTAATATATGTCTGAAATCTCCCCCGAAAATCTGTCTGAAATCTCCCCCGAAAATCATAACTTTACCTCCAAATGGTTTATAACTTTTTAGAATATCACGCAATGTCCTATCTAAAGTCTCGAAACAATCTTTGCTCATCATCAACGCCTCTATAATGAGCCTAGATTCTTTGATCAGCTCCGCGAGATTAGTTCCAGATTTAATCGAACATTTAGAGGTCTTATTCACCACAATAGGGATTGCAAACCTTGAATGAGTTGCTCTCCCACCTTGTAATAGTAACGCAGCAATTCCACTGGATGCGACATTGAGAACAATATCACTTTTTGACCATAGATAAGATCCCAGTAGACTCCACAAATACGTTGTCCCTCCAGAACCATACACGAAAAACATACGTCCTGAGTTAGAAGAAACAATATTCAAAATCTTATCGTAAATATGTCTCTGCTCTTCGGTTATCCTGGACATCAACTCCAAATGTCGAAGTCGTAATTTTTCACGATCGTAACTTTTTTCATCGCGAATGAGAGGATTAACACCCATATCTATCTCATAATCTTCGGGAAAAGGCATGGGAGTAAAATTGGATAACATAGATCCACTGACACGCAAAAGTTTCTCTATTTCCACCAATCCCAAATTCTTAATCTGAACATCGGATAGCATAAGATATGTACAATCACAAAACATAAAAACATGAATATAGTTCACTACACAAACATATGTATTATTCTAAAGTCAAAATACAATGATATTAAATATCTAAAAACTAACCTCTGTTTTTGCTGTCTCTCCTCTCTCGAAATAAAATATCATCGGTAAAAATTTGCCTGTTTCATCCCAAACCCATGAAGGTATTACAATACTATTAGTAACCAACATAATCACGAACAACCTTCGAATAGAGCCGGCACCAACCCATTCATCGGCTTATTTGATAGTGTCAATATACTCTTTATCATCATCATCCAACAATCCAAGAATGTAGCAAGCCTCTTTAAAGCTACCATATACGACGTCGTTCTCTCTTTTTATATCGTCGAAACATATTGGTCCTTTCACTATATAGAGAAAAATCCTTAAATAGTATGCTTCACCCACCGCCATAGGCACATCACTAATCCTTCCGATAACGGTTCCATGACTCCGCGGTTTCTATACCCTCTCTTTCGAGTTAAAAATAAACTGAATAGGAATCTGTGCATATGTTAAAAGCCTAGCCGCTTCGTACGCCTTGTTACACTCCATCCATGCAAGGAACTTATATACTCCCACTGAGGGACGATTTAGCACATCGACTACATGATCGTTTTCATTGAATATTACCATCTGCTGGCCTGGGAGATGAAATAGAAGTTTCATTACCGCCACACTTCGGTATTGAGTAGGAAAAGCAAGGATTCGCCAAGTAGACTCGCAAGGTGATATATACCTATAAGAAAAATCTTATGAGCGACACTTCTCGAGAATTGAAAAAATCTCACATTTATTTTTTGAATTTAATTTTTTTTTCACATTTAAGAATAGTTATTATTAAGATGTATCTGCAATTAAAATGTTTCTTTATCTCGTCGTCTTCATTATCATTCCCAACACTTGCCCTGACGTCATCCCCACCTTTGTGAATGTATTTAAACAGGTATTTAGCGGAACGCGACTGAACACACCACTCCACGTTAATATGTGCCCTGTAACGAATACTTAGTTTTTTGTTATATGGAACCACGTAAGAATTGTCACAGTTGAACCCTTTTTTGTAATGTATCTCTGGTCTTCCCTCCTTCTATAGACAGGATACCCAACATCGTCGATTTTAGTAACAGAGCTCAAAGGTTTTGGAAAAATTTTCGTACATCTTCCATCTACCATACATACACTATCCCTATTGATAGCACCACATGGCCCATGCATCATCACATCTCCTACAACTTCATAAAGATATGGTTCTAGTATCTTATCTAGAATCTCAGCACAAATGATTTCATCGATCTCATCGCTAGTAGGAATTTTATGGCCTGCTGCCATGAAAAGAATGATGTGTGCATGTGGAAGACCTCTTTTCTGAAATTCAATCGTGTATATAACTGCAAACACAAAATTGTTAGCAAAATAAAAAAAATAAGTACACAGGATGTATTTTGTGTTGATCAAGCAACATCTAAATGAAAATAATTATAAAACATTGTTAGTAAAATAAAACAATCAGAAAACTCACCGGCACTAACTTCCCCCAACTCTTTTTTTAGCTATAAAATTGATAAGATCATCCAGCTTCAGCTTGAAAACCCGACACATGATGTCTGCTCTGTCTTCCTGTTTCAAATCATGTCTTTCCAAATGTCTAGTAATTTCCTGCCATTTGGGATTGCATGTAAATGTCACGAACAGATCGGGAAAACCATAATACTGGCACGTTGCCATCGCATCTAAATAGTGCTGCAACATATACCTTGTACCTCCTGTGTAAGAAGAAGGTATGTATATTCTTTTTCCTTTGTCTGAAATATCAGTATCACCATTGTCCGCCGTATGCTTCAGCTTATCAAGTCTCTCATAACGAAGTTTGCTCTGGTTAAAGTATATAAAACAGAGTTTATTGGTTTCAATCGTTGTGAATGCATTCACCAAGAACTGTTGATATAATTTTCCCGACATCAAAATGATTGGAGATTCTCCAAACGTTTCCTGAATACGATATGCAAAAAACTCCCTCATGGTAATGTGCTTTCTTTTTCTTCCTTCCGTATCTATAAACCCAATATCAATACCAAGTCTAAATCCATCCTCACCGTAAAGAAACAATACTTGATATTGCAAAGCCAAATATGCTGGATGCAACTCACTTATCCTCTTCAACTTCCCCGTTTTTGTCTCGATGATAATATCGCGAGTCTCACCTCTAACATCAAAATCACCAGGTATCAAAGCAGCTACCTCATCAGAAGTGGGGAGATTATGTGTTCTTCCATCAGAGTTTCGATCACATTTCAAACTCAATTGTAAACCATCAGAGACGATCCCGTTTGACTCTAGTATGTCATGTGCTGTTCTTAAAGCCCTCACATGACAATTGTGTTTGTCAAACATATGCTGTAATTGCTCAACCACCGTTCCTTGAATTTGATATGTGGAACCCGTTCTCCTGGAATTTTAAGTTACATGTATCATGAATATTAAGAATATTTAAAAATATAATTAGTGGCAATAAATCATAGAATAAACTAATACTATAAAAATACTAAAATGAAAATACTTGTAAGCTAGAATCCTATTGATTGTCTCGTTTGCGGTATCATGTATGTAACGCTAGAGAAACACCGGCTTTTCACCAGGTGATGGAAGGAGATCACCTATACGATGGTAGTTCTCACCATATAGCTGAAACTAATATGGCCCTGTACCGTCGTTTATCGAATTGTTTATCTTCCCGCCCAAAGAAGTGAGAGAAAACATCATGTTATATGCTCATATATGCTCTCGAAAATGAAATCTCTCATCTCGCCTTTATTGTACAACAAAGCCAGCAATGTCTTGGGAAGAGATTTGAGAACCAGAAGAATAACCGCAACACATCGAGAAAACAGCCTTACTTCGTGTGATCCTCTTTCCCAACATTTCCCCGAACCATATGAATGCCTTACAGTGATCACACACGTATATAGGATCACCGTCGTCGTAATAACCTTGAGAGAAAAACACCAACCCACAAACATTTGCAATTAAAAGACTAACGGGTTACAGTTTTTAACCAATACAAATTCTAAAATCTTTTACCTTTAACCGTAGTCCGGGTTTAACACTATTATCTATTCTGGTTCTAATATTTTCTGCTTTCGTGCTTTCCACAGGATCATCGCTGTTATCGTCAGAATTTTGCCTTTTTCCTTGGCCTTGCCTCGCACTTGTGTTTTCTGGAATTTATGCCGTCGCTTGTTTCATTTTCCGACTCAGATTCAGAAGCTCGCCAACGCATTTAAAGTATTTCTTTTTCGTTAATAGAGCTCGCCAACGCATCTAAATATGATAATACAAAAAGATGAATAAAATATGAATAAACTTAAGATGATCATATATTCATAATTCATAGTAGAAATTATTTGCCTTTATTATACGACTAACCAATATCTTGTCTTAATTTTCTCTTCGGTCCAATTATCTGCATTCTTCTTTGCATTGCAGCACGACAAATGATAGGATCTACTATAGGGGGTCCTACATAGTAATTATCCATTGCAGCGTTCACAAGTACCTCACTAACAGCATTGTTAGGGGCATATCGCTCACTCCTTGGAATAATAGCTACAATTAGACATTAGCGTCGACATTAGATTCAAGTATGATTACACATATATATGATCGATATATAAATGCTATACATAAATATTTTTTACGTTTTGTAGAAATAACAGTAGATCGAGACACATTATTTTTCGTTGCCTGACACTTGTGCCTCATCTTCGTAATCACAAACTCAATTAGTCGACCTAGAATTCATCAAATAAGTTTTGTTAAGTTCAGCACGCATAGAGAGATTCAGAACGTAAAATAAACACTACAAGAAAAAGGTTATATAGCTACGAAATCGGTTGTAGCTATCGCTTAATATCCGTGGGTATTTCAATCAAAGCTACGGATAGCCACAAATATCTTCCGTAGCTATGAGCTCGTGGCTATTGTCCAAGCGTGGCTATTCGTGGTAATCGGTGGTTAAATAGCCACGATTCGGCCAGGACCCATTTCGTGGCGGCTATCAACGAATGGACGTGATTGTATTTGTGGAGAGTATTCCACCAGTAGCCACGACTTGTTCTGTGGAAGTGTCTACGGATATCCAGGAGCTATTTCATAGCTAGATTGTAACGAATTGCCATGACAGTTTTTTGTGGCTATATTGGCTACGACAATATTGGCATCTGGTTTCTGGCTATTTTGCCACAACTGAATCCGTAGCTCGGGTCACGAATAGCGACGGTCTCTATCATAGCTTTTTGGCCACGAGTTGATACGACTAGACCTTATGGCTATTATTTCCACGAATTAGTACACTGCAATCCGTGGCTTTATAAGATCACATAGCCACAGAATAGGCTGTACCCTTACTACTTAAAAAGATTTAACAAACAAATAAAACCAAAATTACAATTAAAACAATATATGAAACTACTAATGAAAATTACACCTTTATAAAGAAAAGTACTCATTTAAAAGATCATACATTTAATTGAAAATGTTCTCAACTTCAATACACAGTTCTACAATTACAAAAAAGGAACATCTTCTGATGTTAAAACTTAGAAGGCCTAATATGTTAGGCTACAATAACCGAAAACCACAATTACACCTTAAAACCTAAAATCGTTAATGTTCTTTCACTAAGCCTACTCTTCAAAGTACTGAGGCAAATTTTGAGGAGTCAAAGTAGCAAGGTTAAGAGGACTGATGTTACACTGGCTGGTGGGCGAGGGCAGGTTAGGCTGATGACTTGCTTCAGAACGTGGACTTGGAGCAGATGCACCACTCTCACGCCTAATAGGTTTTTTTTGTAACCGGATCAATCCTATACATCCTTAGCAAAGCATCTACTTTGTCCTCTATCTTGTTCATCTTCAAATTTACTTGTTCCTCTACCTGGGTCATTCTCACATTAACTTGAGCCTCTAGGTTGCTGATTCTTACATCTGCTTGTGCATTCTGAAGGATTGAAGCAGCTGCAGACTTCTTGGGATCACCAGCAATGTCCTGGATCGAACCAAGCCCATTGACACGCCCTTTGGAAGTTGTTGCGATCTGCAACACAAAATAAAGATTGATAAAGCTTTATTAATATCTCCAAAGATTGAAAAAGCTCACAAGTATAGAATAACCATATACCAATTTTCCTTACACTAAGACAAACTCAAAAGCCAAACAAGTTTTCTTATTCAAAATTAGACTTCTTATGCATAAAAGATTTATTAAGTTTCTTACCTCAATATAAGCGGCATCGATCTGCTCAACGTAGGGTTTAGAGATTCCATCAGTCTGGGTAGATTGTTGTGAGCGCTCAGCAGCCAAAGCCTCAGCACTGGTCAAATAAGATTCTGTTTAGCGTCAATGAAACTCCCATCTTTCTGAGTGTGAGTTTGACGAACTACTTTGGTTATTGGTTGTGCTACTCCACCAGCCTCAAGTGCCTAAAAAAATCAAAATGTGTAAGTAAACAAGAAATGTACATTAGTATTCAAATAAATACTTATGAGATAACTAGACGAACCATATTATGAGCAAATTTACAGTGATTTGTTGCTCCAGATGTATGACGATGAGAGCCTAAGCCATCAGGATTTGAGGCGGCGTTCTCTGAATTTGTTTTGCACTTCTTAGCGTGTGCCTCTTCATCCCACAACTCGAGCATTTTGATCCAGTCTGTCTCGCCAATGAAATCAGGCTTCTTATTTTTTTCGCTTTCTCTTGCTTACAATGTCTCCGATCCAGTCTGTCTCGCCAATGAAATCAGGCTTCTTATTTTTTTTCGCTTTCTCTTGCTTACAATGTCTCCGATTGAATCTTGGAGAATCGCCTCCCACCGGGAATAAACCATATCATGATGCTGAGGATCCCAATAGTACTTTTGCTACAAGTAAACAAAAGCTAATAGTTAGCACCAAACAAAAATAAATGAGTTGTGGGATAAAAGACGTGTTTCTAAATATAAAAATACCACAAAAGATGTCCACCAAACGTCTTTCTTCTCCTGTGGCACCATTCCGTAATTCCACCATGGTCCCCAAAAGTTTGATTGATATGTTTTCACTATGTCCTTCCTCATGCAATCGTCAATCTTAAACCTTTGAGAAAAAAAAAACAATGTGAATCATTAATTATATTTAACATCATAAACACAACAACTTCAGACAATCAAGCATCTGGTACAAGTAACCGTCTGTACACACCAAGCAGACCACAATTACAAGTAACAGTCTCTAAACACTCAACACACCAAGCACCTAGTACAAGTAACCGTCTCTACACACGAGACAATCAAGCTACGAGTAACAAAGCACATGGTAGCCTAGTTATGCTATTAAGTTAAAACATGTAAAAACTTGTATCAATAAAAGCTACTCAAAACACATCTTCCTTGCTTAAGTAATATATGTGAAAACTTGTATCAATAAAAGCTACTAGAAACAAACAAACCAAATAGAAGATAAATGCGACTCGAAACCAACAAACCATAATCTTAAACACATGGATCTTCAACATTTTGAACACGATAAGTAGTGTAATAAAGAATAGCAAACAGACAGGAAGTAGACTACAACAGATTGGTTAAAACGAAATTAAATCACAAGCCATAATAAAAGCTGCAATTTCAAAGCACAGTTACAAGCTAAAAGCTACTCGAAACCAAAAGCTACAAGTTATAAGACCACAATATTAAACACAAGCTAACTAATGTAATAACGAATAACCACAAAATTAAAAACCCGAACAATTTCAACCAACCCAAAAGTCATTGGAAAATAAAATCAAACACAAAACACATCGTAGAACAAGTAGAAAACGATCTCACCATAAAGCACCATTAACCCTTTCTGGATGAAGATGAGGCATGTTAATTTATAATCGTATCAGGCCACGGATAGCCACCGCCTTTTTCGTGGCTAAAACGAATATATTCTCTGCCAAAGCTACGGTATTTTGAGAGGACGGGTGTGCAGTAATTATTCATGTAAGCCACGGATAGCTACGCTCAGTTTGTGGAAAACACTTTCTACAACCAACTATTTATTTTTCACGTGGGTAAATTATCCTTTTCCAGGGATAGCTGGGACCTTATCCGTGGATATGGTCTATTATTTCAAAATTTCCGTTTTCTAGTGTGATAAATTCTGAATAATTTATTGCTTCGTGTCAGTGATTGGACAAGACATTATTTGCTTTGCGAGAGATATTTATCTAGCCACGGATTTCCACGAATTATTCTATGGAAATTACTAACCATGAAACACGTCCTTGCTATCCGTAGTGTTTAAGCTGGCAACGGAAAATGTCGTGGCTAACCGTAGATGTTTTTTTGCGACAACAACTTTGTGGGTATTCGCTGCTATATTAACCTTGAATAGCAACAAATGTTTTTGTGGCTAATAATTTCCACGAGAAAATGGTGGATAATGGTGGCTAACTTAGCCACAGCCTTTTTTGTGGCTCGCTGTTGCTATTTTTCTTCGAAGAGCAATGAACTATTTCCGTAGCTATATTGCCATGAAATGAAAAGCTACATCATAGCCACGGAATTTGGTGTTTTTAATTGGTGCCTATTTTGTGACTTTCCGTGGCCAATATTATTTAGCCACCACCCATCTCTGGCTAATCCGTGGCTATATACCATTTTTCTTGTAATGAAAGTAAAATAATCAAAATAAAGATATTATCAGAGGAGGTAGTATATTACTAAACCCTAGAACAGTTATTTAAATAAAACACGATGCTAGTATGAGAAACATGCTATTTATAAGCCAAACTGAATTAAGGTAAAAACATAGTTTTCCTTTTTTTATAAATCTATGATAATAATAGTATATTACTCTAATGTCCACGAACTTGGATACGAATCTATCGTAATCGCAGAATTGGTAATTATTCTTTTCATATTATCTTCAGCGGAATTAGTATAACACGAATTGATATAAGCGTACTTATTAAATTTATAAAGCAAAGCAATCAAAATAGGGATATTATCAGAAAAGGAAAAAACATTTTTCGTAAAATATTAAATGCGTCAGCAGATGATTGTACACTCGATCAATCAAAACATAAGAATTAAACACAAAACTATATTAAAAAAAAATCAAAATGCCGAGAATAATCGTGGGCTCGACATATAAGATTTTTTACTTCGCAGATAATATTATAGATAGATATATAAAACTAAACAATAGAAATAGGGGTATTATCAGAAAAGAAAAAAGCACTTTTAAATTGTAATCGCTAATTAAAATACACAGGACAACAAAAAGACATAAATAGACACATTAATCTTTGTATTCATTAAGGATAGATAAGTAATTCCCAATTTTTATATTGCTCTCTCGTGCGTTTCTACTTCACAAATAATATTATGATAAATAATTAAGAAATTACAACTGATAAATTTTTTCCTTTTTTTTCAGAAACAAATAAATCAATGAAAATAAATATATGTTAAGTTAAAGAAAAATGTATTGGTGAATGTTGTTATGGATAAATGAGTTTTTAATTTTATTTTTAAAATTTTAAGATTCCATTGTTAGAAGTTAACGGATTTTTAAAATAGTAATTAAAGTCTATTATAAGTTTGAAGAATAATTTTTATTCAAAATCAATTGTTATTAATAAGGTTTAGTTCTTATTAAAATATAATTATTTGATATAGGATTTGATATCAGTCTCTGACAGTCATGCATAGTTAATAATTAACAACACTGTGCCGTGTGTTAAAAACCGTTTGGTAGCATCAGGCCCGGTTGTTTCGTCCATGGGGGAGTGTTTAAAACCGTTTGGTAATGGACTCAGAAACCGGCCCTTAGAGGTTATGCCAGAACCGGCCCATCCAGCCCATTAGCATAAGTGTTATCCATTCCTTGTTAGACAAGGATTAGGTTTATGTAATGTTTCCTTTTATGACTTCATGTAAACCAGTATTGTAATACCCTAGTTCAGAGCGGAAAGCACCACGAAGAGAAATAATTTTTGACGACCGATCAGAACAATTTTAGAAATTCTGGGACTTGGATCGGAGATTCCCAAGACATCAATGGAGCCAATGCAACAGGATCCAGCTCAAGAAAAATTCTGTCGCGACCGTGAAAAATCAGAGAAGTCAGGTTTCGTCAGTTTCTCGGAAAAGGACATTCCGAGCGAATCAATTCGGAAGACCAAGTTATATCCGTCCATTAATTCTGAAACTTTTTTTGGAAATACTAGAGACCTGGAGAAAGGTTTAGCACGAAGCATATTGATTTTTGGATGATGGAATTAAAACTTATGAGGAAAACGCCAAGGAGCACCGAGATGAGATAAGTCCAGAAGATAGTGTCAAAGCAGGAGCGTAACCTATCCAAATGCGGTGAAATTTTGTGGAGATCCTAAAGACACCTGGAGGAGTATTCAGAAAGAAACAGAGCACCATTTGGATGGTGGAAACACAAGATACGTATCAAATTCTGAAGAGGTCCGAGAAGAGACATTCTGAGCAAGTTCTGGAAGATGGGTTGGTACTACCTAACCACGTCAATCTGTGACTCATCCTAGGCTTAGTACGAGGTGTCTGAATGACAGGAGCCACCGCCTGAGGAAGCTGGAGGTGTTGAAAACTTCAGGAGGAAGAAAAGTCCATGTGTCCTAAAGCACGAGGTGGTGCGTCCTGAGCTGTGGTTGGTGGCGATGATGTGTCGAGCTGCAGTCAATCCTGGAGTAGTATAAATAGCTCAGGTTCCCTTAGCAGCTCTCCTTTAGCAATTTCGTTTCCCTTTTGTTCCTTTAAGAAACCAAAAGAGTAAGAGAATCCGTAAGAGTCCGACCGTAGAGGAAGCTGGGATCTGGAGTAGGAGTTGCTAGGAGCTGTAGCAGGCTAGAAGTCTAAGCCTTGATCTTCGTTTGAGGTGGGTTCAGGGATAGTAGCCCATCGTTGGTTATGATTCTTACTATAACGTGATGATTCCCGATATGGACGGGCTAGCGTTATACTATGAATCTAGTCGCGGTGGAATTTCTTGTTTGCATGAACTGTTGCTTGGTTGATTGTGTGGTGGGTTGTGCATGCTTGCGTGTTTAATTAATATTGCGAGTCTTGCATGCTTGTGTGATGTCGTGATGCTGTTTCTAGTCTGGTTATTTGTTGTTGAGACTGTTTCTGTGATGCATGAATCAACCTAGTCCAGATCACTTCGGTGACTTGCGATTATGGTTGGTTTTGGGAATGGTAACGATTTTTTTTTGGTTGCAGGACCTTCCCGTGGTACACGATCTAACATGTTATGCAGGAGTACCACGGAGAATAAGGTTCACGGTTTGGAGGTGTTGTGATACAATCGTGGAAAGCATTAAGGATAAGAAACTGGAACCAAAGCCAACAGCTGACCTTAAGGCAAAGGAGCTTGAACCAGGAGGAGTTACAACCCGTTTTAAGGAAGCTATTGATCAGATTCCGGAAGGCCTACATAAATTAGGAAGCTATTGTTATGATTCTGGAAGGCCTACACGAATTTGGAAGGTCACGCTCAAATTCTGGAAGTACTACATGAACGAGAGTGATGCCAATCAAATCAACTTTTTATCAAACTTATTTTCGTTTTCGAAAACTCCCTTTGAGAGAGATTCTCATATGTTCTTCGTTGAACAAACCTGTTGCTTGGTGAGTCATATCCAATCAACAAACCTTCTTCTATTGTCTAGGTGAGTCATATCCTAGGATAGTTGGAGTTGGAATATCAAGGGCAATTCCGCACCCCTTGTGAGACCATTCGATCCACATCACCTTAACCCAGGCTAGTAGCTCGTGGTTGAAGGCATATCCATTTATCAATCCATCCTTTGAGTGCGATTCCTTGGGAATATTGTATATCAGAGGCTATTCCGCATCCTTTGACGCTCCCATCAATCCACCATAGTTCTGCAAAGTGCTAGTAGCCTTCTCAGTCCATATCCAACATCCGGCTTTGAGTATTCCTTCCCGGGATTGTATCATTTGGAAGCGTCAAAGGATGCGGAATAGCCTCTGATATACCCAGAACTCTAGAGAAGTAACCCTTAACTCAAGAGATTGTTGAAAGGAAGTAACCCTTAACCTAGCAACAGATTTGTGTTGTGGAAGTAACCCTTAACCAACAACAAGAAAGTTCACAAGGAACAAAGAGAATCACTCTCTCACAAAAACACAGAGGTTTCAAAATCAAAATAGTCTATCTTATTCATCTGAATCAAATCGTACATATAGAGAAGAGGGAGACAAAGAGATAATTATTTTGTGGAAAATAAAGTACTTGGGAAATTGAAAAGACTTGACTAAATTAATAATAAAGAAGAATGCCTCTTTGACTCCACAAGGTTTGATTAGTCGTGAAACCCTTGAGCTTCTGATTTCCTCTGGTTTGTGAATTTTGATCCGTCTTTAGGAAATGATTCCTAAATCCTTGATCATGCTTCCTTAAAGTCAATTTGGGAAGACATTCCTGAATCCGAACATATCCATCCTGAATCTGGTATTGGTGATGGTCTTCCGGAATCTGAACAATAACTTCCTTAAAACGAGTTGTAAACCCTTCTTTTTCAAGCTTCTTGGCCTTAAGGTCAGTTCTTTGCTTTGGTTCCAGCTTCCTATACTTGACGCTTTCCATGATTGTATCATCCTCACCCTCTTGAAAAAGATTTGTCCACAAATCTGGAACATCAAAGGGAAGTGTATTAAAAACACAAGAATCGGAATAAGAACGTTGCTCCCCATGAGTTTTGTCCGGTTCTAGAAATGTTTCCTTTTTCTCTCCACGACCAGCATGTTCATGCCTTTGTGTTACCCTCGGTTTTGTGTGCTGATCTCCATCTGATTTTCCCTGGGTTGACACAAAACTTCCAAGACCAAGATCATATGGGCCAATGTCACAACTACTCAAATCATCTGAAAATTTATTCCTTTTCAAACCTTTTTCAAAACCTTTTTCATGAACATCAAAAGAATTTTTCTGTTCCAAAAACTCATCAAAGTTCAAAACACAATTGGAAATGTTTTCTTTCCTAGGACAAAGACGTTTTTCTTTACACTTTTCAGAAGAAGGAATCATGTTTTCAAAAGCAGAATATGATGCACAAAATTCCTTAACTTTCTTAAGATCAAAACGTTTTTCATTATCAACACAATCCAAAACACTCAAGTTAAGAAAGAGATTGTTCCTAGAATCCTTACAGTGAGTGTTGTGGCTGCTTGGATTTGAACTTGGTTCCGGTTGGGAAATTGGAATCTCCTTTTCTTCATCAAAGATGGGTCCAGCATCTTGATGTCCAGCCTCGGATACAACATCACCTTTTTCCAAAGTTACCAACGGTTTTTGATTTTGGCATTTGTTAGCATAATGACCAATCCTTTGGCATTTGAAACACCTTGTTACATGAGCTTTGCTTGTGGTTTTCACAGCCATGCTTTTGACACAAGAAGAAGACACATTAGTTTTCAAACTAGAAATTGATTGGGAAGAAGACTTACCTTTCTTTTTGAGTTGCTGTAAAGCAAAGAGTGCCTTTTGCAACATCTTCTCCAAATTAGCATAAGTCTGAAACTCATCACTGCTGCCTCTTCTGGTTTTGGTGAAGGCACGGTTATGTCTCTTGGTCTCCTCTCCATCACCTTCATCAGGCCGGATCTGTCTCTTCCTCTAGTTCATGCTTTGGTCAGCTCTGGACTTCTTTTGCACAGTAGCAAATTCATCAAAAATATTCAACAAGTTTTTAGATGAATATTTAAGTTTGCCTTGTTGTGGAATTTGTTCCCTGCTGCTTTTCCTCATAAGTCCAAACATTTTAAACCTGTAAAATGAGTAAACAAATTAGAGTAAACAGTGGTCCAAAACGTTTCTCCCTTGCTGATCTTCCTGAAAAGCACTGAACACACGGATTAGCAAAACAATAGATCTCTCTCTCTCTCTCGTGTTTGCTCACTGATTTTTTTTTTGTCACTCAGAGATTTTCCCAATGTTCCAAGCAAACTAGATCAGTTTTGGTAAGGACTTCCAACGACAAAGGGAAAGAGAAGAAGAGATAGATAGTTGAAAGATTTTTGGCAGGAATCCGCTTTAACCAAATCAGATTGGATTTCTCCTCAATCTCAACCGCTTGTTTCTTTTTTCTCTTTTTTCTTTTTTTTTGAATAGATTTTCTTTCTTTCCTTTTTTTTTCTTTTTTTTTTAAAACGGAAAAACACAGAGGTTTCAAACGCCCCACGGTGGGCGCCAGATGATACAATCGTGGAAAGCATTAAGGATAAGAAACTGGAACCAAAGCCAACAACTGACCTTAAGGCAAAGGAGCTTGAACCAGGAGGAGTTACAACCCGTTTTAAGGAAGCTATTGATCAGATTCCGGAAGGCCTACATAAATTAGGAAGCTATTGTTATGATTCTGGAAGGCCTACACGAATTTGGAAGGTCACGCTCAAATTCTGGAAGTACTACATGAACGAGAGTGATGCCAATCAAATCAACACATATGGTTCTCAATCAAGTCCAAGGAAATCAGCAAATGGGCAACTAATCTAGTTGTGCTCTTTTTCCCTTCCTTTGGTTTTGTCCGAATGGGTTACCCAAAGAAGGTTTTTAATGAGGCAATTGGATTACTTCCAAATCACCCATTTGTTGACCAAGACCCAATTCTGGAAGCCACTGTTCGGATTGAAGAAGATCTTCACAAGTACCAGATTCAGGAAGGAAGTGTTCGGATTCGGGAAGGAAGTGTTCGGATTCTGAGAGGTCTTCCCGGATCGACTTTTAGTTAGCTTGAAAAAGGATTTAGGAACCCCTTCCTAACGACGGGTCAAATTCACAAACTGAAGGGATTTCGAAGGTCAAGAGTTCTTTTCTTCAACTGAAGAGTCAAGTCTTAATTTTCATTCAAGTTTTATCTTAATTTCGAAACCCCCAAACATCCTTTGCTATAAGTATCTCCAAAACTATTGTAAACAACAATCAACTTTGTATCAAACTTATTTTCGTTTTCGAAAACTCCCTTTGAGAGAGATTCTCATCTGTTCTTCGTTGAACAAAACCTGTTGTTTGGTGTGTCATATCCGATCAACAAACCTCTTCCTATTGTCTAGGTGTGTCATATCCTAGGATAGTTGGAGTTTGAATATCAAGGGTAATTCCGCACCCCTTGTGAGACCATTCGATCCACATCACCTTAACCCAGGCTAATAGCTCGTGGTTGAAGGCATATCCATCCAGTTCTGTGAAGTGTTAGTAACCTTCTCAGTTCATATCTATCAATACATCCTTTGAGTGCAATTCCTTGGGAATATTGTATCATTTGGTATCAGAGCGCAAGAAGGTAAGTTTGGCTGCAACTCAATTTAATGGTTATGCTATTAATTGGTGGGATCAAATTGTGACAAATAGGCGAAGAGCTGGAGAGGAACCAATTGATACTTGGGAAGAGATGGCAACCTTGATGAGGAAGCGATTTGTGCCTAGCCATTATCTTAGAGATCTTCATCACAAACTGAGACGTCTAGCGCAAGGAAGCAAGAGTGTTGAGGATTATTACCAGGAGATGGAGACTCTCATGCTGAAAGCTGATGTTGATGAAGACCTTGAAGCAACTATGGCTCGTTTTCTGACTGGACTGAACAGAGAGGTGCAAGATCGTATGGAGCTGCAAACTTATGAGGATCTGGAGGATCTATTACATAAGGCTATCCTTGTGGAACAACAGATCAAGAGGAAAAGCTACAGCAGAACTTCCTACCCATCCGCCTCTAAGCCTAACTTTGCTGAGAAAGGTAAGAGTTCTAACCGAACAAATACTGAGCCTAAGACTAATCCATCTTCTTCTGTTGAAAAGAGCAAACAGGATACTCCTCAGGGACGTGCTAGGGATGTTAAGTGCTTCAAATGCCAAGGTTTGGGTCATTATGCCAACAAATGTCCTAAGGGAGAGTGGAGAAGTCGAATCTGAAGAAGAGCCTGAACCGGTTTATGACGAATCAGAGGATGAAGAGCCTGTGGATTATCCAGCACAAGGGAAGTTGCTAGTGACCAGGCGATCTCTAAGTGTTCAAACCAAGTTGGATGAGAAAGCTCAAAGAGAAAATCTCTTTCATACAAGATGTATCATCCAAGACAAGGTCTGCAGCTTAATCATTGATGGTGGGAGCTGTACAAATGTGGCTAGTGAAACTCTTGTCAAGAAGCTTGGACTTAAAGCCTACCCACATCCGAAACCATACCAGCTAGAATGGCTTAGTGAAGAAGGCGAGATGCAAGTGAGCCAGCAGGTCAAGGTAGCACTGACTATTGGGCGCTATGAGATGAGATTATGTGTGATATTTTGCCCATGGAAGCAGGTCACATCCTTCTGGGTAGACCCTGGCAATTCGACAACAAGGTGATGCATGATGGGTTCTTAAATCGTTATTCGTTTGAACACAAAGGCAAGAAGATCACCCTGGTTCCTTTGTCACCACGTGAAGTGCAAGAAGATCAAGTCCAGCTGAAACAGAGCAGAGAGAAAGCTAAGGGAAAAGAAGAGATCAAACCGGCCAAAGAAAGCAACATTCAGGAAACCCTTACTAAAACTCAGTCAAGCCGTCCGGAATCCAGCCGTAAGGAGACCCTTCCAAAATCACAGGTAAGTCTTCCTAACTTTTTCATTAAACCGAGTGGGGTTAAGAAAGTTTTGTTTTCTAAACAATCCATGTGTTGCTTATCTTTAAGGGAAACTTACTAACCTCTTCTGACATTGCACTGGAGATTCCAAGTGATTTGAACCAACTTTTGCAGGAGTTTAGTGACGTTTTTCCTGATGAGAATCCGGATGGATTACCTCCTCTCCGAGGTATAGAGCACCAAATTGACTTTGTACCAGGATCGTCTCTACCAAACAGGCCAGCCTACAGGACAAACCCAGTGGAGACTAAAGAGCTTCAAAGGCAAATCAATGAGCTCATGAAGAAAGGATTCATACGTGAGAGTTTAAGTCCATGTGCGGTACCTGTTCTCTTGGTGCCTAAGAAGGATGGGAGTTGGAGAATGTGTGTTGACTGCAGAGCCATCAACAACATAACAGTTAAGTACAGACATCCTATCCTAGACTTGATGATATGCTAGACGAGTTACATGGTTCAACTATCTTCTCTAAGATTGATTTGAAAAGTGGCTATCATCAGATTAGAATGAAAGAAGGGGATGAATGGAAAACTGCATTCAAAACCAAACTAGGATTTATGAGTGGTTAGTTATGCCATTTGGACTGACAAATGCACCTAGTACTTTCATGAGGTTAATGAACCATGTTTTGAGAGCTTTCATAGGCGAGTTTGTGGTTGTGTACTTTGATGATATTCTGATCTATAGCAAGAGTTTTAATGAACTTACATCATTTGAGATCGGTTTTGAATGTGCTTAGAAAACAACAGCTGTATGCAAACTTTAAGAAATGCACTTTTGGAACAGATAATCTGGTGTTCTTGGGTTTTGTTGTAGGTGCAGAAGGCATCCGTGTGGATGAAGAGAAGGTTAAGGCAATCCGAGACTGGCCTAGTCCCACAACCGTGAGTGAAGTCAGAAGTTTTCATGGACTTGCTGGGTTTTATAGGAGATTTGTGAAAGACTTTAGTACTATAGCTGCTCCCCTCACTGAAGTTATCAAGAAAACCGTGGGATTCAAATGGGAACAAGCTCAAGAAGATTCATTCCAAACGCTGAAAGGGAAGCTCACTAATGCACCTTTACTTATTTACCTGATTTCCTTAAAACTTTTGAGGTTGAATGTGATGCCTCAGGCGTGGGGATTGGTGCTGTGTTGATGCAGGATGGAAAACCTATTGCTTACTTCAGTGAAAAGCTTGGTGGAGCCACAATAAACTATCCAACCTATGACAAGGAGCTGTATGCCTTGGTGAGAGCTTTGCAAACGTGGCAACACTACTTGTGGCCAAGGAATTTGTGGTTCACACTGATCATGAGACTCTCAAGCACTTGAAAGGACAGCAAAAGCTCAACAAGAGACACGCCAGATGGGTAGAATTCCTTGAAACTTTTCCTTATGTCATTAAGTACAAGAAAGGTAAGGAAAACATTGTAGCTGATGCTTTATCTAGAAGGTATGCCTTGATCACAACTTTAGATGCTAAGGTGCTTGGTTTTGAACAAATAAAAGAGCTGTATGAATCTGATCCAGATTTTAAAGAACCGTACCTAGCTAGTTCTAAGTTTGCATTTGGCAAGTACTTTAGACATGAAGGATTTCTGTTTTATGCAAATCGCATATGTGTTCCTAATTGTTCTTTGAGGAATTTGCTTGTTAGGGAAGCTCGTGGAGGTGGTCTTATGGGGCATTTTGGAGTGGACAAAACACTTAAGATTTTGCAAGACCATTTCTACTGGCCAAACTTAAAGAAGGATGTTGAGAAGGTGTGTGCTCGGTGTGAAACTTGCAAACGATCCAAAGCCAAAGCACAAGTTTCAGGTATGTACACTCCTTTGCCTATTCCTACTCAACCTTGGACTGATATCTCTATGGACTTTGTGCTTGGATTACCTAGGACTAGATCAGGAAAGGATTCAATCTTTGTGATTGTAGATAGGTTCTCCAAGATGGCACACTTTGTTCCTTGCCATAAAACTGATGATGCAGTTCACATAGCTGATTTATTCTTTAGGGATGTAATTCGGTTGCATGGCATGCCCAAGACTATTGTTTCTGATAGGGATACTAAGTTTTTGAGTCACTTTTGGAAAACTTTGTGGGCTAAGTTAGGAACAAAGCTGTTGTTTTCAACCACTTGTCACCCCCAAACTGATGGTCAAACTGAAATCGTGAATAGAACTTTATCTGCTATGTTGAGGGCCATTGTTAAAAAAAATCTTAGAACTTGGGAGGAGAGTTTACCTCATGTTGAGTTTGCTTATAACCATTAGGTTCATTCAGCAACTAAGTATTCTCCTTTTCAAATCGTTTATGGCTTTAATCCCTTATCACCTATGGATCTAATCTCTTTACCTTTGAGTGAAAGAACAAGTTTGGATGGGGAAAAGAAAGATAAAATGGTTAAGCAGATTCATGAGAAGGCCAGGCAGAACATAGAGAAAAAAACAAAACGTTATGCCGAGAATGCCAACAAGAAACGACGCAAGGCTGTCTTTGAGGTGGGAGATTTGGTTTGGATTTATTTGAGGAAAGATCGGTTCCCTAATGAGAGGAAATCTAAGCTGATGCCAAGAGTGGATGGACCATTCACAATCGTGGGGAAAATCAATGACAATGCTTATGTGAGCTCAAGTTTTAACATAACTGATTTAATTCCTTTTCTTGCAGATGAATTGGATTTGAGGGCAAATCCTTTTCAAGAGGGAGGGGATGATACAATCATGGAAAGCATGACTGAGCGGGAACAACCAAGGAAGGAACATGAAGCTGAGCTTGTAGCTGAGGAAGGGCTTGAACCGGAAATGGAGGAGAAAGAGGAGCTTGTAGCCGTGGATGCATTACATGTACCAGCTGGAGCTATGACCAGAGCCAGGACCAGACAGCTTGCTCAAGCTTTAAACCAGTTGCCCAGATCAACCAAATATCAAACCAACCGTGAGAAGGAAAAAGTGCAACTCGTGACTTTAGTAAGGATTCAAGAAGATTCAGGAGTGCCTTCCCAAATGCCGAATTCAGGAGGTGAATGCTCGAACTCAGGAAGGCCTTCCCAAATCGACTTTTCAGGAAGTCAGAACAAGGACTAAGGAAGCCCTTCCTAAGGACGGATCAACTTCACAAAACACAAGCAGTTTCGAAACTCAAGAGTCCAATCTCAACCGATTACTCAACTATCTTTTTCATTTAAGTCTTTTCTTTATTTTCAAGAAACTCAAACATCATCTTTGCTATATGTATTTCGAAAACTCATTGGAGAAACATCAAGTTATTTTCTATCATCTTTTCGTTTACGAAAACTCTCTTTGAGAGAGATTCTCATCTGTTCTTCTTGAACAAATCTTGTTGTTTGGTGAGTCATATCCGATCAACACCCTTCTTCTATTGTCTAGGTGAGTCATATCCTAGGATAGTTGGATTTAGGCATATCAAGGGAAATTCCGCAACCCTTGTGAGACCAATCAATCCATCCAGTTCTGTGAAGTGTTAGTAACCTTCTCAGTTCATATCCAACCTTAGCCGACCTTCAGGTGCAATTCCTTGGGAAAATTGTATCATTTTAAACTGTAGCTAGAAAGGGAGTTTTTATCTTTGTATCATTTGGTATCATTTGGTATCAGAGCCACTCATTGCTGGTTTGTTTTCGATTTCATCTGTTCATCTTCTCATCTCTTCATCACCAAAATTCTGTCAAACACATCTTTTCTTTCTATCTATAAATAAGGAATCCGGGCCAATCTTTTTATTGTTTGATCGCTTAAAAAAAAAGAAAAAAAAGGAAAGAAAGAAAATCTATTCAAAAAAAAAAAGAAAAAAAGAAAAAAGAAACAAGCGGTTGAGATTGAGGAGAAATCCAATCTGATTTGGTTAAAGCGGATTCCTGCCAAAAATCTTTCAACTATCTATCTCTTCTTCTCTTTCCCTTTGTCGTTGGAAGTCCTTACCAAAACTGATCTAGTTTGCTTGGAACATTGGGAAAATCTCTGAGTGACAAAAAAAAAATCAGTGAGCAAACACGAGAGAGAGAGAGAGAGATCTATTGTTTTGCTAATCCGTGTGTTCAGTGCTTTTCAGGAAGATCAGCAAGGGAGAAACGTTTTGGACCACTGTTTACTCTAATTTGTTTACTCATTTTACAGGTTTAAAATGTTTGGACTTATGAGGAAAAGCAGCAGGGAACAAATTCCACAACAAGGCAAACTTAAATATTCATCTAAAAACTTGTTGAATATTTTTGATGAATTTGCTACTGTGCAAAAGAAGTCCAGAGCTGACCAAAGCATGAACTGGAGGAAGAGACAGATCCGGCCTGATGAAGGTGATGGAGAGGACCAAGGGACATAACCGTGCCTTCACCAAAACCAGAAGAGGCAGCAGTGATGAGTTTCAGACTTATGCTAATTTGGAGAAGATGTTGCAAAAGGCACTCTTTGCTTTACAGCAACTCAAAAAGAAGGTAAGTCTTCTTCCCAATCAATTTCTAGTTTGAAAACTAAGTGTCTTCTTCTTGTGTCAAAAGCATGGCTGTGAAAACCACAAGCAAAGCTCATGTAACAAGGTGTTTCAAATGCCAAAGGATTGGTCATTATGCTAACAATGCCAAAATCAAAAACCGTTGGTAACTTTGGAAAAAGGTGATGTTGAATCCGAGGCTGGACATCAAGATGCTGGACCCATCTTTGATGAAGAAAAGAGATTCCAATTTCCCAACCGGAACCAAGTTCAAATCCAAGCAGCCACAACACTCACTGTAAGGATTCTAGGAACAATCTCTTTCTTAACTTGAGTGTTTTGGATTGTGTTGATAATGAAAAACGTTTTGATCTTAAAAAAGTTAAGGAATTTTGTGCATCATATTCTGCTTTTGAAAACATGATTCCTTCTTCTGAAAAGTGTAAAGAAAAACGTCTTTGTCCTAGGAAAGAAAACATTTCCAATTGTGTTTTGAACTTTGATGAGTTTTTGGAACAGAAAATTCTTTTGATGTTCATGAAAAGGTTTTGAAAAAGTTTGAAAAGGAATAAATTTTCGGATGATTTGAGTAGTTGTGACATTGGCCCATATGATCTTGGTCTTGGAAGTTTTGTGTCAACCCAGGGAAAATCAGATGGAGATCAGCACACAAAACCGAGGGTAACACAAAGGCATGAACATGCTGGTCGTGGAGAGAAAAAGGAAACATTTCTAGAACCGGACAAAACTCATGGGGAGCAACGTTCTTATTCCGATTCTTGTGTTTTTTAATACACTTCCCTTTGATGTTCCAGATTTGTGGACAAATCTTTTTCAAGAGGGTGAGGATGATACAATCATGGAAAGCGTCAAGTATAGGAAGCTGGAACCAAAGCAAAGAACTGACCTTAAGGCCAAGAAGCTTGAAAAAGAAGGGTTTACAACTCGTTTTAAGGAAGTTATTGTTCAGATTCCGGAAGACCATCACCAATACCAGATTCAGGATGGATATGTTCGGATTCAGGAATGTCTTCCCAAATTGACTTTAAGGAAGCATGATCAAGGATTTAGGAATCATTTCCTAAAGACGGATCAAATTCACAAACCAGAGGAAATCAGAAGCTCAAGGGTTTCACGACTAATCAAACCTTGTGGAGTCAAAGAGGCATTCTTCTTTATTATTATTTAGTCAAGTCTTTTCAATTTCCCAAGTACTTTATTTTCCACAAAATAATTATCTCTTTGTCTCCCTCTTCTCTATATGTACGATTTGATTCAGATGAATAATAGACTATTTTGATTTTGAAACCTCTTGTTTTTTGTGAGAGAGTGATTCTCTTTGTTCCTTGTGAACTTTATTGTTGTTGGTTAAGGGTTACTTCCACAACACAAATCTGTTGCTAGGTTAAGGGTTACTTCCTTTCAACAATCTCGAGTTAAGGGTTACTTCTCTAGAGTTCTGGGTATATCAGAGGCTATTCCGCATCCTTTGACGCTCCCATCAATCCACCATAGTTCTGCGAAGTGCTAGTAGCCTTCTCAGTCCATATCCAACATCCGGCTTTGAGTATTCCTTCTCGGGATTGTATCATTTGGTATCAGAGCACACTTGAAGGATTGGTATCGTTCTAACTCCATCTTTCTCATCTTCCATCAAATTTCTTTTCTTTCTTCCATCGATTTCTTTTCTGTCTATCTGTTTGCTAGTTGAGCCAGCCTCAATCCTAGATCAAAAAAAAAGGGAAAAGAAAAAGAAATCGATTCAAAAAAAAAAAATTGATTCCCAAAATCAAAAAAAAAGAAAAGAAAGAGTATTGATCATATAGGAGGGCTTGGTTAATCCCTAGCCAAAAAAAAAAAAAATCTTGCAATCTGTCTATCTTTCTTCTTCAAATCCGTTTGTTGATTGGTTGATTCACTGGGTTTGATCGGGTTTTGTTCCCTTAGAACCTTTGAGAGATCATTGAGTGATAAACACAAAGAGAGAAACAGTTTGGGAAGATACAGTTGCGATTTAGGAAAGGCTGCCTGAAAACGCTTCTGAAGAAAGCTTTTGCTTCTAATTGTGTTTGTTAGTGTTTGCAGGGACAATATGTTTGGTCTTCAAAAGAAATCTAGCCATGAGAAGATCCCACACAACGACGTTTTCAAATCCACTTCTAAAACCTTATTTGATAGTGAGCAACCGATTTTTAGAAATAAGAAACAGTTTGCTTTTGACAAGTTTGGTTTTGTGCAGGAAGAGCCACGCCTAGGGAGGTCACATGAGAAGCCAAAATGTAGAGGCAGAGAGCAATCCAAACCGACCAGAGAAGAAGCAGATCAAGATCACAACCATGGTGGACAAAGGAGGCTTCAAAACCGGTTTGACAGCCAAGTGTTTTGTGAAAACTTTGAGATGCAAATGATGAAAACACTTAAGGCCGTGAGTAAGGAAGAAAGAAGAGAGAGCACAAGCTCACGCCCCAACCAATACTGGAGCTGACCAACATATTTTCATCAGTGCAGAACCCAAAGGTATCTCTGAATTCTCTGTTTTGGAGAATATTGCTGATCCATCTTGTTTGTGTCAAGACAGAGTATCAAACTCAAGAGAATACAACAGTCAGGACAACAATGAGCTAGAGGACGTGCCTATTGTGTTTGATGAAGAAGCTGATAGCATCCCTGAAGAGAAGGAAAAATTCTTAGATGTTTTGCCAAACTTTGATGAGAATGAAGAAGATCTATTTCAGTGCATGACATCTTGTGAGGATAAGTTTAATTCTCCTTCTTCTGAATTTTATTCTGTGCTTGAAAATGAACAAACTTGTGAAGAACTTACCTGTTTTAAACCGGAGCTGCCGAGTTGCATTGGTTTTATTTCACAGGTCCAAGAAGAAAGCTATGCAGAAAAATCACAAGAGAGTTTGCCACATGACGATGTCTTGGAGGAAAAAGCTAGCCTTGTACCAAAACCGCCTTTTCACTCATTCCTTGGTGAAAACCCCCCAGCACTGTAAGGGAATTGGTGTGAACAATAATTTTACTAGCTTGTTTGTTCTAGTTACTCCTCATGAAGAAAAACGTTTTGGCTTAGAAAATGTGAAAGAATTTTGTGTTTCTGAATTTGTTTTTGATAAAATGATTCAGTCTTTTGAAACACTTAAATCTGGGAATTTATCTATGCCAAACTGTGTTTTGATTGATGAATTTCGTGGCCTTGATTGTTCCCTAGAAAATTCTTTGAGTGAGAAAACCTTTGAGCTATTTAGAGCAAAAACAGTGTTTTCATTTGCTGCAATTTTTCCTGAGTTTAGAACTTATCACAAATGATTTGGTTTTGAAAACTTGGCGGATTTTGGCAATGAAAAACTTGTTTCAGAAAAAGGGATTCAATCTTTTCAAAGGTTTCAGCATGATAAGATCTTTAAGCAAAACAGTTTTCGGTTTGAAAAAGTGTGTGATTCTAGTCTCGTTTTGAAATCCTTTGGAGAAATCTGTGAAATCTTTTTCTGTGGGGATTTGTGGATTCAAAAACTTGGTGAGACAAACTTGACTTGGAAGGAAAAAGTTTTTGATAAAAGATTTTCTAGGCTGAAACAAGTGTTCATGTTTTCTGAACAAGCTTTGTGTGAATTTAGATCATTTCAGGAAATGTGTGCATCTGATTGTTCTCTGAATGAGCATTGGTTTAGGAAACTGCGTGAGCTGCTTAGGACTAGCAGAGTCTTGATGTCTGAAATCGCTGAAATGGTTTCTAAGTGGGCTCAATTCAATCAGTTTGTTTGCATTGATACTTCTTTGATTGTTTTGTGTTCAAAAAGAGATTTCTGTGTCAATGTGTGTCATCATGCCAAACTGGTCTATGATACTGCTTTAGATGATGATCCCAGGAATCTTAGTCTTCCTCTAGACGTCCTTACTCCACAGAAACTGCTTGTGTATTTCTTTTGCACACTTGATGTGGTTGTTCTAGTATTTGTGAAAGGACAGGTTGAACAAGTCAAGGAATCTGTTCCCATCGAAAAGAATATCACCCTGGTTCCTTTGTCACCACGTGAAGTGCAAGAAGACCAAGTCCAGCTGAAGCAGAGCAGAGATAAAGCTAAGGGAAAAGAAGAAATCAAATCGGCCAAGGAAAGGAACAGTAAGGAAACCCTTCCTAAATCTCAGCTAAGTTGTCCGGATCTCAACATTAAGGACACCCTTCCTAAACCTCAGGTAAGTCGTCCTAACTTTTTCATTAAGCTTGGTGAAGTGAAGAAAGCTTTGTTTTCTAAACAATCTATGGCGTTTCTTATCTATAAGGGAAGCTTACTAACCTCTTCTGACAATGCACTGGAGATTCCAAGTGATTTGAACCAACTTTTGCAGGAGTTTAGTGACGTTTTCCCTGAAGAAAACCCGGATGGATTACCTCCTCTTCGAGGTACAGAACATCAGATTGACTTTGTGACAGAACCGGTCTTTATGTCATTCCCTTATGACTACTCCAAGAAGCACTGTAAGGAATTTGATTTGTTTAGGACAGAGCCTAATTTGTTTGTTTGGGTTTGTGCTCTTGATGAAAAGCGATTTGGCTTGGAGAAAAATAAAGAGTTTTGTGTTTCTGAATTTTCTGAATTTGTTTTCAACTTGAATACAATTTCTGAAACACTCAACTGTGAACAGCATTTGATTGATCATGTTTTAAAAAGGTTTTCTGAATTTACAACGATCATCTCATGTTTTAATAAAGCCTTGCTTATCTTAAGAACACTTTTGGATTTTTGGTACTCAACTCAGTTCTGGGTTTTTGAAAAAATCTTTGAGGTTCATAAAAAGCATTTGGAACTTGTTTTGAATGTTATATGCATGGAGAACTTGTTTGGGCATCTTCAGAATTTGCTTGATTTGAGATCACTGCCTGATTTTTGGAGTTCTAATCACATTCTTGTTCGTGATATTGTTTTTGAAAATCATGGAAAGCAATTGGGATTTGTTATGATCTATTTATGCAATGAAAATTTGTTAGAGCAACCTGAGGGTTTGATAGACTATTCCTTTTGGACACTTGATGTGAGCTTTCTAGTTGTGAAAGCACAGGATAAACAGGTGCAGGAAATTATTGAGAAAGGACTGATGATCCGTGTCTTTGATAAGCATGATGATCATGGAACAAAGGAGCATTTGAACCAGGAACAAACGTCTCAATTGGGAGCAAGCAAGAGGAGCCAACAAATGACTTGTCAGTCTGGAATTTAGAACTGGAAGTACCTAAGGAAAGCGATTCCCACAGCCCAAGGAAGTTCCATTCCAACACTTTTCTTCACTTTTCTCCACATGATTGTTTCCCTAATCTTTTACTTTGTGTCTAACTCGTTTCTTCTTGTGGTAGGAGAAATGGATTTGAGGACAAATCCTTTTCAAGGGGGAGGGGATGATACAATCGTGGAAAGCATTAAGGATAAGAAACTGGAACCAAAGCCAACAGCTGACCTTAAGGCAAAGGAGCTTGAACCAGGAGGAGTTACACCCGTTTTAAGGAAGCTATTGATCAGATTCCGGAAGGCCTACATAAATTAGGAAGCTATTGTTATGATTCTGGAAGGCCTACACGAATTTGGAAGGTCACGCTCAAATTCTGGAAGTACTACATGAACGAGAGTGATGCCAATCAAATCAACTTTTTATCAAACTTATTTTCGTTTTCGAAAACTCCCTTTGAGAGAGATTCTCATATGTTCTTCGTTGAACAAACCTGTTGCTTGGTGAGTCATATCCAATCAACAAACCTTCTTCTATTGTCTAGGTGAGTCATATCCTAGGATAGTTGGAGTTGGAATATCAAGGGCAATTCCGCACCCCTTGTGAGACCATTCGATCCACATCACCTTAACCCAGGCTAGTAGCTCGTGGTTGAAGGCATATCCATTTATCAATCCATCCTTTGAGTGCGATTCCTTGGGAATATTGTATCATGTTAGAACCGTGAACATGGGTGATATGGTTAAGTATGAGTTAAGCAGCTGAGTTTGATGAAGCGTGAGATGACTGGTGCATTGGCAGTTCATGGCGAGGGTAATAAGAGGACTGTAGAGACAGTGGGTCCATTGCAAGTTCCTCTTGCTATTCCTAGTTATGGGCGAGTTGTTGTATAAGGGCTGTAGAGACCGTAGGTCCATGCACGACCCTTATACGTACACTAAGTATGCCGAGATTGGTTTGGACTAGTGGAAACGTTTTGGTGGAAGCTGTTTGATGGATTGGTGGCGGATTGGTGTGGTGAAGAGATAGGTGTGGTGAAAACGCTTGGTGGCGGTTTGGTGGCTTAGTGGTCTCGGTGGACTTGGCGGATTGGTTGACTTGGTGGTTTTGGATTGGTTTTGGTGTTTAGTGTGTGGTTAGTTGTGGATCATGTAGGTGGGTTTATCCTACATGGTTTGAGGACAGTGTGGTCGGATTCCCCGCCTTCCTTATCGTGAGTTTATCGGTAAGAAGACTCGGAGAGACGGGATTGCAGCCTGGGGCCGAGTGCTATCCGACGGGATAGTTAAGGGATAGCCGTATATAGTCGGAATCCCAGGGATAGCCGTATATAGTCGGAATCCCACCGGTGCACCGTGAGTTTATCGGGGCCGGATGAGCGAAAGGGATAGCCGTAGACAGTCGGAATCCGGTCGAGATGCACCGTGAGTTTATCGGGGCTCGGTTCCGAGATGAGCCGTGAGTTTATCGGTGATCGGTTTCGCTGTGTGATGTTCCGGCTTGACGGTCTTTGTGATAGTCAAGTGCAGGGTGTTCACGGGAAGGGGAATTGGCCAGCACACTGATGAGATCTCAGTTCCTACGCATGTGTGTGGGCGTTGTGAGAACGCGGTGATGGAGGAGTGTGGTGTTGGTGCATATGGTTTAGTAGTATTGCATGCTTCGGCTATTTTACTTTCGGTTGCTTCGGCTATTGCGTGATTTACTCTGATTGTTGTTTGTGTGTTTGGGTTGGGTTGGTTATATTAATCGTTTGTGCTCTGAGCTCACTGTGTAATCATTTCGATTACTCACCCCTTTCCCCTCTCTCGCAGGTAACCAGTAAGTGTGGCGCGGAACGTTAGGACACCGGAGTAGTTTTGGCTTGGCTTTTGTAAAACTGGTTTGTAGTTAATGTATGTACTATCTCTTTTGGCGTTAGGCCTTGGCCACAAAGATCTATATAAGTTTGTAAGAACATGTTTTTTTTTTGGATTGATATGAATAAAGATGGATGTTTTTACAAACTTGGCTTGCTTAATGATATTAGTCTAGTCCGGACTAACACAACTCGAGACCAAAGTACGGGTTGCAAAGCCTTAGGCCGCAGTCGAGAGGTGTCCGGAGTTAACATACGGAATGGTTCTGTTTTCGGGTTGGCTTCCGGAATGAACCGATCTGTTAGTTAACCCCGGCTTGTGGCATCTGCGGAACGGTTTTACGTAGGGATTGGCCTTGCGTGTTCTTGTTTGATTGTCGTTTGGCCGGTCCTGTGTAATCCGGTTCGGGGGTGCTACAAGCATAAATAAGATCCTTTGGTCTCAGCAATAATACACACAATTACAATACGTTATCAGCACGATAGCCGCACGAAGCTTGCTTAGGAAACACCCAAGCCGCCGACGAAACCTAAAAACCGCCGCCGCCGTCCGTTGATAACCGCCGGCCGACGCCGTCTTCAACAGTGGAGTTTCCCGGCCAACGCTTGAGGTTTCCAATTTGTTTCCGAGGTCTTTAGCTCCCGGTTCATACCAGTTCAATCCCAAAAGGTGATCAAGGTAAATCCCCAAACTAAGAACAAAGAAAATTGAATTGAACCTAAGAAAACCCTAGACCTTAAAATCGATTCTCTCAAAATTCTTTGATCTTGTTAAAACCAATACATGAACTTGGATCTATGCTAACGACAAGACCTAAAATCAATTTGTTTGTTTAACTTTGTTTGATCCTTGTTTAAACCAAATCGAATTTGACATGAGATATATTAAACTCTAAAATTGAATTTTATGCTTGATTGGTTGAAAGTTAAAATCGCATGCTAAGTTTTCATGGATTGATTGATTGTTTGCATCAAGCTTGTTGATTGATTAAATAAAATCGGACTGCATATATATTGTTTAAAACCGAATTTATATCATCTCTTGAAATCGCATGCTTGCTTGAATATCATCACTTGAAATCGGTTGCTTGATTCATGAGTTAGGGTTGTTAGATTACTTGTTTAGATCAACGCATAAAATTGGCACTCATCGAAAAAGAGAAGAAATCGTTTGTGATGAACCCTAATCCTATTACAAATAGGAAATTCTAATCCCTTCCTTTTAGAGAAAAGGAAAGTTTGAGAATATCATTTTCCTTGTACATGATTATCCTTTTATTGGTTTATCTTTTAATTAAATTTGTTTTAGCATTAATTTTTCATAAAGATTAAGTCAAAATCAAATTAAACAATTGCATAAACACCTAATTAAAATCGGCCACATATAGAAATTTGTTTGATTGCATATATTGTTTGATCACATGAAGTTTAAAATCGGATGAAAAGAAAATCGGCCATCTTCCTAAGGCCATGATTTTATTAAAAGCCCTAAGAGAAAATTTGATGCATAATTTCAGATGACTAAAGTCAACAACTCAGATTACCCGGTCCTGAGTCTCTCCGGAGATAATATCCTAGAATGGGTAATGAGCACTAAAAATGCTCTGCAAACTAGGGAGCTCGGAAGATGCATCACAAATGGCAATCATGAAATAGAAAGCCAAAGGGAAAGAGCCATAACAATTATGCGCTTCCATATCACTGAAGAACTGCGAGATCAGTACCAAAATGTTAAGGACCCTTTTGATCTTTGGACAAAATTGGGTGAAAAATTTTCAATGATACTATGGCAAAACTCCAAGAAAGGATAGGAGAATCTATGTTTCCAGGATTTTGAATCCGTGGATGAATACAACTCTGTCCTAATGAAAATCATCCATGGCCTCAAGCTATGTGGCGAAGTGGTAACAGATGAGGATCTTTTCCAAAAGACCATCTCTACATTCCATCCAAGGGAATTGATCTTATCACTTAAGGCCAAAAGTTTCACCAACTATAATGACCTATTTCATTACCTTAGAAGAGGGCAGAGGACCAAAGAAATCATCAGTAGATTTGATGAACTGCTGAAAAGATGCAGTGAGATGGAAACTCCTGAAACAAATGATGATGAGGAAGCCACGGACTGTGAGGGCTGCTCAAACGTTGACTAAGAAATGAGATTCCAAAATTTTAAATTTCATGTTGTTTTTATGTTTTCTTTGATTTTATGTCTTTGGATTCATTTCTTTGGTTTTTTAATGAATAATTTAAGGCTTTTAAGACATAAATTCTTGATTTATGAAGTATGAACGAGTTCGTGGTGGATAGTGAAGCCACACGGTTTTAAAAGATAAGAGATACTTCATAGACCTTACACTCAAAAAGGCAAACATAAGTACTATAGCAGGACTGGCCGGCCTGATAGAAGGCTACGGCCAGGCCAACATTTTAATGCCTAAAGGGACGCATCTAGAAATCTCAGACGCATTGTTTTCACCTAGCTCAAATCAAAACTTATTGAGTTTTAAAGACATTCGTTTGAATGGTCTTCATGTGGAAAAAATGGGCGGAGGAAACAGAGAATTTCATCAGATAGTTAAAATCGCCCAAGGCAAAAAGAAAGTCTTTGAGACTATACCTGCTTTAGCTACCGGCATATACTGTAATAAGATCAGTATGATAGAAGCCAATGCCACCGTAAACAAAGCCTTTACGGACATGTACACTTTATGGCATGACCGGTTGGGACATCTCGGGTCAAGTATGATGCGGAAATTAATATCAAATACTAGTGGACACACCTTAAAAGAAAGGAGAGTGATCCCTAAAAATCTCACTTGTGCCTCATGTTCACAAGGAAAATTGATTGTAAGGCCATCACCATAAAGTGACTAAGGAAACGATAAATTTCCTGGAAAGAATTCAAGGAGACATATGCGGGGCAATTCACCCACCTTGTGGGACGTTCCAATATTTTATGGTCCTCATTGACGCATCTACAAGATGGTCACACGTATACTTATTGTCAACACAGAACTTGGCATTTGCAACACTCCTTGCTCAGATGATACGCCTAAGGGCACACTTTCCGGATTTTCCTTTAAAAACCGTACGCATGGACAATGCTGGTGAGTTTACGTCCTGTTCATTTGATGATTACTGTATGTCCATGGGGGTAAGTGTTAAACACTCTGTGGCACATGTATATACACAAAACTGCTTGGCCGAATCTCTCATCAAACACAGACAACTGATTGCTAGACCATTACTCATGAGGTCAAAGCTTCCGGTTTCAGCCTGGGACATGCGGTCTTATACGCTGCTGAACTAATCCGTATCAGGCTATCTAGTGACCAAAAATATTTGGATGCTCAGTCTATGTGCCTATTGCACCACCACAGAGAACTAAGATGGGACCTCAAAGGAGGATGGGAATATATGTTGGATATGATTCACCCACAATCATAAAGTTTCTTGAGCCAACCACCGGTGATTTATTCAAATGCCATATACAGAAAAGGTACTCAAGAGATTTAACATGGACAAGGCTCACCCACTAAGCAGTCCAATGGTGGTGAGAAGCCTCGTATTGGACAGTGATCCATTCGGTCCAAAGAAAAAGGATGAAGAAGTCCTTGCTCCCGAAGTGCCATATCTCAGTGCCATAGGAGCGTTGTTATATTTGGCTAGTCACACTAGGCCGGATATATATTTTGCCGTGAACCTCCTCTCAAGATTCAGTTCTTGTCCGACCCAAAGGCACTGGAACGGGATTAAACACATACTTCGTTATCTACAAGGAACGAATGACATGGGTCTGTTTTATACTAACCTTAACAAAGAAGGTTTAGTTGGTTTTGCTGATGCAGGTTACCTTTTGGATCCGCACAATGGTCGATCTTAGACAGGATATGTGTTCACACACGGAGGAACAGCAATTTCATGGCGATCCATGAAGCAAAAACTCACGGCCACATCATCCAATCACGGAGAGATATTGGCTATTCATGAGGCTAGCTGTGAATGTGTTTGGTTAAGATCGATGACTCAGCACATAAGGCGAGATTGTGGGATGACCGAAGGAAAGGAAGAACCAACCATACTCTACGAGGACAATGCTGCATGCATAGCTCAACTGAAGGATTGATACATCAAGGAAAACCGGACGAAGCACATTCTGCCCAAATTATTTTTCACTCACGATATCCAGAAGGCTGGAGAAATTCAAGTGCTTCAAGTCCGTTTAAGCGATAACTCAGCCGACCTATTCACGAAGTCGCTCCCAACCTCCACGCTCAAGAATCTCATGTATCAGATTGGCATGCTCCGATTAAGAGACCTTCAGTGATGTACTCTTTTTCCTCGCTAAGGTTTTGTCCCACTGTGTTTTCTTTAGAAAGGTTTTAATGAGGCAGCATCCCCAAGCGTATTACAAAGATCCTTGATAGTATCAGGACCGGTTGTTTCGTCCAAGAGGAGTGTTAAAAACCGTTTGGTAATGGACTCAGAAACCGGTCCTTAGAGGTTATGCCAGAAACGGCCCACCCGGCCCATTAGCATAAGTGTTATCCATTCCTTGTTAGACAAGGATTAGGTTTATGTAATGTTTCATTTTATGACCTTATGTAAACCAGTATAAATAAGACCATTTGGTCTCTGCAATAATACACACAATTACAACACCGTGTGATATATTTTTTTTTTTGTGCCGGCAAACAATTTTATTTAAAGGAAAAATTTATCTGTTGCAAAACAAATTTGTAGAAACAGAGGACAGACATTAAAAAGTTCCCAATTGTGTTGGTTATGAATAAAACGTTTTGCTAAAAGATATGCAGCCTGGTTGCCCATTTGTCGTTTGAAGGAAAAGGCACATCCGTGAAATTTTTTCTTCCATTGGAGAATGGTCGAGATATAATGTTGTAGCTTTAGATGGGTTGTGTTGGGGTCAAAACCCGCACTCTTAATATTAACGGCTAGAAATGCCTAAACATAAAAGAGAATCCATGAATCGGAAAATATGGAGTTGCAAGTCAACTCCCGTATTCGCATAAACCATAAGTTCGCGCGAAAAACCTGCACGGCCAAGTTGATCTTTGTGGAATTTGGCCAAGCTGATCTATGAGGGAAATAGCTAAGCTAAAAAGGTGCCGACCTGGAGTCCTTGAAAGGTGCCAACGTGGGCCTTCCCGAGAGGTGCTGACCTGGACTCCATCAGATGGTGACGACCTGACTTCTTCCCTACGTGCCGACCTGAGCTCAGCTAGGCAATGCCGAGCTGATCATGCATTGTCGAGCTGAAAATGTACGTAAACTGTCTGAATTAACTTATACAAGAAATGACTCTTTCCGTAAACAAAAATGTGCCTAGCTTAACTGTCCCAACACTGTGCTGAGCTGAACTCATGGCATTCAGCTCAGCAGCTTCTTGCGGAGCCTGCCAAGCTGAACTCGTGACATTCAGCTCGGCAGCACGAAACCGAAATGTGCCAAGGCGAACTCACAACATTCAGCCCGGCACCTTCATGGCCAAAACGTGCCGAGCTGAATATCACGGATTCAGCTCGACACCTCCAATTCAAGAACATGCCGAGCTGAATTCATGGCATTAAGCTCGGCACACTTTGCTCAAAAACGTGCCGAGCTGAATCCATGCCATTCAGCTCGGCACCATCATCCCGAAATCTGCAGAACTGAGTTCTCTACGAGTCTCATAAAATTCGAATCTTTGTGTATTCTCCTTGCTAAAACATTGGCCGAGCTGGAATGCTGATCTTGGCGTAAGCCAGATTTATCTTCCGAAACAGTTGATCAACATTCCCGAGCTCACTTCATAACTCTCTTCCGATCATTGGAATTCGACTTCGTATTTTCCGAGAAGTATAGCGGAAACTCCGAGCAGAAATACATTTCGTACGAAAAATCCGAAGCGAAAACTATGTCTTTTTATCTTTGTAGGTTCCTTCCGAAACATCGTGCCGTTTTCGTAAAACATCGTGCTATTTTACGGATAACTTGGTGCTGTTCCAAATATAAGAAAACATCGAGGACTCTACATATAAAACTGAAATCAAGACGTCAAACCACGATTAAACCAAAGGAAGGATCGAACCGGAGGCATAAAGATAAGCTGGGTCGAAATACGCGATCGGGCCAGATTGGAGGAGACAAGCTCGTGGGCTGCGCCACATTAGGTCAAAGTCAGTGGCTGGAGAAGGACTTCTCAACGTCCCACATCGGTATGACGAGCTCTTGAGACCCTATACTACTTAGTATAAATAGACATCTTTGTATTCACATTCAAATCATCCCTACTACTCGTACTTTGCGGCTTAGGCTTTAGTCTTGCATTTTGGCTTACGAACATTGTACGAAAAGTCTATTCGACGCAATTTGTTTACGATCTCTTTTCTCGAGTTCTTCCCAGAAATCTCGGAATTCCCCAATTTACTTTACGAAATCGATTGTGTGAATTTCGGTTCACACAATTTGGCGCTAGAAGGAGGGGTTGAGAAATTTTCTTAGTCTTAAGAACGAGAGAAAACGAGAATCGAAAGAATGACTGTCAGAGGGGATCGGCGTACGGAGACGGAGGAAGCTCTCGCAGTAAACCGGCAAGCCGCATGAAGCTCGGGAACAACCAAGGCTTCGGTGGAAGCATTGATGGTGGAGATGGAGGCGCTACGAAAGAAGGCGGAAGAGCAGGAGAAGGCGAACAGTGTCCTGATCAGAAAACTGTAGGAGGCGCAGTAGGGCGAGGAGACAAGAAAGCCCCGTCCCGAAGGAATCAACCTTCGCGGAAGATGTCTCGATTTCGAGACGCCTCGTGGAACGCCGAGGGTTCCCGAAGACAACCCCGGTGGGACGAAGACCTCACTCTTCGCTTCCACCACCACTTTGTCGAGCCCCGCAAGGGAATGGATGAGCTAGCATGTCCTCCTTAACAAACGCTCAACGACAATGGGAAGACTCTTCTCCCCGAGGACAAGATCACGAGCAGCCCGAGGGCGGAGAAATCCGAGGGGCACAAGAAGCTTCTGAACACTCTCACGATCTCTTGGAAGGAAAAGGAGAAGAAGAAAACCTTCAACAAGAGCAAGAGGACTCGGATCTAAGCGCGTCAGAACTCCCAGAAGGAGGCAACTCCCGAAAAGGAAAAGAAAATACGACGAGTTTCCGAGCTACGCGAACAACTGTTTCGAGCACGATATGAGATGAAGATCGTGAGATAAGAAATCCATCGAGCGATCAGCTCCGCCCCGGAGATAAATTGTGTCCTCGAGAAGGCATAAAAAACTCGGTTCACGGCACGGACCACAAAAGCCAAACTTTCCTACCCTGGAAAGATAAAGTTCTAGTACTATGAGGGAACTACTGACCCAAAGGCTCATCCAACGGCTTTTCGCATTGCGATGGGCCGAAGCAAGTTCAAGAAGGACGGACAAGACGCCGGTGTCTGCCTATTGTTCATAGAACACTTGAAAGGGTGAGCTCTCGAATGGTTCTCCCCTCTAGGCCGGGACTCCATTGACACAATTTCGGACAGCTTGCCGCATCTTTTCTTTAACATAACTCGATGTTTATAAGCCGAGAGACTAACGAAGCAGATCTGTGGTCTCCGTCTAATGGGCAGAACGAGAGTCTGTGCAGTTTCATGGAACGCTTCAAAGCAATCGCTTCGTAGATTGATGGCCTTAGCGACAAGGCAGCAATCGAGGCCTTGAGAAAGGCACTTGGTTTGAATCGCGGTTTCGAGAAGCAATATCTTTAAAGCCACCTACGATTATCCAAGACACTCTCCATAAAGCTTTCGGATACAAATCCACGAAGAGGAGATGAACGTGCTGGCGCAGAAAGACCAAGGGTTGAAACCCTCTAATCGAACTACGCTTCCTGCTCCGACAACCTCGGGCAGCAAGAAGGGCAACTAAAACGATGGGTACGTGCATTTCGAGGTAGGAAACTCGGTAGGAGCCTAAAACTACCAAGTCGGCTCGAAAAAACCTCACTCCTATTCCTAGCGACCAAACTCGGGAGCTGGACGAGGAAAAGGTCAATGGAACACTTGGACCCGAAACCCCACAAGCTTCGACGAAAAGGCCTACTACGACCATCATAGCTGCAGCGGGCACTCACCGGCGAACTGGCGAGCCTTGGGAACAAAGCTAGCGGCCAAACTCTTGGGCGGAGAGCTCGACGGAACCGTTAGCCTTCAAGACCTTGGGTGTGTGAGGAGATGCTAAGTCTCGATGTTCATCCTCTTGATTTATTCGCGAAAATTCGGGAGTATGTATATACGAACCCACTCCCCCCCCCTTTTTAAGGAGAGGGGGAAACTGAACACGTTTTTTAAGCGAGCCGCCTAGTCACCGGTAGTTTCGTTTTTTTTTTTTGGGCCGTGAGACGGCTAGATCTTGGTCATGGTTACGACTTTGGCGGCCTCAGTGGTCTTTTCTTCGATAGCTTCGGTCTTTTCATTGTTGGTTTTGCCTTCCGCGGATGGACTTTCTGTCTTCTCAAGCGGGGCGGTTTTGATTGCCTTTTTTCCCGGTGCGGCGACTTCGTCTTCTTTCTTTCGCTTCGGATTTTTCCTCTGCGAGACTGTCGGGTTCCGGAGTTTATGTTTTGCTAGAAAACAAATCCGGGCCTCCTTCTGATTTCCCAAGATAGTCTTGACTCCACTTGGGGTAGGGAATTTTAAGCAGAGGTGGTAAGTTGAATGGATCGCCCTCATTAAGTTAATCCACGAGGTTCCCATGATGACGTTATAGATCGCGTGGTGATTAGCCACCGCGAAATTCACGATCTTTGTGATCCCGCCAGCGTGGACAGGGAGCTGGATCGTCCCGTCGGTCATAGTAACCTCTTCGGAGAACCCGGTGAGGGAACTGGGATTCGGCTTTACTTCCGACAGGTCCACCTTCATTCTTCGGAGTGTTTCCCGGAATATGACATCCACCGAGCTTACGGTGTCGATCAACACCCTGGACACGTCGTAGTCGTTGATGTCTAATTCTACCACTAAGGGGTCATCGTGGGGCTGATCAAGTCCTTCGGCGTCTTCTTCGGTGAAGGCGATCCGTTCGTCGTTTCCGTCGACTAGAGTTCGCGGGTTCGACTCCTTGTCTCCTTTTCTTAGGAAGGCCTTTATTGAAGCCACCGTGTCTCGGCAATATTGAGACCCTCCAATTATCATATGGATCCTTCTCCGGTTCGAGGCAGGGTCATCCCCGTTCGGTCTCCTTCCACGTTTGGGCGTTCCTTCCGGGGGTACTTCGGGACGTTCCTGGTTCGGTCGTCCGCCCGGGGCTTCGGCGTTTTCCTCGACGGCTTCGAAGCTTTCTAGGGTTATCTCATTTCCGAGCTCTCCGGCCAGCAACTTGGCCGCAAGTTTCCTGTCAATCGTTCTGCAATGCTCGGTTGCATGGCCCTTTGCCTTGTGGAAGGTGCAGTAAGCATTTTCGTCATAACCCATGCGAGTCCAGGTATTCCACGGACCCTTGCCACGGCCTTCAGATGATCTTTCTGCGTTGATTTGGTAATTGTGCGCTCCGCCCGCGTTGGGTTCTTCATCTCTCCCGCTTCGTCTACTTTTCCTCTCGTTTGGAACGTTTAAAGGCTGCACCGCTCCTTTGGCGACCAATTTTAAGTGGTGCTTTCTGGCCGGGGCCCTCATTTCTTCCTCGTAGATTACGAAGTTAGAAGCGCGGTGGAGAGCATCTTGGATAGTTTCCGGTGGATTCACGGTGATTTCTTTGCGGAAGCTAGAAGACTTGAGTAAGGACTTTTTCAGGGCGCTTATCGCGGCCCTGTCGCTTAGGCCGTCGATCCTGGACACGATCGTCTTGAACCTCTCGATAAATTCTCTGAGGCTTTCTTCCGGGCCTTGCGACAACGAGTAAAGATCTGCGTCGGACGTTGATTGGCTTATAAACAACGAGTAGTGCTTCAAGAAGGCCGAAGATAATTGATCGAAGTTTTTGATTGAATCTCTCTCCAACCGTGAGAACCAAGATAGGGCTGCCCCTTTTAGGTGCTCCACGAACAGGAGGCAGAAGCCAGCATCTTTTTCTTCGGGCTTAAACTTGGTTTGGTTCATGGCGATGTTGAAGGCTGTCATGTGAGCCTTTGGGTCTGTCGTTCCGTCGTAGAAAGGAATCCGGATCTTGTCGGTGTCTGGAACTCGAACGTTTGTGATTTTCGAGGTGAAAGGGATCCTCTGGGTTTCTTCCAAGACCCGATCGATCTGGGGAGCTGCGCTGGTCGCTTTGTGAACCTGGGACCTTACTTCTTTCACTTGGCTCGCTGTGATCTCCAATCGGGCACGGAGTTCCTCCAGCTCGCTCCTCCGGCTGGCGGACCGGCTTACTCGGATCGCCCATCGCCCATTCCGCTTTTTCCTGCTCTTCGATCCAGCGGAGCTCTTCCTCGTCCGCATTCAGCTCTTCGACTTCATCGTTAGTTTCACTTTCTTTCTTCCTGTGCGGTTCCGTTTACGGTGTCTACCGGATTTTCCTTATTGGTTGTTGTGGAATTCGGCCGTTCAGAGATTTTCCTAGTTGCGTTGTTCCGTTGCATGGGAGGCGGAGCCGACAATTCCTGTCTTGGGGCGGCAGAAGTCTGCTCGTTGGCGTTCTGGCCGCTTGGGGTATTTATCCTTGGTGTGGACTGGAGACGTCTCGCTCCGAAGGTGGTGAACGGTCGCCTAGAAATCCTTTCAATACTCGGTATGGGATAGAACAGCTGGAAGCTACTAGCTTCTTTGGAGGCTTTGGGATGGATTGAATGGGTCGCACAAAGGATGCGGATTGCCTTTGATATTCCCAGGACTCAGAGCTTCTAGATATGACGCACTAGAACAGCTATGAGGAAGTATTGATCGATGTAACCCAAGGATCAACAAGAAAAGTTCACTGAAGAACAAAGAGAAAAATCTCAAAATGTTTTATAAAATTCGATAATGAACTTGTGAAAACAAGTTTGTGTTTTAACAAAAGAAAACAAGGAAAAGAAGCGGAAAAGTTAATAGTTTAAGAAATTGCAATAAAAGACATAAAAAGATAGAAATTGTTTTTAGAAGGGACTTTTCGGTTTTGGTCTTGAATTTGGATCGTGGGATATAATCCAAGGTCGGTCCATCATGAGCTTGGTCTTGAATTCGGATCATGCGCACTAAATTTGTCTCGTCCGGGTCTTCGTCCTTGAACCCCAATAAATCAGTTCCAATGGCCATCTTGAGTTCTTCAAAGTGTTCCTTAGCATTTTGGACGAGAGAGAAGTCGTATGGGTCGTCGGTCCATTGCTCGGGTTCGCTATCGTCCGTGGCACGTCCGGGTTCCGCGTGAAAGGCCTGTGTTCCATGTTGAATTCCAACTCGGGCCATCCCAATTATATCTTGACCAAACTGATTTTCTTTGTATTTTGGTCGAGAAATATTTCTTTTGGGTCGAGAAATTCTTTCTTCAGGACGTGGAACCAGTCGTAGCTCGTTGTTCGGTCGTGTCGGGTCGAAACGGTACACGGCCGTACGTTACGCGGATCTGTCCGGGCTCCCTCGGGCAACCTCCTTTCCGGGTCGTTGCATCCTCAATCCTTGTTCAGGTTCAAGCTGCTCCTGGTCCGTGCCATCCTCCTCGTCCTGGTCTAATATCTCACCCACGGATCTATCATTCCCCCCTTCTTGAAAAGGATTCGTCCACAAAGCGAACCAAATCAGCGACATCTGCCACAAAGCGAACCAAATCAGCGACATTAAAGCTAGAAGAGATGTCATACTTACCTTGAAGATCATGTTGGTAGGCATTGTTGTTCAAACGCTTGATCACTTCAAAAGGTCCATCAATTCTCGGCATGAGTTTAGACTTTCTTTCTTCTGGAAACCTTTTCTTCCATAGATGAACCCAAACAAAGTCTCCGGGATTGAACAACACTTCACGCCTCTTCTTGTTGGCATACTTCTCGTATTGGCGAGTCTTGGCTTCAATGCTTGCCTTAGCCTGCTCATGAATCTTCTTGACCAGTTTGGTTTTCTTCTTTTCATCTACATGGACCTTATCTCTTATGGGAAAAGGCAAAAGATCAAGTGGAGACAAGGGATTGAAACCATAAACAATTTCAAAAGGAGAGTACTTAGTAGATGAATGCATGGAGTGGTTGTAAGCGAATTCTACATGAGGTAAGCATTCTTCCCAAGTCCTAAGATTCTTTTTAACCACGGTTCTAAGCAAGTCTGACAAACTCCTATTAACTACTTCGGTTTGCGCATCAGTCTGAGGGTGACAAGTAGTTGAAAAGAGTAACTTGGTTCCTAGTTTTGACCAAAGTGTCTTCCAAAAGAAACTAAGGAACTTAGCATCCCTATCAGAAATGATTGTCCTAGGCATGCCATGCAACTTAACTACTTCACGAAAGAACAATTCAGCAACATGCACAGCATCATCAGACTTAAGACATGGAATAAAATGGGCCATTTTCGAAAATCTGTCCACGACTACAAAGATTGAGTCTCTACCGGTCCTAGACTTAGGAAGTCCTAACACAAAATCCATAGAGAGATCAGTCCAAGGGTGTGAAGGAATAGGTAAAGGAGAGTACAGACCTTGGGGTTGAGCCTTGGATTTGGCTTGCTTGCAAATGACACACCGGCTACAGATTTTCTCCACTTCCTTTAACATGGTCGGCCAATAAAAGTGATCTTGCAAGATTTTGCATGTCTTTTTCACGCCAAAGTGCCCAATCAATCCACCACCGTGAGCTTCCCTGATAAATATCTCCCTCAAAGAGCAATGGGGAACACACAAACGGTTATCATGAAACAAAAACCCATTGACTCGGTAATACTTTCCAAACGCGGTTCTTTCACTTTCAAGATAAGGTTCTCTAAAGTCTGAGTCTTCTGCATACAACTCTTTCATGAATTCAAACCCAATCAGCTTTGACTCAAGAGTAGACAAGAGAACATACCTGCGAGAGAGAGCATCAGCCACAATGTTTTCCTTACCTTGTTTGTATTTGATCACGTAAGGAAAGGTCTCTATGAACTCCACCCATCGAGCATGCCTCTTGTTAAGTTTCTGTTGGCCTTTGAGATGTTTGAGTGACTCGTGGTCGGTATGAATGACAAATTCCTTTGGCCACAAGTAGTGTTGCCAAGCCTGAAGCGCCCTGACCAAAGCATAGAGTTCCTTGTCATATGTGGGATAATTCAAGGTAGCACCTCCAAGTTTTTCACTGAAGAAAGCGATTGGCTTCCTTTCCTGCATGAGCACAGCACCGATTCCTACACCAGAAGCATCACACTCAATTTCAAAAGTTTTCATAAAATCTGGTAAGGCTAAGAGAGGGGCGTTTGTAAGCTTCTCTTTCAAGGTTTGGAAGGCGGTTTCTTGTGCTTCTCCCCATTTACATCCGACCTCCTTCTTGATCACTTCGGTCAATGGAGCAGCTAGGGTGCTATAGTCCCTGACGAACCGTCTATAGAACCCAGCTAAGCCATGGAAACTCCTTACTTCTCCTACGGTCTTGGGACTTGGCCATTCACGGATAGCTTTGACTTTCTCCTCATTCACTTTGACACCATCTGCACCAACAACAAAACCTAGGAAGACAAGGTTATCTGTTCCAAATGTGCACTTCTTCAAGTTAGCATATAGTTTTTCTTTCCTAAGGACATCCAAAACTAATTGCAAATGACTAGTGTGCTCTTCTAAACTCTTGCTATAAACCAATATGTCATCAAAATAGACCACAACAAACACGCCTATAAATGATCTAAGCACATGATTCATCAACCTCATAAAGGTGCTAGGAGCATTAGCTAAGCCAAAAGGCATCACTAGCCATTCATACAATCCATGCTTAGTTTTAAAAGCACTTTTCCACTCATCTCCCTCTTTCATCCAAATCTGATGGTAACCACTTTTGAGATCTATTTTAGAGAAAACACAAGACCCATAAAGCTCATCTAACATGTCATCAAGCCTAGGGATAGGATGCCTATACTTTACCGTGATGTTGTTGATGGCTCTGCAATCAACACACATGCGCCAGCTCCCATCCTTCTTGGGTACAAGCAAAACCGGCACTGCACATGGACTCATGCTCTATCGTATATATCCTTTCTCCATGAGCTCTCCCACTTGTTTTTGTAACTCCTTGGTCTCCACAGGATTGGTCCTGTACGCTGGTCTGTTCGGCAATGAACCTCCGGGCACAAAATCGATCTGATGTTCTATGCCACGTATAGGTGGGAGGCCTTGTGGGTTTTCTTCAGGAAAGACATCTTCATACTCCTGCAAAAGGTTCTTAAGATCACTCGGAATCTCCAGTGCAAGGTCAGAAGAAAGCATTAGTGTCTCTTTAAACATCAACAAAATCAAAGATTGTTCAGAAGTCAATACCTTCTTAGCTAGGCTGGCCTTAACATAAAAGTTAGAGTTCTTTACCGGTTTCTCCTTTGAGGTGCCTGCATGTTGGCCACGGTTCTTCCTCAGCTACACTTGATCCGCATGGACTTCTTGTGGAGTTAGAGGAACAAGTGTGATCTTTTGGCCGTTGTGATCAAACGAATGGCGGTTAGTAAAGCCATCATGAATGACTTTGTTGTCAAATTGCCATTGTCTTCCCAACAAGATGTGGCTAGCCTCCATAGGTAATACATCACACAAAATCTCATCTTGGTATCGGCCAATTTGCTATGGCACGGAAACTTGTTCTTTGACTTGCATCTCTCCCTCATCATTAAGCCATTCCAAGTTGTACGGCTTTGGATGCTTCTTCACGTTAAGCCCAATTTTCCTGACAAGAGTTTCACTTGCAACATTAGTACAACTTCCTCCATCAACAATCAAACTACAAACCTTATCATTAACAATGCAACGAGTATGGAAGAGATTCTCCCATTGTACCTTTTCTTCGGTTTTGATTTGCATGTTGAGAGATCGTCGAGTCACTAGCAAGTTTCCGGTGGCAGGATAGTCAAGGTCGCCTTCTTCTTCATCATAGTTTGGCTCGGTTTCATCTCTTTCCTCCTCGGACTCAACCTCGCCCCATGCCTTGGCATTTGAAGTACCTGATATCCCTAGTTCTGCTCGTGGAGTCCACCACTTTGTTCTTATCATCACAGACAACAAACAGCTTAGTCTTAAAATCGGATTGAGAAGATGAGACCGTGCTCTTACCTTTATCTTGGAATTGTGGTTTGGTGTTGGAGTTGTAGGACGGTCTAGAGTAACCCTTTCTCTTGATTTGCTGTTCAATCAGTATTGCCTCGTGAAGCATCCCCTCTAGGCTTTCATACTCTTGAAGCTCCATGCGATCTTGAATCTCACGGTTGAGTCCAGCCAAGAACCAGGCCATGGTGGCTTCAAGCGACTCATCAGCATCAGCTTTAATCATGAGAGTCTCCATTTCTTGACAATAGTCTTCCACAGACTTGGTACCCTGAGTTAAACGTCGGAGCTTTTGGTGTAGATCTCGGTGATAATGACTTGGTACAAACCGCTTTCTCATCAAGGTCGTGAGTTCTTCCCAAGTAGCAATGGGTCTATCACCTGATCTCCTCCTGTTTTTCAAAATCTGATCATACCAATTAATAGCATAGCCAGTAAACTCAGCAGCAGCAAGCCTAACCTTTTTCAGTTCGGAAAGATTTTTGCAATCAAAAACAAGTTCAATCTTTCTTTCCCATTCAAGAAAAGCATCATGATCATTCTTGCCATTAAAAGAAGGGATTTTTAGTTTCAAACCAGTGAAACCATCATCAAGTCTAGTCGCAAAAGGATTGTCTCCATCTCGGTTCCTTCCTTGTCGTGCACGCCTATTAGATCGGACCTCCTCTTCGGATTCTTCCTCAACGTCTGACTCTTCTTCGGATTGGTGCGTCGTGTTTAGTGTGCATCTCGTTTTGGAGTTCCTCTTGGTTGGTGTTTGCTGGTCTTCTTGGATTTTGTCCAGTCTAGCATGGATTTCCTCTAAACCTGCATTCATCATTCGTTTTAATTCAGAGGTTAGTGCTTTATTTGAAAACGAGTTATTCCGGCTCGTGATCCTCCTTGTTTTTCTTCTGAACTCATGTTGGTTTCCTGAAAACTCATAAACAAACGTGGTTAGTGAAAACAACTCTCACTCTCAAGTGTTTGGTTCCTCTCCCACTCAACTCACAAATTTCTTGGTGATCACTCAAAGCGTTTCTCAAGGTTCTAAAGGAGCTAATCTGTCAATTCCAAAGAGAACAATCGATCAACACTTGAAGAGAGGAAAGATAGAAATTTGGAAGATTTTTTTCGAGAAATCGCTTTAACCAACCCAGATTGGATTTCTCCTTAATCTCCACTCTTGTTTGATTCACGATTTCTTCTTTTTTGTCATTTATTTTGATTCGTTTCTTTTGCAATCAAACAAGAGAGATAGGTGGCCCAATTTCTCTAGATCAAGATAGAAAGAAAAGAACAGAGTTTTTTTTTTATACAAGAAAAGAAAAACAGATTTATGAGAAGATGAGAAGATGATCAAGATGAAGATACCGATTGAAAGTAGGCTCTGATACCACTATGATGAACGGTCGCCTAGAATTCCTTTCAATACTTGGTATGGAATAGAACAGCCGGAAGCTACTAGCTTCTTTGGAGGCTTTGGGATGGATTGAATGGGTCGCACAAAGGATGCGGATTGCCTTTGATATTCCTGGGACTCAAAGCTTCTAGACTATGAGGAAGTATTGATCGATGTAACCCAAGGATCAACAAGAAAAGTTCACTGAAGAACAAAGAGAAAAGTCTCAAAATGTTTTATAAAATTCGATAATGAACTTGCGAAAACAAGTTTGTGTTTTAACAAAAGAAAACAAGGAAAAGAAGCTGAAAAGTTAATAGTTTAAGAAATTGCAATAAAAGACATAAAAAGATAGAAATTGTTTTTAGAAGGGACTTTTCGGTTTTGGTCTTGAATTTGGATCATGTGATATAATCAAAGGTCGGTCCATCATGAGCTTGGTCTTGAATTCGGATCATGCGCACTAAATTTGTCTCGTCCGGGTCTTCGTCCTTGAACCCCAATAAATCAGTTCCAATGGCCATCTTGAGTCGAGAGAAGTCGTATGGGTCGTCGGTCCATTGCTTGGGTTCGCTATCGTCCGTGGCACGTCCGGGTTCCGCGTGAAAGGCCTGTGTTCCATGTTGAATTCCAACTCGGGCCATCCCAATTATATCTTGACCAAACTGATTTTCTTTGTAGTTTGGTCGAGAGATATTTCTTTTGGGTCGAGAAATTCTTTCTTCAGGACGTGGAACCAGTCGTAGCTCGTTGTTCGGTCGTGTCGAGTCGAAACGGTACATGGCCGTACGTTCCGCGGATCGGTCCGGGCTCCCTCGAGGAACCTCCTTTCCGGGTCGTTGCATCCTCATTCCTTGTTCAGGTTCAAGCTGCTCCTGGTCCGTGCCATCCTCCTCGTCCTGGTCTGATATCTCACCCACGGATCTATCAGAAGGTTTGTGGGCCTCGCGCCATCTCTTGGGTGGCTGCTCTATCCTGTGCTGCCATTGTTGCGTGCCTGTCTTGTCATGCCACTAACTCGGCTATCATACACCTTAGTTCGCCGATTGCCGAGATATCATTGGCCGGACTGGACTGGCTGGTGTTGCCCGTTTCCGTTATGACCGGATCGTCGGCTGGCATCCCAAACCTGGTCGGTGCGGCAGAGGTTCCGGCTATTCCAGCTCCGGTTGCTCTCGTTGCGGCCGTTCCTGCGGTGGTTCCTCCGGTCGGGTGATCGTTAGTGCTGTCGATTCTTCCTGCGGTAGTCGTGATCTTCCTTCTCGTGTCCTCTCGTTCTTTGGATTAAGAATATTTCTGGTCCCCACAGACAGCCCCAAACTGTGAGAGTCGAAACTCACACTGTCAAAACTTATAATTTATGGGGGCTCGAAAATTCTCTTTTAAAAGAGCTAAAGGACCGAAAATGCGAAAAGAGTATTTTATTGATATTTTTCCGAAAGTACAAGAATTATTAGCAAAAGCTGAAAAGTCTTATATTGCTAAAGCTCTTAATACTCGGATTTTGGATGATCTCAACCTAGTACAAGCCTCTATATTTTACTAGGGGACCTAGGTGACTAAAACTCCTTCTGGGCGATGTTGGACGAGTTCCTTCCTTCCAGCCGCAAACCTAGTCTTTTCGGCCCGATTCCCGCCCAAAGTCTTCAGCTGTCCGTCACATAGTCTGATCTTGGCCCGACCCGATGAACAGTAAACAGTGAATAGTAATCCGACGAATAGTAAACTGTGAATATTAGTCCGATGAATAATAAACCGATAAATAGTAAACCGGATCTCGGTTAAGCTCAACTCGATTTTGCGGTTAACTTCTTCCCTAGATGAACAGTGTTTTAACGGTTTTTCCCATGTGAATAGTGTTCCGAACATTTCTGAAATCGAACCGAGTCCGATCCGCCCGTTTTTTTCTTCGAATCTCCGGTCTCTGACCGCCCGTTTTCACATTGATGGCCCGCCGCCCGCTTTCTGGCTTGTGTGCATGGGCGGATGGTTCATGGGCGGCTGGATGATATCTTTGGGGTACGGGACAGTACTCGTGGGCGTTTTGGAAACAGAACGTGCAAATGCCTTGTCTTGAATCGATCCATTGTCCGAATGATGAGTCTTGACTGAGGGACGCTCGTGGACGGCTGGACTTTCTTCGGGACGAGTCCAGGCGCCGGGTTTGGTTTAAGAGATCACGGGACTGTGCTCGGATGGATCCCGGGCGGCCGGCTTTAGCCCAGCCGCCGGACCATGCTGGACGGATCACGGGCGGCTGGCCTTAGCTCAGACGTCGGACCATGTTAGGATGGACCCCGGGCGGCTGACCTTAGCTCGGCCGCCGGACAAGGTTTGGATGGATCCCGGGCGGCTGGCTTTCAGGTCGGCCGCCGGACCATGCTCGGACAGGTCCTGGCCAGACGCCGGGCCATGTCGGATGTGATAGATCCGTGGGGGAGATATCGGACCAGGACGAGGAGGATGGTACGGATCCGGAGCAACGTGATGCTGAACAAGGACTGAGAATTCAACGACCCGGAAAGGAGGTTGCCCGAGAGAGCCCGACTGTGCCTGACCGATCCGCGGAACGTACGGCTGTGTACCGTTTCGACCCGACACGACCGAACAACGAGCTACGACTAGTTCCACGACCTGACGAAAGAATCTCTCGACCCAAACGAAATATTTCTCGTCCAAACTACCGAGAGAATCAGATTGGTCGAGACAGAAATGGGTTGGCCCGAGCTGGAACTCAACATGATACCGAGGCCTTTCACGTGGAACCCGGACGTGCCATGGACGATAGCGAACCCAAGCAATGGACCGACGACCCATATGATTTCTCTCTCGCCCAAAAGGAAAGGAACACTTCGAAGAACTCAAGAAGGTCATTGGAACTGATTTCTTGGAGTTCAAGATCGAAGACCCGGATGAGACCAAGTTCGTGTGCATGATCCAAACTCAAGACCAAGCTCGTTATGGACCGACCTTGGAATATATCCCATGATCCGATTTCAAGACCAAAACTGAAGAGTCCCCTTTAAAAACATTTTCGTTTCTTTAAGGTCCATTTTTGCAATTTCCCAAACTTTTACCTCTTTTACCTCTTCTTCTCTTCTTTGTTTAAAACACAACTTGTTTTCTTTGATCATTATCGAATTTCTTTTTATCAAAACTTTTCTAAGTTTTCTCTCAAAGTTCATCTTGAACTTGTTCTTGTTGCTTGAAGGGTTACTTCAATCAGCGATCCTCTAAGGCTGTTCTTGTGAGTCATATCAAGAAGTCTTGAGGCTGGGAATATCTGAGGCTCAATCATAACCTCAGTGCGACCCTACGATCCATCTATCTATCAATCTCAAAGTCGGAAAACCAACAATCTATCTCTTCTCATACCGTGTTGGAAGTGCATCCTTGGGCTCAATTCTATTAAGTGGTATCAGAGCCACTTCCAATCGGTATCTTCTTCCTAGAAACCATTTTTGTTCTTCTTTCTTTTCTTAGATCCGGGCTAGTTCATACCTCATAGTGATCGCTTAAGTTTCCTTTTTTATCAAAAAAAAAAAAAGTATAAGTTTGAATCACGACCGAGGAGAAATCCGGGTGGGGTGGTGGAAGAGAAAGCCTGCTGGCTGAGGAGAAATCCAGCCTTGAATTAGCTAAGTCGGATCCCAAATCCTTTCCTTCCTGTCTTTTCTTGATCGTCGTTTGGGGTTGCTCCTTTGAGTTTGACGGTTACGAGTTCTCTAAGAACTTTTGAGAGAAAACCACCTTTGAGTGATCATCAAGAAACTTGTGAGTTGAGTGGGAGAGGAACCAAACACCTGAGAGTGAGAGTTGTTTTCATTAACCTCGTTTGTTTATGAGTTTTCAGGAAACCAACATGAGTTCAGAAGAGGAGCAAGGAGGATCACGATCCGGAGTATCTCGTTTCCAAATAAAAGCACTAACCTCTGAATTAAAACGAATGATGAATGCAGGTTTGGAAGAGATCCATGCTAGACTGGACAAAATCCAAGAAGACCAGCAAACGCCATCCAAGAGGAACTCCAAAGCGAGACGCACGCGAAACCGACACACACCACCCGAAGAAGAATCGGACGTTGAAGAAGAATCTGAAGAGGAGGTCCGATCTAATAGACGTGCACGACAAGGCAGGAACCGAGACAGTGAAAATCCTTTTGCGAATAGACCTGATGATGGTCTCACTGGTTTGAAACTCAAAATCCCTTCTTTTAATGGCAAAAATGATCCTGATGCTTTTCTTGAATGGAAAGAAAAAAATTGAACTTGTTTTTGATTGCAAAAATCTTTCCGAATTAAAAAAGGTTAGGCTTGCTGCTGCTGAGTTTACTGGCTATGCTATTAATTGGTATGATCAGATTGTGACAAACAGGAGGAGATCAGGAGAGAGAACCCATTGCTACGTGGGAAGAGCTCACAACCTTGATGAGAAAGCGGTTTGTACCAAGTCATTATCACCGAGATCTACACCAAAAACTCCGACGTTTAACTCAGGGAACCAAGTCTGTGGAAGATTATTGTCAAGAAATGGAGACTCTTATGATTAAAGCTGATGCAGATGAGTCGCTTGAAGCCACCATGGCTCGGTTCTTGGCTGGACTCAACCGCGAGATTCAAGATCGCATGGAGCTTCAAGAGTATGAAAGCCTGGAGGAAATGCTTCACAAAGCAATTCTGATTGAGCAGCAAATCAAGAGAAAGGGCTACTCTAGACCGTCCTACAACTCCAACACCAAACCGCAATTCCAAGACAAAGGTAAGAGCACGGTCTCATCTTCTCAATCCGATTTTAAGACTAAGCCGTTTGTTGCCCGTGATGATAAGAACAAAGCCGTGGACTCCACGAGCAGGACTAGGGATATCAGGTGCTTCAAATGCCAAGGCATGGGGCATTATGCGAACAAATGTCCAAACAGAAGATCATGATCATCCGCGACAATGGAGAGGTTGAGTCCGAGGAGGAAAGAGATGAACCGAACCTATCTATGATGAAGAAGAAGGCGACCTTGACTATCCTGCCCCAGGAAACTTGCTTGTGACTCGACGATCACTGAACATGCAAATCAAAACCGAAGAAAAGGCACAAAGGGAGAATCTCTTCCATACTCGTTGCATTGTTAATGATAAGGTTTGCAGTTTGATTGTTGATGGTGGGAGTTGTACTAATGTTGCAAGTGAAACTCTTGTCAGGAAGCTTGGACTTAATGTGAAGAAGCATCCAAAGCCATACAACTTGGAATGGCTTAATGATGAGGGAGAGATGCAAGTCAAAGAACAAGTTGCCGTGCCTTTGCAAATTGGCCGATACCAAGATGAGGTTTTGTGTGATGTTTTACCTATGGAGGCTAGCCACATCTTGTTGGGACGACCATGGCAATTTGACAACAAAGTTATTCATGATGGATTCACTAACCGCCATTGTTTGATCACAACGGCCAAAAGATCACCCTTGTTCCTTTAACTCCACAAGAAGTTCATGCAGATCAAGTACAGCTCAAGAAGAACCGAGACCAACACGCAAGCACTTCAAAGGAGAAACCGGTAAAGAACTCCAACTTTTATGTTAAGGCCAGCCTAGCTAAGAAGGTATTGACTTCTCAACAATCTTTGATTTGTTGATGTTTAAAGAGACACTAATGCTTTCTTCTGACCTTGCACCGGAGATTCCGAGTGATCTTAAGAACCTTTTGCAGGAGTATGAAGATGTCTTTCCAGAAGACAACCCACAAGGCCTCCCACCTATACGCGGCATAGAACATCAGATTGATTTTGTGCCCGGAGCTTCATTGCCGAACAGGCCAGCGTACAGGACCAATCCTGTAGAGACCAAGGAGTTACAAAAACAAGTGGGAGAGCTCATGGAGAAAGGATATATACGAGAGAGCATGAGTCCCTGTGCAGTGCCGGTTTTGCTTGTACCCAAGAAGGATGGAGCTGGCGCATGTGTGTTGATTGCCGAGCCATCAACAACATCACGGTAAAGTATAGGCATCCTATTCCTAGGCTTGATGACATGTTAGATGAGCTTTATGGGTCTTGTGTTTTCTCTAAAATCGATCTCAAAAGTGGATACCATCAGATTAGGATGAAAGAGGGATTGAGTGGAAAACCGCTTTTAAAACTAAGCATGGCTTGTATGAATGGCTAGTGATGCCTTTTGGCTTAACTAATGCTCCTAGTACTTTTATGAGGCTGATGAATCATGTGCTTAGATCGTTTATAGGCGTGTTTGTTGTGGTCTATTTTGATGACATATTGGTTTATAGCAAGAGTTTAGAAGAACACACTAGTCATTTGCGATTAGTCCTGGATGTCCTAAGGAAAGAAAAACTCTATGCCAACTTGAAGAAGTGCACATTTGGAACAGATAACCTTGTCTTCCTAGGTTTTGTTGTTGGTGCAGATGGTGTCAAAGTGGATGAAGAAAAATTGAAAGCTATACGTGAATGGCCAAGTCCCAAAACCGTAGGAGAAGTAAGAAGCTTCCATGGCCTAGCTGGGTTCTATAGACGGTTTGTCAAGGATTTTAGCACTCTGGCTGCTCCCTTGACTGAAGTGATCAAGAAGGAGGTTGGATTTAAATGGGAAGAAGCACAAGAAACCGCCTTCCAAACCTTGAAAGAGAAGCTTACAAACGCCCCTCTCTTAGCCTTACCAGATTTTATGAAAACTTTTGAAATTGAGTGTGATGCTTCTGGTGTAGGAATCGGTGCAGTGCTCATGCAGGAGAGGAAACCAATCACTTTCTTTAGTGAAAAGCTTGGAGGTGCTACTTTGAACTATCCCACATATGACAAGGAGCTCTACGCTTTGGTCAGGGCACTTCAGACTTGGCAACACTACTTGTGGCCAAAGGAATTCGTCATTCATACAGACCACGAGTCCCTCAAACATCTCAAAGGCCAGCAGAAACTTAACAAGAGACATGCTCGATGGGTGGAGTTCATAGAAACCTTCCCTTACGTGATCAAATACAAACAAGGTAAGGAAAACATTGTGGTCGATGCCCTCTCTCGAAGGTACGTTCTCTTGTCTACTCTTGAGTCAAAGCTGATTGGATTTGAATTCATGAAAGAGCTGTATGCAGAAGACTCAGACTTTAAAGAACCTTACCTTGAAAGTGAAATAACCGCGTTTGGGAAGTACTACCGAGTCAATGGGTTTTTGTTTCATGATAACTGTTTGTGTGTTCCCCATTGTTCTTTGAGGAGATGTTTTATCAGGAAGCTCACGGTGGTGGATTGATGGGGCACTTTGGCGTGAAAAAGACGTGCAAGATCTTGCAAGATCACTTCTATTGGCCGACCAGTGTTAAGGGAAGTGGAGAAAATCTGTAGCCGGTGTGTCGTTTGCAAGCAAGCCAAACCAAGGCTCAACCCCAAGGTTTGTATTCTCCTTTACCTATTCCTTCACACCCTTGGACCGATCTTTCTATGGATTTTGTGTTAGGACTTCCTAAGTCTAGGACCGGTAGAGACTCAATCTTTGTAGTCGTGGACAGATTTTCGAAAATGGCCCATTTTATTCCGTGTCTTAAGACTGATGATGCTGTGCATGTTGCTGAATTGTTTTTTCGTGAAGTAGTTAAGTTGCATGGCATGCCTAGGACAATCGTTTCTGATAGAGATCCTAAGTTCCTTAGTTTCTTTTGGAAGACACTTTGGTCAAAACTAGGAACCAAGTTACTCTTTTCAACTACTTGTCATCCTCAGACTGATGGGCAAACCGAAGTAGTTAATAGGAGTTTGTCAGCCTTGCTTAGAACGGTGGTTAAGAAGAACCTTAGAACTTGGGAAGAGTGCTTACCTCATGTAGAATTTGCTTACAATCATTCCATGCATTCAGCTACTAAGTACTCACGGTTTGAAATTGTTTATGGTTTCAATCCCTTGTCTCCACTTGATCTTTTGCCTTTGCCCATAAGAGATAAGGTTCATGTAGATGGAAAGGAGAAAGCCAAACTGGTAAAGAAGATTCATGAGCAAGCTAAGGCCAATATTGAAGCCAAGACTCGCCAATACGAGAAATATGCCAACAAGAAGAGGCGTGAAGTACTGTTCAATCCCGGAGACTTTGTTTGGGTTCATCTAAGGAAAGAAAGATTTCCAGAAGAAAGAAAGTCTAAACTCATGCCGAGGATTGATGGACCTTTTGAAGTGATCAAGCGTTTGAACAACAATGCTTATCAACTTGATCTTCAAGGTAAATATGACATCTCTCCTAGCTTTAACGTTGCTGATTTAGCTCGTTTTGTGGCAGATGTTCCAGATTCGTGGACGAATCCTTTTCAAGAAGGGGGGAATGATAGATCCGTGGGGGAGATATCAGACCAGGACGAGGAGGATGGTACGGATCCGGAGCAACGTGATGCTGAACAAGGACTGAGAATTCAACGACCCGGAAAGGAGGTTGCCCGAGAGAGCCCGGCTGTGCCTGACCGATCCGCGGAACGTACGACTGTGTACCGTTTCGACCCGACACGACCGAACAACGAGCTACGACTAGTTCCACGACCTGACGAAAGAATCTCTCGACCCAAACGAAATATTTCTCGTCCAAACTACCGAGAGAATCAGATTGGTCGATACAGAAATGCGTTGGCCCGAGCTGGAACTCAACATGATACCGAGGCCTTTCACGTGGAACCCGGACGTGCCATGGACGATAACGAACCCAAGCAATGGACCGACGACCCATATGATTTCTCTCTCGCCCAAAATGCTAAGGAATACTTCGAAGTTCGAAGAACTCAAGAAGGTCATTGGAACTGATTTCTTGGAGTTCAAGATCGAAGACCCGGATGAGACCAAGTTCGTGTGCATGATCCAAACTCAAGACCAAGCTCGTTATGGACCGACCTTGGAATATATCCCATGATCCGATTTCAAGACCAAAACTGAAGAGTCCCCTTTAAAAATTTTCGTTTCTTTAAGGTCCATTTTTGCAATTTCCCAAACTTTTACCTCTTGAACTTCTTTTCCTTTTTCTTTGTTTAAAACACAAACTTGTTTTCTTTGATCATTATCGAATTTCTTTTTATCAAAACTTTTCTAAGTTTTCTCTCAAGTTCATCTTGAACTTGTTCTTGTTGCTTGAAGGGTTACTTCAATCAGCGATCCTCTAAGGCTGTTCTTGTGAGTCATATCAAGAAGTCTTGAGGCTGGGAATATCTGAGGCTCAATCATAACCTCAGTGCGACCCTACGATCCATCTATCTATCAATCTCAAAGTCGGAAAACCAACAATCTATCTCTTCTCATACCGTGTTGGAAGTGCATCCTTGGGCTCAATTCTATTAGGATGGATCCTGGGCGGCTGGCCTTAGCTCGTTCGGTCCGTGCTCAGGATAAGTTCTGTTTGATCTCGATCTTGAATTCCCGTTCCGCCAATCTCCGAGGAGGGGATTTTGACCCTAACAACATCTCATAACACATCCAGAACTCGAACACCAATCTAGAAACGAACCCGAATAAACATCGGGACTTAGCATCTCGAAACTCATCCGGGACTACCCATTAAATGAAATACTGGAAAGTACTCAAGTCTTCTCAAACAAACACGTCTGTTGCTGGCCACAACAAGACTATCATTCAACCATGGTTCTCTCAGCATCCCGCAGCGGATAAAAGTAGCGCGCTATACAAATTTCTTGACTAACATCAGAAAGGCGAAACCTGATCGGGAATCCGGGAAGCGTCAAGAGGATGTTCTGACTAGTTTATCTTCAGAAGCATTTCGCATAGGCAAATAATGCGAAGTGTAAACCGCGAAGTAAACTTGCCAAACCCAGTAAAACGCCTGACATGGAAAGCTGGTCTAAGACATCTCAATAACGCGGTATCAAACCGGCTCTGATCCGAGATCTTAAAAGCGTTACGTCGAAAGAGGGAGTCAAGCGAACTCAGTTCTCCGCGACACCAGAAACAAGCATTGAACCCAGGAAGTATCCGCAATACAAGAATCCTGGTCAGAAAGCTTGGAGTGCCCGAAAAAGCATCTGAAACGCACCATAGAAAGCACAACTCCAGATAAGAGATCTGAAGAATCCAGCAAAGTCAAACAAGGATTCCACAATAACCCAGATAATATCTGAAATGATATACTGGTTTCGCAATACAAGTCTGAAACCGAAGCGGAAACTAAAGTCCAAATAGTATCTAAAATGATACACCGGTTTCAAAGCTCAAACCGAAGCAATAAAAATCAAAGATGAAGGTAACTGAAAGACGAAATGATATCCATAAAAGGAGAAATCAAACGATCAAGTAAGTTCAACAAAAGAAGCAACTACATCAAAGGGCCCGAGCGACCCGAATACAGCAAAACAGAAAAAACACAAGCACAATAAGCGAAAGCCTAATCATACTCGACAAGAGGAGTAGCGCTGGCTTCATCCATGTCCTTGACGTCTGCACCTGGAGACTGATACAGGGAAACAGGGGAGTAGGCCAAAAAACCGTCGAACTCGGAAATAGCCCGGTCAAAAGAGCCTACACAACCTTTTCCTTTGACCTCCGCCAATGTGGACTCCAACTTGGCCTCCTCTTCTTCAACCTTGTTGTTCCAGGATTTAATGTCCCGGACCATCACCAGGTTCGAGCCGACCTCGGTCAGAGAAGCCTCGCCGAACATGGTCTGACGCAGAGGAGTTAAGGCAGCCTTCGCACTCTCAATGCGAAGACGGAACTTCTCCGCTGCCTCCCATTGGCAGCATTTCACCGCCTTCTTCATCTCGTGCTTGGCCTCCTTGAGATCGTTTTTCAGAGTGACACAATCGTGGAAAGCATCAAGGATAGGAATCTGGAACTAAAGCCAACAGCTGACCTTAAGGCCAAGAAGCTTGAACCAGGAGGAGTTACAACTCGTTTTAAGGAACATATTGCTCAGATTCCGGAAGGCCTACAAAAATTAGGAAGCTATTGTTCAGATTGCGGAAGGTCTACACGAATCAGGAAGCTGATGCTCAAATTCTGGAAAGACTACATGAACGTGAGTGATGCCAATCAAATCAGCACCTTTGGTTCTCAATCAACCTATGGTTCTCAATCAAGTCCAAGGAAATCAGCAAATGGGAAAGTAATCTATTTGTGCTCTTTTTCCCTTCCTTTGGTTTTGTCCCAATGGGTTTTCCAAAGAAGGTTTTTAATGAGACAATTGGATTACTTCCAAATCACCCATTTGTTGATCAACACCCAATTCTGGAAGCTACTGTTCGGATTCAAGAAGATCTTCACAAGTATCAGATTCAGGAAGGAAGTCTTCGGATTCGGGAAGGAAGCGTGAACAAGGATTTAGGAGCCACTTCCTAACGACCGATCAAAATCACAAACTGAAGGAATTTCGAAGGTCAAGAGTCCTTTTCTTCAACTGAAGAGTCAAGCCTTAATTTTCATTCAAGTTTTCTCTTAATTTCGAAACCCCCAAATATCCTTTGCTATATGTATCTCCAAAACTATTGTAAACATCAATCAACTTTTTATCAAACTCTTTTCGTTTTCGAAACTCCCTTTGAGAGAGATTCTCATATGTTCTTCGTTGAACAAACTTGTTGCTTGGTGAGTGATATCCAATCAACAAACCTTCTTCTATTGTCTAGGTGAGTCATATCCTAGGATAGTTGGAGTTGGAATATCAAGAGCAATTCCGCACCCCTTGTGAGACCATTCGTTCCACATCACCTTAACCCAGGCTAGTAGCTCGTGGTTGAAGGCATATCCATCTATCAATCCATCCTTTGAGTGCAATTCCTTGGGAAAATTGTGTCATGTGGTATCAGAGCACACTTGAAGGATTGGTATCGTTCTAACTCCATCTTTCTAATCTTCCATCAAATTTCTTTTCTTTCTTCCATCGATTTCTTTTCTGTCTATCTGTTTGCTAGTTGAGCCAGCCTCAATCCTAGATCAAAAAAAAAAGGAAAAGCAAAAAAAAAAGAAATCTACTCAAAAAAAAAAGAAGAGTATTGATCATATAGGAGGGCTTGGTTAATCTCTAGCCAAAAAAAAATCTTGCAATCTGTCTATCTTTCTTCTTCAAATCCGTTTGTTGATTGGTTGATTCACTGGGTTTGATCGGGTTTTGTTCCCTTAGAACCTTTGAGAGATCATTGAGTGATAAACACAAAGAGAGAAACAGTTTGGGAAGATACAGTTGCGATTTAGGAAAGGCTGCCTGAAAACGCTTCTGAAGAAAGCTTTTGCCTCTAATCGTGTTTGTTAGTGTTTGCAGGCACAATATGTTTGGTCTTCAAAAGAAATCTAGCCATGAGAAGATCCCACACAAAGGCGTTTTCAAATCCACTTCTAAAACCTTATTTGATAGTGAGCAACCGATTTTTAGAAATAAGAAACAGTTTGCTTTTGGCAAGTTTGGTTTTGTGCAGGAAGAGCCACGCCTAGGGAGGTCACATGAGAAGCCAAAATGTAGAGGCAGAGAGCAATCCAAACCGACCAGAGAAGAAGCAGATCAAGATCACAACCATGGTGGACAAAGGAGGCTTCAAAACCGGTTTGACAGCCGAGTGTTTTGTGAAAACTTTGAGAAGCAAATGATGAAAACACTTAAGGCCGTGAGTAAGAGCAAGAAATAGAGCACAAGCTCACGCCCATCAACCAATACTGGAGCTGACCAACAGATTTTCATCAGTGCAAAACCTGAAGGTATCTCTGAATTCCCTGTTTTGGAGAATATTGCTGATCCATCTTGTTTGTGTCAAGACAGAGTATCAAACTCAAGAGAATACAACAGTCAGGACATCAATGAGCTAGAGGACGTGCCTATTGTGTTTGATGAAGAAGCTGATAGCATCCCTGAAGAGAAGGAAGAATTCTTAGTTGTTTTGCCAATCTTTGATGAGAATGAAGAAGATCTATTTCAGTGCATGACATCTTGTGAGGATAAGTTTAATTCTCCTTCTTCTGAATTTTATTCTGTGCTTGAGAATGAACAAACTTGTCAAGAACTTACCTGCTTTAAACCGGAGCTGCCGAATTGCATTGGTTTTAATTCACAGGTTCAAAAAGAAAGCTATACAGAAAAATCACAAGAGAGTTTGCCACATGAAGATGTCTTGGAGGAAAAAGCTAGCCTTGTACCAAAACCGCCTTTTCACTCCTTCCTTGGTGAAAACCCTATCCAGCACTGTAAGGGAATTGGTGTGAACAATAATTTTCCTAGCTTGTTTGTTCTAGTTACTCCTCATGAAGAAAAACGTTTTGGCTTAGAAATTGTGAAAGAATTTTGTGTTTCTGAATTTGTTTTTGATAAAATTATTCAGTCTTTTGAAACACTTAAATCTTTGAATTTATCTATGCCAAACTGTGTTTTGATTGATGAATTTCGTGGCCTTGTTTATCCCATGGAAATTTCTTTGAGTGAGAAAACCTTTGAGCCATTTAAAGCAAAAACAGAGTTTTCATTTGCTGAAATTTTTCCTGAGTTTAGAACTTATCACAAACGATTTGGTTTTGAAAACTTGGAGGATTTTGGCAATGAAAAACTTGTTTCAGAAAATGGGATTCAATCTTTTCAAAGGTTTCAGCATGATAAGATCTTTAAGCAAAACAGTTTTCGGTTAGAAAAAGTGTGTGATTCTAGTCTTGTTTTGAAATCCTTTGGAGAAATCTGTGAAATCTTTTTCTGTGAGGATTTGTGGTTTCAAAAACTTGGTGAGAAAAACTTGACTTGGAAGGAAAACGTTTTTGATAAAAGATTTTCTAGGCTGAAACAAGTGTTCATGTTTTCTGAACAAGCTTTGTGTGAATTTAGATCATTTCAGGAAATGTGTGCATCTGATTGTTCTCTGAATGAGCATTGGTTTAGGAAACTGCGTGAGCTGCTTAGGACTAGCAGAGTCTTCATGTCCGAAATCGCTGAAATGGTTTCTAAGTGGGCTCAATTCAATCAGTTTGTTTGCATTGATACTTCTTTGATTGTTTTGTGGTCAAAAAGAGATTTATGTGTCAATGTGTGTCATCATGCCAAACTGGTCTATGAAAATGCTTTTGATGATGATCCCAGGACTCTTAGTCCTCTTCTAGACGTCCTTACTCAACAGAGATTGCTTGTGTATTTCTTTTGCACACTTGATGTGGTTCTTGTAGTGTTTGTGAAAGGACAGGTTGAACAAGTCAAGGAATCTGTTTCCATCGAAAAGAATATCACCCTGGTTCCTTTGTCACCACGTGAAATGCAAGAAGACCAAATCCAGCTGAAGCAGAGCAGAGATAAAGCTAAGGGAAAAGAAGAAATCAAATCGGCCAAGGAAAGCAACAGTAAGGAAATCTTTCCTAAATCTCAGCTAAGTTGTCCGGATCTCAACATTAAGGACACCCTTCCTAAACCTCAGGTAAGTCGTCCTAACTTTTTCATTAAACCGGGTGAAGTGAAGAAAGCTTTGTTTTCTAAACAATCTATGGTGTTGCTTATCTACAAGGAAAACTTACTAACCTCTTCTGACATTGCACTGGAGATTCCAAGTGATTTGAAACCACTTTTGCAGGGGTTTAGTGACGTTTTCCTTGAAGAAAACCCGGATGGATTACCTACTCGTCGAAGTACAGAACATCAGATTGACTTTGTGACAGAACCGGTCTTTATGTCATTTCCTTATGACTACCCCAAGAAGCACGGTAAGGAATTTAATTTGATTAGGACAGAGCCTAATTTGTTTGTTTGGGTTTGTACTCTTGATGAAAAGGGATTTGGTTTGCAGAAAAATAAAGAGTTTTGTGTTTTTGAATTTTCGGAATTTGTTTTCAACTTGATTACAATTTCTGAAACACTCTTCTGTGAACAGCATTTGTTTGATCATGTTTCAAAAAGCTTTTCTGAATTTACAATGATCATCTCTTGTTTTGATAAAACTTTGCTTGTGTTAAGCACACTTTTGGATTTTTGGTGCTCATGTCAGTTCTGGGTTTTTCATGAAATCTTTGAGGTCCATAAAAAGGATTTGGAAGTTGTTTTGAATGTTCTATGCATGGAGAACTTGTTTGGGCATCTTAAAGATTTGCTTGATTTGATATCACTTTCTGATTTTTGGAGTTCTAATCACATTCTTGTTCGTGATAGAGTTTTTGAAAATCATAAAATGCATTTGGGATTTGTTCTGAACCTTTTATGCAAGGAAAACCTGGTAGAGCAACCTGAGGTTTTGATAAACTATTCCTTTTGCACATTTGATGTGAGTTTTCTAGTTGTGGAAGCACGGGATAAACAAGTGCAGGAAATTATTGAGAAAGGACTGATGATACGTGTCTTTGATAAGCATGATGATCATGGAACAAAGGAGCATTTGAACCAGGAACAAACGTCTCAAAAGGGAGCAAGAAAGAGGAACCAACAAATGACTTGTCAGTTTGGAATTTGGAATTGGAAGTACCTAAGGAAAGCGATTCACATAGCCCAAGGAAGTCCCATTCCAACACTTTTCTTCACTTCTCTCCACATGATTGTTTCCGTAATCTTTTACTTTGTGTCTAAGTCGTTTCTTCTTGTGGTAGGAGAAATGGATTTGAGGACAAATCCTTTTCAAGTGGGAGGAGATAACACAATCGTGGAAAGCATCAAGGATAGGAATCTGGAACTAAAGCCAACAGCTGACCTTAAGGCCAAGAAGCTTGAACCAGGAGGAGTTACAACTCGTTTTAAGGAACATATTGCTCAGATTCCGGAAGGCCTACACAAATTCGGAAGCTATTGTTCAGATTGCGGAAGGTCTACACGAATCAGGAAGCTGATGCTCAAATTCTGGAAACACTACATGAACGTGAGTGATGCCAATCAAATCAACACCTTTGGTTCTCAATAAACCTATGGTTCTCAATCAAGTCAAAAGAAATCAGCAAATGGGAAAGTAATCTATTTGTGCTCTTTTTCCCTTCCTGTGGTTTTGTCCCAATGGGTTTTCCAAAGAAGGTTTTTAATGAGACAATTGGATTACTTCCAAATCACCCATTTGTTGATCAACACTCAATTCTGGAAGCTACTGTTCAGATTCAAGAAGATCTTCACAAGTATCAGATTCAGGAAGGAAGTCTTCGGATTCGGGAAGGAAGTGTTCGGATTCTGAGAGGTTTTAGGAGCCACTTCCTAACGACGGATCAAATTCACAAACTGAAGGAATTTTGAAGGTCAAGAGTCCTTTTCTTCAACTGAAGAGTCAAGCCTTAATTTTCATTCAAGTTTTCTCTTAATTTCGAAACCCCCAAATATCCTTTGCTATATGTATCTCCAAAACTATTGTAAACATCAATCAACTTTTTATCAAACTCTTTTCGTTTTCGAAACTCCATTTGAGAGAGATTCTCATATGTTCTTCGTTGAACAAACCTGTTGCTTGGTGAGTCATATCCAATCAACAAACCTTCTTCTATTGTCTAGGTGAGTCATATCCTACGATAGTTGGAGTTGGAATATCAAGGGCAATTCCGCACCCCTTGTGAGACCATTCGTTCCACATCACCTTAACCCAGGCTAGTAGCTCGTGGTTGAAGGCATCCATCTATCAATCCATCCTTTGAGTGCAATTCTTTGGGAAAATTGTGTCAAAGAGCCTGCACCTCCGCGGTGGTGGCAGACTCGAGCCTCGGGGCCTTCCTCTCCGCTCTCTTGAGCCTGACCTCCAAGTTCCTAATCTTCTTGTCCTTCTTACGGGACTCTTTCACCGTGGCTTCCAAAGCGACCTGGGTAGCATGTGCTCGAGTGGCGATCTGAACAAAATAAACATTTGATAAGCAAAAGATCTAGTCTACATCAGAAACAACTCAAAGGAACAAAGATATACCATTACGAGACTGGAAGATAAATCCCCATACGCTAGCGAGGGATCAAACGGCCGGGCAGTGGCCGCAGCGGACTCGCCAAGATAGTCCACAAGCTTGGCAGACTCTATCGAATCTCCCCAGGCCGCCTTACGGGCATCAAACATAAGGCCGGGCTCGGAAGCCCTGGCTTCTCGAGAAGCTTTCCTCTTCTTCGGGCGACCCGAGCCCTCAACGATTCCTTTGACTTTGTCAAGGGCGATGACATGATCAGATTCCTAGTGAACAACAACTTGTTCCTCGGGAACATCCCCATCCCAGGGATCAATCCCGGACGCCGCCGGATCAGAGGGCCCAGCCGCCGACTCAAACCCGACCGCTGGCTCGGATGGACCAGCCTCTCCGAACGTCTGGTTATGGTACATCCACACCCCCTCCAATCCGGGATAAGTCGTCATCGGGCCAACGAAGTCTGGACTTTTCGGATGAGGGCGCCCTTCAAGAATATCATTTGCGTCGAGAAAACGGTTCCAAAGCTCGGGTCGCCCAATCAATTTTCTTCTTAACAACTTCCTGAAAAATCTCGCAGAAGCCAGGCACCCAAGAAGCGGAAGGGACTCGACCTGAGAGAGAAATGTGTGAAGTTGTGAGAAATGAAATTATGAGAAGTTATGGGAAGTACTCAACCTATTTATAGAAGAGCTTCACAAAAAAAAAAAAGAAAAAGAAAAAGAAAAAGAGACAAATTCTTACAGGGCTCTCTCCAAGCGGTTCTGATCCAACCGCCATAGTTGGAACTGACCGAGAAAGAACAACGCTTCACGTAGAAGAACTGATCCCGTGAAGCCTTGCTATGATCCCGAAGCCCGATGTAAAACAGGTTTGGCTGTTTTCTGATAGTGACTTGAAAGAAGAGATCCGGGGCGGTGGTCTTCCTCAAGGAAAAGTAATTCAGAATAAGATCCGCATCCAGCTTAATCCTGCATTCAGCGCATCGGACTACCATGCTCATCAATATTCTCATCGCAGAAGGAATGAGTTGCGAAATCGCAACCCCATAAAGCTCGAGGAACTCGAAGATAACTCCCGGAATCGGGAACCAAAGATAAGCTTCGTAAAACAACGACTCATACATGAGAAGTACCCCTTCAAGGCCTTATCCATCCGATCAGTGTCCTTCGGAAGATGAAATTAAATCTCATCTGGAACGCGGAAATCAGCCCGCACTCGTCCATCGCCTCTTGCGTGCTCAGAGTAACTTCGAGCTCGTGTTCATTGGCTACTTTTTTATAATCCCGGGTCGGAGTAGGCTGCAAAAGCGTTGCCCGCTCCCGGGGAGTTGTACTCAAGCTTTTCTTTTACGTCTTTCGGGTAGACAACGTCAGGCACCTCGGCCTCTTGGTCTGACCGGGCTTCCCCTTCAGACATGGCAGAGTTTTCTCCGACTTCGGGCAAAACATTATGATGTCCGATGGAGGCCCGAGGTCCAGCCGCCCATGGACGCCATCTGCTGGTCTCCTCTTCATCTTGCGGAGGAGTCCAGACGCCACGAACACTGCTAACTAACGGCGAGGCGCCACTAACGCTACCTTGAGGAGAGTCAGGCGCCCTCCGCAAAGCTCCTCTAGGGCCAGGCGCCCATTTTGACGCAGCTGTTGCTCCAGCCGCCCTCTGAGGCATATCCTCCACACCAGCCGCCCTTGGCTGAACTTCCTCATCGGGAGCCGCCCACTGAGGAACATCAGCAAATCCGGGCACCACTGGTTCAACATTGCCAAAGTCAGGCACCCATTGAGGCACGCCTTCGGCCAGGCACCACTTGCGGAATGGCATCTTCGCCAGCTGCGAGTAGGTCGTTTACGAGCCCCGCATCGATTTCGGATAGTAATCGAACTCGATAGGACAGTTCAACTGAAGGGAATGTCCTGGAGATCATACTTGTATACACTCTAACATAGTTGTTAAGTCGAGATAAGACTATCATGTGATGTTGGGCAATTGTAATGCTTTGCTAGAAGCCGCTTATAATTTATGAGTTATGAACTCATTGCCAACATCATATGATCCTATAAGGTCACACACCTAAGCAAACTGGACATCGAGTACTGGGAATGATCATTAAAGTAATGATCTTATCAATGTGTAATTGTTGCACATTGATATTGAGTTTATATGTGGGTGTCGATCGACACCGATTATTGGTGTCGATCGACACCACTCGGGATTATCGATACCGGGTTTAAATTAACAATTCAATTTAAACCGGTTAATCCGAGGGTTTATCGGATTTCGTGCTTGACTCCTATATATACAAGTCAGAGCCACGAAATCACTTTAAGTGTCTTACCCTAGCCGTCGAGACGGAAACTCATAAGCTCCCAGAGGCACTAGCATCCCTGATCCAGTCTTGTGTGCGTGTGGACTAGCTATAGAGGCGCAACGTTTGAGGCGCTACAGATCTCGTTTTACCTAATCATTCCGCTGCAAAACTTCAGGTAAATCCTTGATCTGAGGACATAAATTCAATAGCGTGATCTTGTGGCAATATGAACTTGATAGTTTTAAAGAGTTAAAACCATACAAATTCCATCGGTGGTATTAGAGCCATATGTTCAATTGAATCTGTAACATGCTGTTTATGTGTAATGAATTCAAATTTGAGTTTTGATATCATTAGGAATCGCATGTTAGATCTTTTGTGTCAAAAACGTTTTGATAAAAAGAGAAAATTAGGTTTTCTGCGCGGCGGTGTCGATCGACACCAAGCGTGTCTCGATCGACACCGGCCTTTTTCGCATCGTAAAACTTTGTCGATCCTTATCAATCGACGTTCCGAAAATCGCACTGTCGATCGACACAAGGGTGGTGTCGATCGACATGCATCGATCGCCGTCAGTTCAATTGGATTGGACCGGACTAGTATGATCGGTCTAATCGGGTTTAATCGATTTCATCACTATTGAACTGATTAGCTGGTGTCGACCGACACAAGGGTTGTGTCGATCGACACCCGAGTTAACCGACACCAGTTCAATTGATATGTATCGAGATTCATGTTTCATTCCTCAAACATAATATCAAGCATTTCATGTCTTCCCAGTTCTTGTCAACTGCCAAGACTCGTTTTATTGTGTGATGGGCTTGGCAAAGCAAGGCGTTCGCAATTACACGAGTACGGCAGGTGGTGATCGTGATACTACATGACTCAAAGATTAGTTTGCTTGACTGGGCCATCAAAATGGTTTTGGGCTTAGAGACATATGATCGGTTGTGATATATGATATCAATCCGAGACAAGAGTCATATTGGATATGATTAGCAAATGAGTTGCTTACCTAAACAACTGAAGTCTGGGCGATGAGCCAAAGGTCACTCAGATTTCAGTGAAATATGGATCATGGATAATTATATTCTATTAGAGGAAAATTAAATTATAATGTAATATGAGTTTTCTTAATTGTTAAGATTTCTCAACTTTTGAAACATCAAAACTAATTAAACTCTCTTCTTTTCTTGATTCAGCTATGTCAACCAACAACACAAACTCATTCACGTTGAGATCCGTCCTAGAGAAGGAAAAGTTGAAAGGATCCAACTTCTTGGAATGGTATCGGAATCTGAGAATAGTTCTCAGACAGGAAAAGAAGGACTATGTCCTTGAAAGGCCTCTTCCTGAAAAGCCGAGATCCAATGCTCCCAATGCAGAAAAGGATAAGTGGGAAAAGCATTCGGATGATGTGACAAATGTGATTTGTCTGATGCTGGCCACGATGAACTCGGAACTGCAGAAGCAGTTCGAGAACGCGGGGTCACCGATCGAGATGATCACAACCCTGAAATCTATGTTTCAGGAGCAGGCTCGCACTGAGAGGTACCAGACGGTCAAGTCTCTCATCGAGTGCAAGCTGTCTAAGGACAGTCCAGTGAGTCCTCATGTCATTAAGATGATGGGTTATATTGATAACCTGGCTCGACTGGACTCTCCCCTCAGCCAAGAGTTGACTACGGACATCATCCTGCAATCCTTGCCATCTAGCTTTGATCAGTTTGTTCTAAACTACAATATGAACAATCTGACGAAGTCTCTGACTGAGCTGCACGGCATGCTCAAGACAGCAGAGCCCAACATCAAGAAGGCCAAACCTGAAGTACTTATGGTACAGAAGGGTAAAGGGTTTAAGAAACCCGCTAGAGGCAAAGGAAAGGCCAAGGCTGTCCAGGTTGAGAATCAGGACAGGCCTGAGCAGAGTTCCAAGCCCAAACGTGGCCCCACTGATGCTGACATTTGCCTTTATTGCAAGAAGCCGGGGCATTGGAGGAGGAATTGCAAAGAATTCCTGGAAGGTCTGAAGAACCTGAAGAAGTCGTACGAGACGACATCTAAAGGTATTTATGTTATAGAAGTAAATGTTACTTCATATTCAGGTTCTAGTTCTTTGGTATTGGATACCGGCTGTGGTGCTCATATTTGTACTAATATGCAGGACCTGCGCAGCAGTAGAACGCTGAAGAAAGGACAAGTGGACCTGTGAGTTGGGAATGGAGCAAGAGTTGCTGCATTAGCCGTAGGAACTTACCATTTGTCTTTGCCTTCTGGCATGGTTTTAGAGTTGGAGAATTGCTACTATGTACCTGCGATAAGCAGGAATATCATTTCTATTTCTGTTTTGGACATGAATGGTTTTGAATTTTCGATTAAGAACAAATGTTGCTCTTTTATTCGAAATAATATATTCCATGGTAGCGCCCCATTGGAGAATGGGCTTTATATTCTCAACCAATCAATGCCGGTCTATAACATAATTAACAAACGGTTTAAAACCAATGACTCGAACCCGACTTTTCTCTGGCATTGTCGTTTGGGCCACATTAATGAAAAGAGGATTCAAAAGACCATCGTGATGGGCTTTTAGACTCATTTGATTATGAATCATTTGAGAAATGTGAATCCTGCTTAATGGGCAAAATGACTAAAACCCCTTTCGACAAGAGAAATGAAAGGGCCAGTGACTTGTTGGGCCTTGTACATACCGATGTATGTGGCCCAGTGAGCATTAGTGATAGAGGAAACTTTAGGTACTTCATCACATTTACTGATGATTTCAGTAGATAAGTCGGAATCCTTTGAAAAGTTCAAGGAGTTCCAGAATGAAGTACAGAACCAACTTGGTAAAAGTATTAAAGCTCTTCGATCTGATCGTGGAGGTGAGTACTTAAGCCAAGAGTTCGATGATCATCTTAAGGATTGTGGAATCATTTCACAACTTACTCCTCCTGGAACACCTCAATGGAACGGTGTGTCTTAGAGGAGGAATCGGACTTTATTGGATATGGTCCGATCGATGATGAGTCATGTAGATTTACCTTTATCCTTCTGGGGATATGCTCTTGAGACGTCTGCGTTTATGCTGAACAGAGTCCCATCTAAATCAGTTGAAAAGACTCCATATGAGATATGGACTGGAAAAGTTCCAAGTCTGTCTTTTCTGAAATTTTGGGGTTGTGAAGTTTATGTCAAGCGATTGATAACTGATAAACTTGCACCCAAGTCTGATAAGTGCTACTTCGTAGGTTACACTAAGGAAACCAAGGTGTACTACTTCTACAACCGATCCGAGAACAAAGTGTTTGTTGCTCGGAATGGTGTTTTTCTCGAGAGAGAATTTCTTTCCAAGAAAGACAGTGGGAGTAAAGTACAACTCGAAGAGATTCGAGAGTCACAGGACGCTACTCAACCTAACGAGGAAGAGCAGCCGTTGGATTCACAAGAAGTTATGGAACCAACACAGCCGTTGGATTCACAAGAGGTTGTGGAACCAACACAGCCGTTGGATTCACAAGAGGTTGTGGAGCCAGCACCTGTGGTGCCTGTAGTTCGCAGATCCGAAAGGATTCGCAATGAGGTCGAGCGATATGGATTTCTCGTACCTCACTGCCATGATCTGTTGATCATTGACAGCGACGAACCTGCGAATTTCGAAGAAGCCATGATGGGCCCTGACTCCGAAAAGTGGCTTGAGGCCGTTGGATCCGAAATGGGTTCCATGTCACAGAACCAAGTATGGACTTTGGTTGATTTACCTGATGGTGTAAAAGCCATCGAGTTTAAATGGGTCTTCAAGAAGAAGATCGATGTGGATGGAAACGTTCAGATTTATAAAGCTAGATTGGTGGCAAAATGTTTCAAACAAATTCATGGTATTGACTATGACGAAACCTATTCCCCAGTCGCCATGCTTAAATCTATTCGGATTCTCCTAGCAACTGGTGCTTATTATGATTATGAGATTTGGCAGATGGATGTGAAAACAGCTTTCCTTAACAGGATTCTGGAGGAAGATGTGTACATGACGCAGCCTCCAGGTTTCACATATCCTAAAAACGCTGGGAAGGTATGTAAGCTTCATAAATCCATTTATGGATTGAAGCAAGCATCTCGGAGTTGGAACCTCCGTTTTGATGAAGCAGTCAAAATGTTTGACTTCGTCAAGAACGAGGAGGAACCATGCGTATAGAAGAAGACTAACGGGAGCGCAGTTGCATTTCTCGTGCTATACGTAGACGACATACTCCTTATTGGAAACGATGTTTCGTTGCTTCAGTCTGTAAAGACTTGGCTCGGAAGTTGCTTCTCGATGAAGGATATGGGAGAAGCCGCGTACATTCTTGGAATAAGAATCTATAGAGATAGATTAAAGAGGCTGATTGGACTATGTCAAGACACTTATATCGATAAGGTCTTACATAGGTTCAATATGCATGATTCCAAGAAGGGCTTGCTTCCGATGTCACATGGCATCACTCTCAGCAAGAAGCAGTGTTCTTCGACACCTGGGGAGCGAGAGCGCATGGGTAGGATTCCTTATGCTTCTGCAGTAGGATCCATCATGTATGCCATGCTATGTACACGTCCGGATGTCGCCTGTGCTTTGAGCATGACAAGCCGATACCAATCTGATCCCGGTGAGAATCACTGGACCGCCGTCAAGACAATTCTGACGTATTTGAGAAATACTAAGGATAAGTTCTTGGTGTACGGTGGATGTGATGAGCTTGTGATGAGTGGACACACCGATGGCAGCTTCCATACAGACAGAGACGACTCCCGATCTCACTCTGGCTATGTCTTGTGTCTGAATGGCGGTGCAGTTAGTTGGAAGAGTTCCAAGCAGTGCACCGTGGCGGATTCCACAACCGAAGCTGAGTACATTGCTGCTTCAGAAGCGGCAAAGGAGGCTGTTTGGATCAGAAAGTTCATCATTGAACTTGGTGTGATTCCTAGCATATATGAGCCTGTGGCATTGCTGTGTGACAACAATGTAGCCATAGCTCAGGCAAAGGAACCCAGATCACACCAGAAATCTAAACATATTGAGAGAAGGTATGATTTGATACGAGAGATCATCGAGAGAGGTGATGTGAAGATCAGCAGAGTTCCGACGGACGATAATGTTGCTGATCCTCTGACCAAGCCACTCCTACATCCTAAGCATGAAAGTCATGTTGCTGCAATGGGGATTAGATTTCTTGAGCAGTAATCTTAGTTTGAGTGGGAGTTATTTATTTTGTTTTTGATGTTTGTGTAAACATACTTGGGTTATGTTTTATTTAATGAAATTATTTCAGTATTATTTAATTGCATAATTAGATAATCAAATAATAGTTCCAGAATAATTTGAGACATTCTTATAGGTCATCAAATGCGTGATTTGATCATGAAACCCTATAAACAATAAATGTCATAAATTATTGAGGTCCCTGGTCGAAGGTCATTAAAATGGGACATTAATGACCGCATGAGATTAGTATGTGATGTGACTGATGACCAAGTTTCATGGTGTCATTGATAGGAGTATCAAAGTCAATCACATAGATATGTGTTGATAACACAGTATCGGACATGACCCACTAATGAGGACTCAACAAGATTGTTATATGAGTGTCATATGAGTCTCTCATTACGACTATAGAGTATAGTCCTTAGACCTGAGTTCATCATGATTTCCTGCAAATGAATTGGTTTGCTTTGACTTTGTCAAACGTCAGCCGTAACTGGTGACTATAAAGACATTGATTGGACATGTCATGAAGTGCGTGGGAAACAGGGGATGGAACAAGATGGAATTTGTACCTCCTATATAACGAGAGATAAATATCTCTGGGCCTATCGGAGATTTGGTACTAAGGAAATGTGTGGCCACACTCGAACGAGCTGAAAGTCAGTCGTTTGCTTTTATCAGTACAAATCAGAGTTCGAAAAGCATGATTTGACTTAATAAGGATGACACGAGCTCATGCCTTATGTTGAATCGAGATATAGTGACAAAGGGATTATTGGAATAAGTTGATTCCAGTACAAGTGGGAGATTGAAGGGAATGTCCTGGAGATCATACTTGTATACACTCTAACATAGTTGTTAAGTCGAGATAAGACTATCATGTGATATTGGGCAATTATAATGCTTTGCTAGAAGCCGCTTATAATTTATGAGTTATGAACTCATTGCCAACATCATATGATCCTATAGGGTAACACACCTAAGCAAACTGGATAACGAGTACTGGGAATGATCATTATAGTAATGATCTTATCAATGTGTAATTGTTGCACATTGATATTGAGTTTATATGTGGGTGTCGATCGACACCGATTATTGGTGTCGATCGACACCACTCGGGATTATCAATACCGGGTTTAAATTAACGATTCAATTTAAACTGGTTAATCCGAGGGTTTATGGGATTTTGTGCTTGACTCCTATATATACAAGTCAGAGCCACGAAATCACTTTAAGTGTCTTACCCTAGCCGTCGAGACAGAAACTCAAATGCTCCCAGAGGCACTAGCATCCCTGATCCAGTCTTGTGTGCGTGTGGAGTAGCTTTATAGAGGCGCAACGTTTGAGGCGCTACAGATCTCGTTTTACCTAATCATTCCGCTGCAAAAATCCAGGTAAATCCTTGATCTGAGGACATAAATTCAATAGCATGATCTTGTGGCAATAGGAACTTGATAGTTTTAAAGAGTTAAAACCTGACAAATTCCTTCATCAACATCGCATCCAAGTTAAACTCAAGAGGAGTTCGTGATCGGTCACCCATATCTAAGGAAGGAGGAGGACACTTGAAGAGAGAAGTGAAAAAATTTCAAAGAAAACTTGAAGGAAGAAGTGAAGTTGTGAAGAATGAAGAAGAAGCCACTCCAAGATGTAGCAAAGATGGCACGAACTCCCATGCAGGCACGATGGGACAACACTAATCTCTGACAAGATATTAAAATTGAACGGACGAACGGAAATACCAGTTGCCTTCCCGATCAATCAATCCCGATAAACTCTCAGCTCGAAACTCGTTGCTTCGGACCACGAAAGCAAAGAGCTGGGGGGCTAACTGTTGGGGTCAAAATCCCCTCCTCGGAGATTGATAGAACGAAAACTCAAGATCAGGATCAAACGGATCACGTCCCGGGCATAAGGACCTGGCGGCTGGACTTGTCCCGAACCAAGTTCCAGCCGCCCATCACCTTTGCATCAGACCTGGCGGCTGGAGTTGTCCCGAACCAAGTTCCAGCCGCCCAACACCTTTGCATCAAGACCTGGTGGCTGGACTAGTCCCGAACCAAGTTCCAGCAGCCCAACACCTTTCCATCAGGACCTGGCGGCTGGACTTGTCCCGAACCAAGTTCCAGCCGCCCAACACCTTTCCATCAAGACCTGGCGGCTGGACTTGTCCCGAACCAAGTTCCAGCCGCCCAACATCTTTGCCTCAGGACCTGGCGGCTGGACTTGTCCCGGACAAAGTTCCAGCCGCCCAGCATCCTTTCATTGAGGCATGGCGGCTGGACGTGTCCCAGACCAAGTTCCAGCCGCCCATCATCCGTCCTTCAAGCACGATTCCCGAATCGGTTTGATCCAACACCAAGCATCCGCACGTTCTGATCCCATGCATCCATGGACTAATTCCAGCCGCCCGTGGACTGAAGACCAGCCGCCCATGGACTGAAGACCAGCCGCCCATGGATTGAAGACCAGCCGCCCATACACCCGAGACAGAGATGGGGAGGCTGACCGACACCACAGAGCCGGCAGCTGGAGATTTAACGAGAAAAACGGGCGGCTCGGTTTCAGAAGTCGTTGAAATGATCAGAACACTATTCACGCGGAAAAGACCGTTAAAACACTGTTCATGAAATACTATTCTTCCCGAGGAAAAGTTAACTGAAAAATCGATTTGAGCTTAATCGAGATTCGGTTTACTATTCACAGACTACTATTTATCGAATTACTATTCACGGTTTACTGTTCATCGGGCCGGGCCAGGATCAGACTATGTGACTGATTGCTGCAAATTTTGGGCAGGAATCGGTCCCAAAAGATTAGGTCGGTGCCTGGAAGAAAGGAACTTTGTCCCACATTGCCCAAAAAGAGTTTTAGCCTCATAGGTCTCCTAGTATAAGAGCTTTAGCATTATAAGACTTATTAAAAGCTTTTGCTAATATTCTTGTACTCCGAGAAATATCAATAAAATCATTTTTTTGCATTTTCGGTTCTCTAGTTTTTTTAAAATAGAATTTTCGGATCTCCATAAAATATAAGTTTTGACAGTGTGAGTTTCGGCTCTCACAATCCCTTTTCACAAAGGGTATGTAGGCAGTTCGCCTAAAAAACGAGTTCAATTGCCCCCGTCTGAAAAGGGCGGGGAGAGTGGGTCTGTATATATCTCTACTCCCCCAAAATCCAATTAACGTCAAATATTCCCGAAAATGTGAAAGGATGAACATTAAGACTTGGCATCTCGCGACACATTTGAATTCCGAAAATTTTCTCAGAGACGCACATCGAAGCAGGAATTTCGGATGAACATTGGGCCTCAGCTTCTCACAACCAATCCAGAATCCGAAAGACTTTGGGAAAATTCCGAATGAACATTGAGACTTAGTATCTCATGACTCGTTCGGAAAAATGAGCAACCTTCCTAACGAGAAGAAAAGTACTTTGGACAAAAATCGAGACTCAGCATCTCGCAACTCATCCGAAACTGTTTAACTCGGACAAGCTCTTACAAATCCGTCTGTTTCTGGCCACAACAAGACATTCACATCCCGACCATGGTTCTCTCGACATCCTGCAGTGGATAAATCTAGCGCGCTATACAAATTTCCGGACTAACATCAGAAGAACATAACTCGATCGATAATGCGGGAAGCATCAAGATGATATTCTGCTTAGTTTATCTCTAGGAGAGCTTCGCATAAGTAAATAGTGCGGGGTGTAAACCGCGAAATAAACTCGCAAAATCCAACAGATGCCGCACATGGAAAGCTGGTATAAGACATCTCCCCAATGCAGTATCGAACCGGCTCCGATAAGAGATCCAAAACGCATTCCGTAAGAGAGGATTAGAGAAGCCAAAACGCGCCAAGTTCCCTGCAACTGTTGGGGTCAAAATCCCCTCCTCGGAGATTGACTGAACGAGAACTCAAGGTCAAGAGAAAATGAAATTTATCCTGAGCACTGACCGAGCTAAGACAAGCCGCCCGGGATCCATCTACGCATGGTCCAGCGGCTGGCCAAGACCCGTCCGAGCATGGCTCGGCGGCTGGGACAAGGCCAGCCGCCCGTGGTCTGTCCGGAGCATGGCTCGGGGGCTGGGACAAGGCCAGCTCCCTGTGGTCCGTCCGGAGCATGGCCCGGCGGCTGGGACAAGGCCAGCCACCCGTGGTCCGTTCGGAGCATGGCCCGGCGGCTGGGACAAGGCCAGCCACCCGTGGTCCGTCCGAGCATGGCCCGGCAGCTGGGACACGGCCAGCCACCCGTGGTCTATCAGTGCATGGCCCGGCTGCTGGGACAAGGGCAGCCGCCCGTGGTCCGTTCAGCATGATCCGGTGGCCGGGTTAAAACCAACCGCCCACGATCATCTCTCAGTCAAGACTCGTTATCCGGACAATGTACAGCCGACCGTCCTTCAAGCATAACTCCAAGCCCGAATCGATTCAAAGACTAGGCAATTGCACATTCTGATTTTAAAATATCCACGAGTACTGTCCAAAATCCCACGATCAACGTTCAGCCGCTCATGGACCGGTCGCCCATACACACGAGCCAGAGAGTCGGCAGATGGCCATTAACACTAAAACTGGCGGCTGGAAATTTGAGGAAAGAACGGGCGGCTCAATCTCAAAAGTCGTAAAACGTTCGGAAAATTATTCACGCGGGAAAAATCGTCAAAAATACTATTCATCTCGGGACGAAGGTAACCGCAAAATCGAATTAAGCTTAACCGAGATCTGAATTACTATTCATCGGTTACAGTTCACTAAAAAGATAGTAAATAAAAGGCGGGACGGACTTGGGTCAGAACATGCAGGTGGATTTCAGAAGATTTCGGGCCGGACTTTGGGCCCAAAAGATTAGGTCGGCGGCTGGGGAAAAAGAACAAGGTCCCATATCGAAAATATGTAGTTTTAACACCCTAAGAACATTAGTATATATATGTATGCTTGTGTAAGGGTTAAAGGCATCCAAAATCCGAGTATTAAGAGCTTTAACAAACAAACAGTGCTTTAATGCTTGTTTTAGGTGTCGCGGGGAACTGATTTCGCTTGACTCCCTCTTTCCACAGAACGCTTTTATGATCTCGCATCAGAGCCGGTTTGACACTGCGTTCTCGAGATGTCTTAGACCAGCTTTCCATGTCAGGCGCTTTACTGGGTTTGGCGAGTTTACTTCACTGTTTACACCTCGCACTATTTTCCTATGCTAAGTGCTCCTGAAGATAAACTAATCAGAACATTGTCTTTAACGCTTCCTACATGATCGCGGAATGTCAGGTTACACCTTTCAGATGTTAGTCCGGAAATTTGTATAGCGCGCTATTATTATCCACTGCGGGATGTTGAAAGAACCATGGTTTAGAAATCGCCTCGTTGTGATCAGCAACAGACGGTGATAAGTATGCCGAGAGGCGGATTTTTTAATATATGCCAAGGGTCGAATTTGGGAAGCAAAGAAATATTGTTGTGGCCAGCAACAGACGATTTGCTTGAGAAGAATTGAGTGAGGAAACTCGAAAGACTGTTAACATTTTGGTTTCGGGTGGATGCTTTTGGATGGGTCGCGAGATGCTAAGTCACAGTGCTCATCTGGAGTCAGCGATTTTCGTCGTCCCATTGGAAGAAACTTGAGTGGTTTCTAAGACACTAAGTCTCCATCTTCATCCGGAGTTCTTGACTTTCTTTTATAGAGACTCGAGTGAGGGATTCCGGATGGGTTACAAGATTATAAGTCTCGATTTTCATCCAAAATTTTTGACTCTGTCGTTCTTTTAAGAAGCAAATCGAGTGTAGGATTCCGGATGGGTTTCAAGATACTAAGTCACGATTTTCATCCGGAATTTTGCCTTTGTCGTTCTTTTAAGAAGGAAAGTGAGTGAAGGATTCCGGATGGGTTTCAAGATACTAAGTCCCGATTTTCATCCGGAATTTTGACTATGTCGTTCTTTTAAGAAGGAACTCGAAAGAGTCGCACATTCTCGCCTGTATTGATTTTTGGGCAGATGTTTTGCGAGACGTCATGTCCTGGCGTCCATCTTCTCGAATTATTTCGCGAACTCTTCTCTGCTTGTCTATCCGGATAGGTTGCGAGATGCTAAATCTCGATGTACATCCGGATCGACATTTTCGGGAAATGCTTTGAGCCTTAAATGGGTGTAAATGGGTGTTGAGGTGCTAAGCCCGATGTTTATCCGGGTTTGTTTCTCTGGAGATCGTTTTAGTTCTGGACGTGTTATGAGATGCTAAGTCTCAATGTTCGTCACCTCAGATCTTTCTAGACTGTTTGTTTATCCGGACGGGTTACGAGATCCTCAGTCCCGATTTTCGTCTGGATCGGTATTTTCGGTAAGTTTTCTGAGTTTCTGGACGTCTTATGAGATGCTAAGTCTCAATGTTCGTCACCTCGGATCTTTCTAGACTCTTTGTTTCTCCGGACGGGTTACAAGATGCTAAGTCCCGATTTTCGTCCGAATCAGTATTTTCGGGAAATTTTCCGAGTTTCTGATGTTTTATGAGATTCTAAGTCTCAATGTTCATCGTATCGATTTTTTTTTGAAAATTTGGGAGTATGTATATATGGACCCACTCCCCCCTGATGTAAGATGGAGTATGGAACTCGAAGATTGGTTGTACAACACTCCTCTTCAAGCTAGTGAATGGATCGGATGGAATAGAAGTGATCTGATGGGATCCGGTTGATTGGTTGTGCAACTCTCTTCAACAGAATCAATGGATGGAATGGAATAGATGGATGGATCGTGGACGCCACAAAGCTTGATGGGAGAAAGCTTTGATAAGTCAAACTGCTCAAGAACGATATGACACATGAACTCAAGACTTGCAAAAAAGGTTTTCAAAGATGAAAAGCTCCGGTTTCTTTACTGATGTTCGTTGAATGATACACGGCTGTGAGAGGGGACCTTAATAATGGGATCGAAACAGCTGATGCCCTACTTGGGGTCTTAAGCAAATACAAGAAAATAAAAGACTAAAAAGAAAACTACACAACCGATTACAACTTCTAACTAATTGAACCGAAAAATAATTTAACTAACTAAACCGACCTGAATCAAAGACATGAGCAAACAGTTAGTCCATAATCGAATTGAATTGATTTAAACCATACCTTGTAGATGGATTGGACCGTGTGATGAAGTGCACCGTTTCACTTAAGTAGCTTGGATGCTGAATAAGGAAACTTCATGGTCTTGTCGTATGGGAAGCAATGGCCAAGTCTTGTGCGGTTCTTCTTCATGCTCTTGTGGACCGACTTGAATATGATAAGCTTCTATGTGTGTTGCTGGTCCTTGTTCCTTAGCTCGCTCCGAGTCTTGCTCTTCAGTTGATCCTTCAATGGCGAGTTCTTCAGCAATGGTGAGTGTACTCAGCTGATCCGTAATGCTCTCTAGGTTCTGGTTGTTGAATAGGCTAGCAACTCCTAGATTAAAGCTTTCACGCATGTCTCTTGTTCCTGATCTTGTTCTTGGAGCTTGCCTCATGATTGGAATGGGTTGATCGGCTCCTAGTTCCTCATCATCCCCTCCCCCTTGCGAAGATTCTATCCTCAGAATTGTCTCATCTGCATCAAAGGGAGATAGATCAGATACATTAAAAGTATGGGATATTTTAAACTCACCTGGCAGATCAATGTGATACGCATTGTCATTTATCTTCTTTAGGACTTTGAATGGACCATCTCCTCGTGGTGATAGCTTAGACTTCCTTTCATTTGGAAAACGTTCAGTCCTCATATGTAGCCAAACCCAATCTCCTTCTTCAAAGGTAACCTTCTTGCGGTTCTTGTTCACATACTTCTCGGTTTGCTTGTTCTTCTTTTCTATGTTCTCTCGGACCTTCTCATGGATCTTTTTAACATACTCTGCCTTCTCCACTCCATCTTGGCTAATCATCTGTTCTTTGTGTTCCAATGGCATAAGATATAGGGGAGTGTTTGGTTTAAAACCATAGACAACTTCAAAAGGAGAGAGCTTAGTAGTAGAGTGTGGTACACGATTATAAGCAAACTCAATAAAAGGTAAACAATCAAGCCAATTCCTTAATTTTTTACCAACTGTGGCCCTTAAAAGGGTTGAGAGAGTGCGGTTGACAACTTCAGTTTGCCCATCTGTTTGTGGATGGCATGTTGTTGAAAAGAGAAGCTTTGTGCCTAGCTTCCTCCATAGTGTTCTCCAAAAGTGGCATAGGTACTTGGTGTCTCGGTCTGACACTATGGTGCGTGGAATGCCATGGTACTTCACCACCTCCTTCAAGAACAAATCAGCTATTTGCGTAGCATCATTGGTCTTGTTGCATGGGATGAAGTGAGCCATCTTGGAGAATCGATCAACAACAACAAAGATTGAATCCTTCTTCCTTATGTTTGGCAATCCTAAAACGAAGTCCATAGAAACATCTACCCATGGCATGTTAGGAATAGGTAATGGAGTATATAAACCATGTGGATGTGACCTGGATTTAGCTCTTAGGCACGTGATGCACTTAGAACAGAAACGCTCCACATCTCTCTTTAGGCGTGGCCAAAAGAAGTGCTCCATCACAATGCTCAATGTTTTGTCAACTCCGAAATGCCCCATCAGGCCTCCTCCGTGTGCCCCCTTAGTATTAGATCACGCATTGATCTTGTGGAATGCACAGCCTCTTATCCCTGAAAAGAAAACCATCTTGCAAATAGAATGGACCAATTGTGCCTTTGTTGCATAGTTAGATGGTGTCTTTGAAGTCGGGATCTTCTTGATATAGGTCTTTGATGTGCTCAAAGCCCAAAACCTTGGCCTCCATTGTAGCTATCAGGGCATGCCTCCTGAAAGTGCATCAGCTACAATGTTTTCTTTCCCCTTCTTGTACTTAATGACATAGGGAAATGTCTCCACGAATTGGAGCCACCTTGCGTGTCTCTTCTTGAGTGATGTTTGGCCTCTTAAGTACTTTAGAGTCTCATGATCTGTATGAATAACAAACTCTTTAGACAATAAGTAGTGCTGCCAAGTTTCAAGAGATCTACAAGCGCATATAGCTCCTTGTCATAAGTAGGATAGTTAGTGAAGCTCCATGAAGCTTTTCACTAAAGAAAGCCACCGGTTTGCCTCCTTGAGTTAGAACAGCTCCAATTCCTGTTCCTGAAGCATCACATTCAATCTCAAAGGTTTTATCAAAGTCAGGCAAACACAAAACCGGTGATTGAATCAAACGATCCTTAAGCTTCTGAAAAGCTTGTTCTTGTTCTTCTCCCCATTTGAATGCAACGTCTTTCTTGATAACGGATGTTAATGGGGCTGCAATGGTGCTAAAGTCTCGGACAAACCGCCTATAGAAGCTGGCTAGTCCATGGAAACTTCTCACATGTCCTATGGTTGTTGGTGTTGGCCAGTCTCGGATTGCTTTGATCTTCTCCTCATCTACTTGCAAACCCTGAGAACTAACAACAAAACCTAGGAAACTACTTGATCAGTACAGAAGGTACACTTCTTGAGGTTGGCGTATAGGCCTTCTATCCTCAGAGTGTTTAAAACCTTCTCAAGATGGATCAAATGATCCGATAAGCAAGTGCTGTATATAAGAATATCATCAAAGTAACACAACAACAAACTTACAAATGTATGCTCTTAGCACATGGTTCATGAGTCTCCTGAATGTACTTGAGCATTGGTGAGTCCAAATGGCATGACTAGCCACTCGTATAAACCTCTCTTGGTCTAAAGGCGTCTTCCATTCATCACCTTCCTTCATTCGACTTGATGATAGCTCTCCTTAGACTCTTCTGGATTAACTCTATACGCAGGTCTGTTAGGCAATGGAGCTCCTGGAATAAGATCTATCTGATGCTCAATGCCTCGGACTGGAGGTAATCCAGCTGGAATCTCATCAGGAAACACATCTCCAATTGCTTGAGAAGCTCTTTAACTTCGGTTGGCAGCTCCGAATCTATTGGACCTGAAAGCAAACATTCTCTAAAGACCATTAGTAGCACCTGTGTTTTGCAATCAATAGCTTTACAAACCGAAGTTGGAGTAAACAAGTTGGTCTTACGAGCCTTGTTTATTTGGTTCATGGATTTTTGCATTTCAAACACTTCTTGTGGCGTAAGAGGAGCTAAGTGGTGCTTGCGGTTGTTATGGCTGAATGAGTAGAAGTTAGTTCGCCCATGGTGAAGAGTATCCTTGTCATATTGCCAAGGTCTTCCCAACAAGAGATGTCCAGCTTCCATGGGAACCACATCGCAATTAACTTCATCCGTGTACTTGCCTATACTGAAAGGCACGGATACTTGCTCTCCAATCCTCAGCACCGTGTCATCATTTAGCCATTTCAGTCGGTATGGCTTGGGGTGCTTAGTTGTCTTGAGACCTAACTTATCAACAAGATACTTGCTAGCCACGTTAGTGCAAGAACCACCATCAATAATCAAGCTACATACCTTTGACTGTATGTTGCATCTTGTGTGAAAGATGTTCTCTCTTTGAACGTTTCAGGTTCAAACATGGCACTAAGAGCTCTCCTTGTAACCAATATCTCTCCCACTTCAGGATAATCGGTTATTTCTCCTTCAGAATCAGTTGGTTCTGGCTCTTGTTCATCTTCGGTCTCATACTCTCCTTGGTCGTTGATCAGCATCACACGACAGTTTGGGCATTCATTGGCATAGTGTCCTTTGCCCTGACACTTAAAACAGGTTATATCACGATTCTTCTTAGGTCTAGGAGTACCTGAATCTGTTTTAGTGGTTTTGGATGTCTCGGCCTTGTCCTTCTTGAACCGAACATCAGCTACTTGTGTCTTGCCCTTGTCGTACGTCTTTTGATTGGGCTGACTCCAAGTATTCTTGTTGCGTGGAGTGGAGGCTATCTTCCTTGATTTGTTAGCAGTGTTCAGCTGAGTAGCAAAGTGCATCAACTCGTCAAAGTCTCCATACACTTGTCTCTCCACTTTCCTTGCAATGCGGTCTTGAAGTCCATCAACGAACTGAGCCATGAGTGTCTCATCTGGTGCCTGAACTTCTAACCGGTTCTTGACAACTTCAAACTCCTCAAAGTATTCCTCAACTGACATGTTTCCCTGAGAAAGACTTCGAAAACGTTTGTGTAAGTCTCGATAATAGTATGTAGGCACGTACCTTTTTCTGAGCATAGCTCTCATGTCATCCCATTGGTTGACTTGCCCACGTCTAAGCCTCCTTCTTTCAGAGACTTCACGATCCCACCAGGTTAGAGCATTGCCCGTGAGTTGAGCAGCTGCTAGTGCGACCTTCTTTCCCTCGGAGTATTGATAGTAATCATAGATATACTCCATTCTTCTCTCCCAATCAATGTATGCATCAGGATCCACCTTGCCTGCAAGAGTAGGAGGTTTCAACTTGATGTCTTTACCACCTTGCCATGGATTGTCTTCATCACGGTCTCTCCTTTGGTTCCTGTGAACAACTCGGCGTCGCCCATTTGGTTGCTCATCTCGCCTAGGACCTTCCTCCTGATCGGCATCATCCTCCAAGCTTGGCATGTCACTGTCAGTGTCTCCATCATTAGCTTGGTTCCTTGGTTGATGTTGCCGGGGACCTTGTCCATTGTGTGCGTGAGCTTGTGGAAGCAATTGCTCCATCACATTCATGCGATCGCTGATGCTCCTTATCGTGTCAAGAAGTTGTTGTGTTGTGGGTTGAGGCTGCTCTTGATTATCTCCCATTGCCTACACACAAGTAACAACACGATCAAATGCAAAGGAAAAGAAAAGAAACAAAACAGGAAAGAACAAAGAAGAAAGAGTACGATGCAAGCAAACAAGTAATCTCGACACAAGACAAAAGAAATAACAAACTAGCTAAAAGGCAAAGTTCTAGTTCGGTTTTGACTACAAAGAGCAAGACCAAATTCGAACAACAAGCAAATGCAATATGTTTTTTTTTTTTTTTTTTTGTCAAAGTTCAAATATGGAAAGAAGCGGGAACCCTAGTGCAAGTCTAACTCAAATTCGAACAAGAGGTTTGCGGCGGCTGATGCAAGGAACTCGCAAGAACAAAAGCAAACACATTCGAACTAGCAATCCTAGATGCAACCAAACGATTTCAAACAATCAGTTCTCCGAAACTAATGCAACAATCTATGTAACCTTTTTTTTTTTTGATTTTATGATGCAACAAACGAATGCAAGAAATAAGGAACTAAACTTTTTTATGGTTTTTCTTATGAAGATGCGGAAACTAAACAAAGATCTAAACGAAAGAGCAGAAAGGAAATCGATGCAAGGATAGATATCACCTGATTCAAGAACCTTTCGGCTCTGATACCAAAATGATGTAGGATAGAGTATGGAACTCGAAGATTGGTTGTACAACACTCCTCTTCAAGCTAGTGAATGGATCGGATGGAATAGAAGTGAACTGATGGGATCCGGTTGATTGGTTGTGCAACTCTCTTCAACAGAATCAATGGATGGAATGGAATAGATGGATGGATCGTGGACGCCACAAAGCTTGATGGGAGAAAGCTTTGATAAGTCAAACTGCTCAAGAACGATATGACACACGAACTCAAGACTTGCAAAAAAGGTTTTCAAAGATGAAAAGCTCCGGTTTCTTTACTGACGTTGGTTGAATGATACACGGCTGTGAGAGGGGACCTTAATAATGGGATCCAACAGCTGATGCCCTACTTGGGGTCTTAAGCAAATACAAGAAAATAAAAGACTAAAAGAAAACTACACAACCGATTACAACTTCTAACTAATTGAACCGAAAACTAATTTAACTAACTAACCGACCTGAATCAAAGACATGAGCAAACAGTTAGTCCATAATCGAATTGAATTGATTTAAACCATACCTTGTAGATGGATTGGACCGTGTGATGAAGTGCACCGTTCACTTAAGTAGCTTGATGCTGAATAAGGAAACTTCATGGTCTTGTCGTATGGGAAGCAATGGCCAAGTCTTGTGCGGTTCTTCTTCATGCTCTTGTGGACCGACTTGAATATGATAAGCTTCTATGTGTGTTGCTGGTCCTTGTTCCTTAGCTCGCTCCGAGTCTTGCTCTTCAGTTGATCCTTCAATGGCGAGTTCTTCAGCAATGGTGAGTGTACTCAGCTGATCCGTAATGCTCTCTAGGTTCTGGTTGTTGAATAGGCTAGCAACTCCTAGATTAAAGCTTTCACGCATGTCTCTTGTTCCTGATCTTGTTCTTGGAGCTTGCCTCATGATTGGAATGGGTTGATCGGCTCCTAGTTCCTCATCATCCCCCCCTTGCGAAGATTCTATCCTCAGAATTGTCTCATCTGCATCAAAGGGAGATAGATCAGATCCATTAAAAGTATGGGATATTTTAAACTCACCTGGCAGATCAATGTGATACGCATTGTCATTTATCTTCTTTAGGACTTTGAATGGACCATCTCCTCGTGGTGATAGCTTAGACTTCCTTTCATTTGGAAAACGTTCAGTCCTCATATGTAGCCAAACCCAATCTCTTCTTCAAAGGTAACCTTCTTGCGTTCTTGTTCACATACTTCTCGGTTTGCTTGTTCTTCTTTTCTATGTTCTCTCGGACCTTCTCATGGATCTTTTTAACATACTCTGCCTTCTCCACTCCATCTTGGCTAATCATCTGTTCTTTGTGTTCCAATGGCATAAGATATAGGGAGTGTTTGGTTTAAAACCATAGACAACTTCAAAAGGAGAGAGCTTAGTAGTAAGTGGGTACACGATTATAAGCAAACTCAATAAAGGTAAACAATCAAGCCAATTCCTTAATTTTTTACCACTGTGGCCCTTAAAGGGTTGAGAGAGTGCGGTGTGACAACTTCAGTTTGCCCATCGTTTGTGGATGGCATGTTTTTGAAAAAGAAGCTTTGTGCCTAGCTTCCTCCATAGTGTTCTCCAAAAGTGGCATAGGTACTTGGTGTCTCGGTCTGACACTATGGAATAAATATGGTCAAAGTGACCCTTCAAGTCCACGGCAACCCTTGGGCTACTCGGTCTGGCCATGCGTGGGTTCGATCGTCTGGACGATGGTCACGAGGTCGGGCTCGTCCGAAAGTATCAGCATGCGGGCATGGTCGAGGAGAAACTGGCCTAAGTCCGTTTGGAACTGATGGGAAAGTGCCCGGCTGAACGGCCCGTCCGGAAAAGTCACCATCCGGTCGAGAATTGGAACATCACGTTCGTTTTCTGAATCCGCACGAAGTAAGCCCAATGTGTCCCGACTCAAATGCTCAGAATGGGATCTTGGTCGAAGTCCTTCACGGCCCGTTCGAGAAATTGTCACCGGAAGTTGAGATTCAGGCCTTAGGTCGTTTCCGGGTGTACGCGGGTCGATACGGTAGACGGTACGTTCGGTTGGCCCTGTCCTGCGGTCGTCCGGCTGGTCCTCGCGAGCAACCTCCCTTCTCGGTACGTTTGTCCTCGTCCGGCTGTCGATGCCCGTACCATCTTCCGGGCTGGCATCGAGATCCTCATCCATGATCGCATCATCCTCTCCCCGTTGAAAAGGATTTGACCTCAAATCCGTTTCTTCTGCCACAAAAGGAATTAAGTCAGATATATTAAAACTGGAACTACATTGTACTTACCTTGAAGATCAATTTGATACGCATTGTCATTGATCTTTTGGTCACGGCAAAGGGTCCATCCACCCGAGGCATGAGCTTGGATTTCCTTTCTGCTGGAAACCGGTCTTTCCTCAAATAGATCCACACAAGGTCACCTTCCTCAAAGGTCTGCTCACGCCGGTGCTTATTAGCCTTGTCCGTGTACTGCTTGGTCCGTTTTTCAATGTTCTCCTTGGCCTTTTCATGGATTTTCTTAACCTGTTCAGCTTTCTTTTTCCATCCAAACTGGCCCTTTCACTCAAAGGTAAAGAAATCAAATCCATGGGAGACAAAGGATTAAATCCATACACGATTTCAAAGGGTGAGAACTTAGTGGCCGAATGCATAACACTATTGTAAGCGAATTCAACATGAGGCAAACAATCTTCCCAAGTTCTCAAGTTCTTTTTCACAACAGCCCTAAGCAAAGTGGACAAAGTTCTATTCACTACTTCAGTTTGTCCATCAGTTTGCGGATGACAAGTAGTTGAAAACAAAAGCTTGGTTCCTAGTTTTGCCCAAAGCGTTTTCCAAAAATGACTCAAGAACTTAGTGTCCCTATCTGAAACAATGGACTTAGGCATTCCATGCAAGCGAACTATTTCCCTAAAGAACACTCAGCAATATGCACGGCATCATCAGTGGTGTGACAAGGTATAAAATGCGACATTTTCGAAAACCTATCAACGACCACAAAGATTGAATCCTTGCCGGTCCTAGTCCTAGGCAGTCCTAGCACAAAGTCCATTGACACATCAGTCCAAGGTTGGTCAGGAATGGGCAAAGCGAGGTACTTACCTGTCGTTTGAGCTTTGGCCTTGGAACGTTTGCAAGTTTCACAACGAGTGCAAACCTTGATCACGTCCTTCTTCAGTCCCGGCCAATAGAAATGATCCTGCAAGGTTTTAAGCGTCTTCTCTATGCCAAAATGACCCATTAGGCCCCACCGTGTGCTTCTCTAACCAACAAGTTTCTCAGAGAACAGTTAGGAATACACAAACGATTGGCAAAGAACAAGAAATCATCATTTCTAAAGTATTTCCCAAAAGCGATCCTAGAGCTAGCTAGATACGGTTCCTTAAAGTCTAGGTCTGCTTCATACAATTCCTTAATCTGCTCAAACCCTAGCACCTTAGCATCCATAACCGTGATCAAAGCATACCTCCTAGACAAAGCATCAGCTACGACATTTTCTTTTCCTTTCTTATACTTAATGACGTAAGGAAAGGTTTCGATAAACTCTACCCATCTGGCATGTCGTTTGTTGAGCTTTTGCTGTCCCTTCAGATGTTTGAGAGTCTCATGGTCTGTGTGCACCACGAACTCCTTTGGCCAAAGATAGTGCTGCCAAGTTTGCAAAGCCCTCACCAATGCGTATAGTTCCTTGTCGTAAGTGGGGTAGTTCAAGGTAGCTCCTCCCAACTTTTCACTAAAGAACGCAATTGGTCTCCCTTCCTGCATCAAAACAGCACCAATGCCAACTCCTGAAGCATCGCATTCGATCTCAAAAGTCTTAGAGAAATTTGGCAAAATAAGTAAAGGAGCGTTGGTTAACTTAGCTTTGAGTTCTTGGAATGAATCTTCTTGAGCTTGTTCCCATTTGAACCCAACGCTTTTCTTGATAATCTCAGTGAGTGGGGCAGCCAATGTGCTGAAGTCTTTCACGAACCTACGGTAGAAACCGGCTAGTCCATGGAAGCTACGAACTTCTCCAACGGTCTTGGAGTGGGCCACTCACGGATGGCCTTGACCTTTTCCTCATCCACTCGGACGCCTTCAGCTCCTACAACAAACCCAAGAAACACGAGATTATCTGTTGCAAAGGTACATTTCTTGAAATTAGCAAAGAGTTGTTCTGTCCTAAGCACTTCAAGAACCGATTTCAAATGAGAAAGATGTTCCTGAAAACTCTTGCTATAAATCAAGATATCATCGAAATATACCACACAAAAACGCCTATGAATGGTCTAAGAACATGATTCATCAGCCTCATGAAGGTACTAGGCGCGTTAGTAAGCCCAAATGGCATGACTAACCATTCATACAATCCTAGTTTCGTTTTAAAGGCTGTTTTCCATTCATCACCTTCTTTCATTCGAATCTGATGATATCCACTTTTCAAATCAATTTTAGAAAAGACACAAGAACCGTGGAGTTCATCAAGCATATCATCAAGGCGAGGGATAGGGTGTCGGTACTTAACTGTTATTGGTTAATTGCTCGGCAATCAACGCACATCCGCCAACTCCCATCTTTCTTTGGAACCAAAAGGACTGGTACAGCACAAGGACTCATGCTTTCGCGGATGTATCCTTTGTCCATGAGCTCCCCAATCTGTTTTTGTAACTCCTTGGTTTCCACGGGATTGGTTCGGTAAGCTGGCCGGTTTGGCAAGGACGCTCCCGGCACAAAATCGATTTGGTGTTCAATGCCGCGTATGGGAGGCAGTCCACCCGGGTTCTCTTCGGGAAACACATCCTGAAAATCCTGCAAGAGCTGTTTAAGTTCACTCGGAAGCTCCGGTGTTTGGTCAGATTGAGCCATTAGTGATTCTTTAAACAAAAAAGGATCATGGACTGGTTGGAACAAAGAGTTTTTCGAACTTGACTAGCCTTAACAAGAAAATTGGACTTTTTACCCTTAGAATCGGTTTTGGCTTGGTCTTGTTTGCGGCTCTCTTTGAGTTGGAGCTGATCTTGGTACACTTCATGTGGAGTCAAAGGCGCAAGGACGATCTTTTTCCCTTGATGCTCAAAAGAATGACGGTTAGTGAATCCATCATGCATCACACGCTTGTCATATTGCCACGGCCGTCCAAGGAGTATGTGGCTCGCGTCCATGGGCAGGACATCACACAGAATGTTGTCCTCATATCGTCCAATGGTAAGAGAAACTTCCACTTGGTCCTTGACTTGCATTTCTCCATCGTCGTTCAGCCATTCAAGCTTGTAAGGCCGTGGGTGCTTCTTGGTTTCCAAACCTAATTTCCTGACAAGAGACTCACTAGCCACGTTAGTACAGCTCCCACCATCAATGATTAAACTGCATACCTTGTCTTTGATATGGCAACGGTGTGGAAGAGATTTTCTCGTTGGACCCGTTCATCAACCTTTGCTTGGACGTTCAAGGCTCGCCTTGTCACAAGGAGTTGTCCTTTGACTGGTAGGTCCAGGTCCTCTTCTGTATCCGGTTCCTCATCAAAGATGGGTCCTGAGTCTTCCCAATCAGATGCGGACTCAATCTCTCCACTTTCTCGCATGATCATCACGCGACTGTTTGGACACTTGTTGGCATAGTGGCCAAGTCCGTGACACTTGAAGCATTTGATCTCCCTAGCTCGGTTAGGAGTCGCTTCCTGCTTTGTTTTGTCCACAGCAACAACCGGATTAGTTTTAACATCTGTATTTGTTCGGAAAAGAGACTTACCTTTGTCTTGTGGACTCGGTTTTGAAGAAGACTGGTAAGTAGGCCTTGTGAAGCCTTTCCTCTTGACTTGTTGCTCTACCAGAATGGCTTTGTGCAACATCTCAGCAAGATCATCATAATCTTGAAGCTCCATGCGGTCTTGGATCTCACGGTTGAGTCCAGTAAGGAACCGTGCCATAGTAGCTTCGGGATCCTCGTCAACTTCTCCTCTAAGCATCAGGATTTCCATTTCTTGGTAGTAGTCTTCCACGCTTTTGGTGCCCTGAGTCAGTCTCCTTAGTTTCTGATGAAGATCTCTCAAGTAATGGGCTGGTATAAACCGCTTTCTCATAAGAGTGAGAAGTTCTTCCCAATCCTCCAAGGGTTCTTCTCCTCGTCTCCTCCTGTTTGACACAATTTGATCCCACCAGTTTAGTGCATAACCATTAAACTCAGTGGCAGCAAGCCTTACCTTTTTACGATCTGATAATTGTTGGCAGTCAAAGACAAGCTCAACTTTTCGTTCCCATTCAAGGTAGGCATCCGGATCATTTTTCCCATGGAATGGGGGAATCTTAAGTTTCAAGCCTCCAAGATGGTTTTCTGACCGTCTAGACTCTCCAGCGAAAGGGTTATCTCTGCCCCTGTCCCGGTTTGCTGTCGCCTTTGTGACCTCCTCTGACTTTGATCGGAAGAAGATCCTCCATCATCTCTGGATCCTGTCCGGTTGTGGTTTCTCCTTCTGTTTCCGGATGTTTGTTGATCTTCCTGGATCCGGTCAAGTCTCACATGAATGTCCTCTATACCTGCATTCATCATACGCTTAAGTTCACTTGTCAGTGCGTTCATCTGAAAACTAGACAATCCAGTTCCCACGCTTGCCTCTTGTCCTTCCATGTTTTTCCTGAAATGCACTTAACAAACAATCAAATAACCAACTCTCTTCCTCACAGTTTTGGTGTCTCTCAAGTGTTTCACTCAATGGTTCTAAGCAAGCAATCCGATCAAATTCAGTGCTCCACAAAACCCAACACCCCAAGAAGAAGATAGAGAGATTTAAGACTTCTTTTCTTTTATTAGAAATCCGCTTTAACCACTTCCAGGCCGGCTTTCTCTTCAGCCAACTGGATTTCTCCTCAGTCACCCCCAACTGGTTTTCTCCTCAGTTGTAAACGATTAAAACTCTTTTTTTTTTTTTTTTTTTTTTAAAAAAATCGTTTCAAAACAAAGGTAAGAAGTGGCCCGGATGGAGATAAGAGAAGTGTTTCAGAATTTTAGAAGATGAAAAGATGAGAAGATGAAATACCCCTTCAAGTGTGCTCTGATACCACCTGATACAAACTTGCCCACGATTTTAGCACTTGAATGAATGGTATTGACGATTTGGATATGGACCGATAAGCTACTAGCAAATCCGGAACTGGTGGATCGATGGGAGCGTTGAAGGATGCGGAAGGCCTTCAGTATACCCAACCCTTAGCCAACCTTGGATGTGACGCACCAAGACGCTGGACTCAGGGGCGTTGAATGGATGTGACGCACCAAACAACAAATTGCTCACGAAGAACAAAAGAGAGAACAAGTTCTCAAATAGAAATTCTATTAAAAATGATCAAAAGTGTTTACAAAATGTGGAGAAGGAAGAATATAGGAAATCAAGTCAAAGAGACTTGATTGTGGCACAGAAAACAACTGCATAAATTTTAGAAAAGTTTATGAAATAAATGTGGTCAAAGTGACCCTTCAAGTCCACGGCAACCCTTGGGCTACTCGGTCCGGCCATGCGTGGGTTCGATCGTCTGGACGATGGTCACGAGGTCGGGCTCGTCCGGAAGTATCAGCATGCGGGCATGGTCGAGGAGAAACTGGCCTAAGTCCGTTTGGAACTGATGGGAAAGTGCCCGGCTGAACGGCCCGTCCGGAAAAGTCACCATCCGGTCGAGAATTGGAACCTCACGTTCGTTTTCTGAATCCGCACGAAGTAAGCCCAATGTGTCCCGACTCAAATGCTCAGAATGGGATCCTGGTCGAAGTCCTTCACGGTCCGTTCGAGAAATTGTCACCGGAAGTTGAGATTCAGGCCTTAGGTCGTTTCCGGGTGTACGCGGGTCGATACGGTAGACGGTACGTTCGGTTGGCCCCGTCCTGCGGTCGTCCGGCTGGTCCTCGCGAGCAACCTCCCTTCTCGGTACGTTTGTCCTCGTCCGGCTGTCGATGCCCGTACCATCTTCCGGGCTGGCATCGAGATCCTCATCCATGATCGCATCAAAGAGAGAACAGCCGCACGAGAAAGAGCGGCTTCCCAGGAACCAGCACACGCCCCTCGGACTCTAGGAGAAAGACGCCCTATCTTCACCCCGCAAGCGGATCCCTCGGGCCGTCAGAATCCCGACGAACAGACCCCGGTCGGAACAAGGAGAGAACCGTCAGCACCACCCCGCTTTACGAAAAGCGCCACTTGCGAACTCTGAACGGCCGACTTCCACGATGACTAACGGCGAAAACCCGAGAGACACCACGAACAGAGCCGAAGGCGAAACTGACGATGAGGTCGGAGACCTGAACGCGGACGAAGAAGAGCTCCGCTGGATCGAAGAGCAGGAAAAGGAGGAACGAGAGGCCAGAGCTAATCGATCCGCTAGTCGAAGGGACGAGCTGGATGAGCTCCGTGCCCGCCTAGAACTCACCACGAGTCAGATGAAGGAGGTAAGGTCGCATTTCCATAAAGCGACAAGTGCGGCCCCGGAAATTGACCGCGTCATAGAGGAAACGCAAAAGATTCCGTTCACTTCGAGGATCACAAGCGTCAGACTCTCTGACCCGGGAAAAATCCGAATTCCCTTCTACGACGGGACAACTGATCCGAAGGCCCACATGACAGCCTTCCACATCGCTATGGGACGGGCCAGATTCAAACCAGAAGAGAGAGACGCAGGATTCTGCCTCCTCTTCGTGGAGCATCTGAAAGGATCAGCCCTGTCTTGGTTCTCAAGGTTAGAAAGAGATTCAATTAACGGTTTCGAGCAATTGTCGGCAGCCTTCCTGAAGCATTACTCGCTGTTCATAAGACAGTCAACATCCGACGCAGACCTCTATTCGCTATCACAGGAGCCCGATGAAAGTCTTCGAGATTTCATCGAGAGGTTTAAGATGATTGTCTCGAAGATCGACGGCCTAAGCAACAGTGCCGCGATCAACGCCCTGAAGAAGTCCTTGCTGAAGACTTCAAACTTCAGAAAGGATTACCGTCAACCCACCGGTAACCATCCAAGATGCTCTCCACTGTGCTTCTAACTTCGTGATCTATGAGGAAGAAATGAGGGTCCCAGCCGGAAAGCACCAATCATCGAAATCGGTAGGCAAAGGCATGGTGCAACCATCTAACTTTCCAAACCAGAGAAGAAGTAGGCGAACCAGCCGAGATGAGGAACCCAACCCAGGCGGAGCGCATAACTATCAAATAAACACGGAGAGACCATCAGATGGGCGCAACAGGGGACCGTGGAACACATGGACACGACCGGGATTCGACGAGAACGCCTTTTGTACCTTCCACAAGGCAAAGGGGCACTCGACCGAAAACTGCAGGACTGTCGAAGAAGGCTCGCGGCAAAGCTATTAGCCGGAGAGCTCGGAAACGGAGTAACCCTCGAGAGTCTCGGAGCTGTCGAAGAAGACGTTGGCGCCCTGGACGAACGACCTAACCGGGAACGTCCCGAAAGGCCCGACGAAGATACCCCCAAACGGGGAAGGAGACCAAACGGAGACGACTCCGCCGCCAACCGCAGGAGGATCCACATGATCATCGGAGGATCTCAGTACTGCCGAGACACGGTGGCTTCGATAAAGGCTTTCCTGAGAAGAGGAGACAAGGAGTCAAACCCGCAGGAGCCGATCACCGAAAACGACGACCGGATCGCCTTCAACGAAAAAGACGCCGAAGGACTTGACCAACCTCACGACGACCCATTGGTGGTAGAACTGGACATCAACGACCATGACGTCTCTCGGATCTTGATCGATACCGGAAGTTCGGTGGATGTCATTTTTCGGGAGACACTTCAGAGGATGAAGGTAGATCCATCGTTGATAAAGCCAAATCCGAGATCGTTGACCGGATTCTCCGGTGAAGTCACAATGACGGACGGAACGATCCAGCTCCCGGTTCGTGCAGGAGGGATTACCAAAATCGTTAACTTCGCGGTGGCTAACCACCCCGCGATTTATAATGTGATCATGGGAACTCCTTGGATCAACTCAATGCGAGCTATCCCATCAACTTACCATCTCTGCCTGAAGTTCCCGACACCAAACGGATCAAGACCGTTTGGGGAAACCAGAAGGAGGCTCGGATCTGTTTTCTGGCAGAGCACAAGCTCCGGAATCCGACCATCCCGCAGAGAGAGAACCCGAAAAGAAAGAATGAAGACGACGCCCCCGAGCTGGGGAAGAAAGTGAGTAGAACCGAGCGGTTCGAAAAAACGGAGGTTCCACCCACGGAGACCGAAATCAACCAAGAAAAGACAAAAGCTGCCGAAAAGACCGCAGAAAACGCCGAAGCCGCAACGGACAACTCCATTACCAAGACTTAACCGTCTTCCGAGCAAAAAAAAAAAAAAAAAAAAAAAAAAAAACGGAACTACGGGTGACTTGATCCCTTTTCACGAAGGGTACGTAGGCAGCTCGCTTAAAAAACGAGTTCAGTTGCCCCTCTCCTTAAAAAAGGGGGGGGAGTGGGTCCGTATATACATACTCCCAAATTTTCGCAAAAATTTCAAGAAGATGGACATTGGGACTTAGCATCTCATAACACACCCAAAGCTTGAAAAAGTTTCCCGAAAACACCGTTCTGACAACATCGAGACTTAGCATCTTGAAACTTGATCTAGAAACCGAATGGATCCAGAAAACCCCAAGGAAAATGAACATTGAGACTTAGTATCTCATAAAACATCTTCAACTCGAACTTAAAATCAGATGAACATCGAGGCTTAGCATCTCATCCAAAGACCATCAACCAATCAAGATACTTCTCCCGAACACTTAAGTCCTCTCCAACAAATCCGTCTGTTGCTGGCCACAACAAGACTATCTTTTTAAACCATGGTTCTTTCAACATCCCGCAGAGGATAAAACTAGCGCGCTATACAAATTTCCGATTAACATCCGAAGGGCGTAACCTGTATCCCGCGATCCTGCAGGAAGCGCTCGAGACGATGTTCTGATTAGTTTACTTTCACCAACACTTTGCATAGTACAGGACACAAAGTAAACTCTTTAAACCCAGTAAAGCGCCGACACGGGAACACTGGTCAAAGACATCTCGAGAACGCAGTATCAAACCGGCTCTGATGCGAGATCTTAAAAGCGTTCAGTCGAAAGAGGGATTCGAACAAGCTCGGTCCCCTACGACAACAAAAGACTGCATTAAACCCAGGAACATTCGCGAAATACAAACTGGTCTAAAAGTTCGAGTGTCCGGAACAACACTCCAACGCAATATCAAACGGGCCAGCCGCCCGTCCTCCGTAGAGAGACGGCCAGCCGCCCTTTACTCCACAAAACCGGTCAGCCGCCCGTCCTCCGTAGAAAGACGGCCAGCCGCCTTTACTCCAAAACCGGTCACCGTCCTCCGTAGAACGGGCCAGCCGCCTTCACTCTACAAAACGGGCCAGCCGCCCGCCTCCGTAGAGAGACGGGCCAGCCGCCCTTTACTCCACAAAACCGTCAGCCGCCCGTCCTCCGTAGAGAGACGGCCAGCCGCCCTTTACTCCACAAAACCGGTCAGCCGCCCGTCCTCCGTAGAAAGACGGGCCAGCCGCCCTTTACTCCACCGGTCCAGCCGCCCGTCTCCGTAGAAGACGGGCCAGCCGCCTTCACTCTACAAAACGGGCCAGCCGCCCGTCCTCCGTAGAGAGACGGCCAGCCGCCCTTTACTCCACAAACCGTCAGCCGCCCGTCCTCCGTAAGAGACGGGCCAGCCGCCCTTCATTCTATAAAATGGGCCAGCCGCCCTCTTGGAAGAGAGACATACTGGCCGCCCATCTTCTCCTTTATCAAGGCTATAAAAGCAAAGCAAGCAAGCAAAGAAGTCCATAACATCTGAGGCAAAAGCAAATAGATAATAAATCTCCATGAAAGGAGATATGAGTGACCAAGATCAGTTAACAAAGCAAATACAATAAAAAAAAGGTCAAGAGACCCAAACGCAGCCAAAGCGGAAAATGCAAGATACAAAGGCCAAAGCCTAATCATACTCAACAAGAGGAGTAGGAGCTGCGTAGTCCAAATCCTCGGCCTCCGGAGACTGGTACGGAGAAACGGAGAGCAAACCAAGTGGCTCTCAAGAACGGCGGCAGCACGATCGTAGGAGCCGGCCCAACCCCCTCCTTCGAGCCGCTCTAATGATGCCTTCAGCTCTCCTTCCTCCTCCTCGACCTTGGACTTCCCGGACTTAATATCCCGGACTAGGTCAAGGTTCGAGCTGACCTCAGTCAAGGCAGTCTCGCCATATTTCGCCTGACGCATCGGCGCAAGGGCAGCTTTAGCACCTTCGATGCGGAGACGGTACTTCTCCACCAATTGCCAGCGGCATTTCTTGATCGCCAGCTCCATCTTCCGCTCAGCCTCCGCGAGCGCTTTCCTGAGCTCCTTCTGAGATCTTCTCTCCACATTCCGAAGCTTGACTTCCAGGGCCTTGATCTTCTTGTCCTTCTTCCGGGACTCTTTCTCCGAAGCTTCCAAGGCAGCCTGTGTCGCATGAGCTCGAGTGGCGACCTGAATCAGAGAAAAGCAAATATCAGCAAAGACCAAACTGCGTCAAAACAAATCTAAAGGCAAAAAGAATTACCATCATAAGGCCGGAAGATAGATCTCCGTAAACCGCCGAACGATCGAACGCGCTGCAGAGGCTGGAGCCAACGTGCCAAAGTAGTCCACGACTTTCACGGACTCGGCTGGATCTCCTCCTGCTGCCTTGCGAGCATCAAAAAGAAGACCGGGATCAGACACCTCGGCCGTCCGAGCCACTTTACCCTGCCTCGGACGGTCCGGGCTGTTGGAAGCTCCCTTCCCTTTATCCGCAACAGCAGCACAAGCAGAACCCTGAGGAGCAGCGACCTGTTCCTCGGGAAGGCTATGGAAATCAGGCCCGGGCGGTAAAACGAAACCGGACGCCAGATCGAAATTGGCCGCCTCTCCGGACGGCCCAGCTTCACCATACTTTTGCTGGCGATACTTCCAAACACCCTCCATTCCGGGGTATGTCGCCATCAGATCAGCAAAGTCAGACCCTTCGGAGGAGCACGACCTTCTAAAATATCCTTTGCGTCTAGAAAGCGGCGCCAAAGATCAGGACACTTCCAATTTATCTTCTTCTTGTTAACTTCTGCAACGATATCCTCGAACCCGGAAACTCTAGGAGCAAAGGGATCTCGAACTAGAGAAGGAAGGGAAGAAAAAATGAGAAGTTGTGAGAAATGAAGTTATGGAAAATGAAGCAAAGGAGTAAGGACTACTTATAGAAAAAATTCACAAAAAGACAAAATGCTTACGTGGCAAACTCCACTCGGTCTTAACCGAGCCGCCGAAGTCGGAACCGACCGTCAGCGGGCTGCGTTTCACGTAGAAAAACTCGTGTCACGAAGCTTTGCAATGCTTTCGAAGCCCGGTATAGAACCGCTGCACATTCTTCCGAATATTGACCGAACAGAAGAACTCCGACTGGGAAACTTTCCTCAACGAAAAGAAATTCCGTATAAGGTCACGCTCCAACTTGATCCCGCACTCGGCACAACGGACCGCGAGTCCCATCAAAATCCTTAGAGCGGCTGGGGTAAGTTGAGAGACCGCAACCCCATATAACTCGAGAAATCCGAAGATAGCTCCCGGGATCGGGAACCAGAGGAAAGCATCGTAAAACATTGACTCGTGCATAGCAAAATATCCTTCTGGCGCCTTGTTCATCCTATCCCTATTTTAAGGAAGACGAAACTTAATCTTGTCCGAGATCCGGAAGTCGTATCTAAGCTCGGCCAGAGAATCCCGATCACTCAAAGTTGGTCCATGCACGAATACCTCGGCTATCGATCTATAACTTGTAGACGGTCCAGGCTTCTTAAACCGCCACGCAAAAATATCTTCACCCCAATAGGCCTTAGCCTCCCCAGGAGAACGACACTCGGACTTCACGTCCGGATGCACAAAGATAGGCACCTCCGGGTGATCCGATCTAATTTCGTCTCCGGACTTAGCCGAGTCGTCACCCGTCTCTGGCCAAACACGACAACGTTCGGAAGGGACCAGAGATCGGGACGGCCATTCGCGCCACCCGCCGTTGTCCTCAACATGTGAGGAGGAGTCCAAACGCCACGTGCTATACTCGTCCTCGGCGAGACGCCGTCAATTTCAACTCGAGAAGAGCCGGACGCCCTCTCTAAGGCACCTCCAGAGCCGAGCGCCCATCTTGATACGGCAACTGTGCCAGCCGCCCTCTTGGAAGTGTCCTTAGAGCCAGCCGCCCTCTTCGAACTAACGCCCTACTCGTTGAACTCCCGGCCGCCGGCTCGGGTCTGGTCTCTTTCCCAGCCGCCGTCTCGGGAATGCTTTCATTCCCAGCCGCCGTCTCGGGTATATCTCCATTCCCAGCCGCCGTCCCGGGTATATCTTCATTCCCGGCCGCCGTCTCGGGCTCCCATTGAGGAACATTAGCAAAACCGAACGATCCTTGAGCATTGCTAGGACCAGCCTCCCACTGCGGAACACCTTCGGCCGTACGCTGCTCGTGGAATGGCATTTTCTCCAGCTGCCAGCAGATCTTCCACAAGTACCATATCCTGATCAGCGGACATAAAATCAAACTCGAACTGATTGTTCATTATCGCATCAAAGTTGAGACCGAAAGGAGAACCCTCTTCACCAGCCATTGCTAAAGAGGAAGATTTTCAAAGAAGAGACTTGAAGAAAAAAACTTGAGAAGGGGATGTGAAAAAATGAATGAAGCCACTCCTTTGATATAGCAAACATGGCACAAACTCCCATGATGAACAATGCTCTGACAAGACATTAAAGAGAAGCGGGCGAACGGACGAACGGAAAAACTCGTTGCCTTCCCGTTTCAGTCAATCCCGATAACACTCTCAGCTCAAAGCTCCTTGCTCCGAACCACAGAAGCAAAAAGCTGGGGGCTAACTGTTGGGGTCAAAATCCCCTCCTCGAAGATTGACGGAACGAGAAGTCGAGGCCGAGATCGAACGGAACTTATCCTGAACATGGAACGGACGAGTCAAGGCCAACTGCCCACGATCCGTCCGAAACGTAAGCCGGCGGCTGGGATAAGGCCAGCCCCCGGATCTTTACCATACAACATCCGGCGGCTGGGATAAGGCCAGCCCCCGATCTTTACCATACAACATCCGCGGCTGGGATAAGGCCAGCCCCCGGATCTTTACCATACAACATCCGGCGGCTGGGATAAGGCCAGCCCCCGGATCTTTACCATACAACATCCGGCGGCTGGGATAAGGCCAGCCCCCGGATCTTTACCATACAACATCCGGCGGCTGGGATAAGGCCAGCCCCGGATCTTTACCATACAACATCCGGCGGCTGGGATAAGCCAGCCCCCGGATCTTTACCATACAACATCCGGCGGCTGGGATAAGGCCAGCCCCCGATCTTTACCATACAACATCCGGCGGCTGGGATAAGGCCAGCCCCCGGATCTTTACCATACAACATCCGGCGGCTGGGATAAGGCCAGCCCCCGGATCTTTACCATACAACATCCGGCGGCTGGTAAGGCCAGCCCCCGGATCTTTACCATACACATCCGGTGGCTGGGATAAGGCCACCCCCGGATCTTTACCATACACATCCGGCGGCTGGGATAAGGCCAGCCCCATCTTTACCATACAACATTCGGCGCCTGGATAAGGCCAGCCCCCGGGTCTTACCATACAACATCCGGCGGCTGGGATAACGCCACCCCCGGATCTTTACTTACAACATCCGCGGCTGGGATAAGGCCGGCCCCCGATCTTTCCCTACAACATCCGGCGGCTGGGATAAGGCCAGCCCCCGGATCTTTACCATACAACATCCGGCGGCTGGGATAAGGCCGCCCCCGGTCTTTACCATACAACATCCGCGGCTGGGATAGCCAGCCCCCGGATCTTTACCATATAACATCCGGCGGCTGGATAAGGCCAGCCCCCGGATCTTTACCATACAACATCGGCGGCTGGGATAGGCGGATCTTTACCATAACAACATCCGGCGCGGATAAGGCAGCCCCCGATCTCATCACATGCACACGATCATTTCTCAAGTCAAGACTCGTCATCCGAACATCGTCCAGTCGACCGACCGTCATGCCCGGACGACCCAAAGATTATCCTTTGCACGTTCTGACTCCAAGACGTCCGTAAACATTCCCCGAAAGACCGTGACGAACGTCCAGCCGTCCGTGGACCAGTCGCCGAACACAGAGCCGAAGAACCGGCGGCTGGCCATCAATACCGAAACCGGCCTGGAAGTTCAACGAAAAACGGTGGTTCGAATCTCAGAAGTCGTAAAACTTCGGAACACTATTCATGCAGGAAAAACCGTAGAAAAACACTATTCATCCTGAGACAAAGTTAACCGAAAAATCGAATTAAGCATAAACCGAGATTCGAATTACTATTCACCAGTTTACTACTCATCGGGTCACTATTCACCGGCGGGCCGGATTTGGGTCAGAATTCGCGGATGGATCACGGAAGACTCTCGGGCCGGATATCGGGCCCGAAAAGCTTAGGTCGGCGGCTGGGAAGGAAAGACAAGGTCCCACATCGGAAATCTGCAGTCTTAGCCTCCTAGGATTGTTAGTATATATATGTACGCTCATGTAAGGGTAAATGGATCCCAGATCCGAGTATTAGGAGTTTTAGCAATTTAAGACTATTCAGCTTTTGCTAATTTCCCTTGTACTTTCGGAAAATATCAATTAAAATCCCTCTTTTCATCTTTTTGCATTTTTGGTCCTTTAGTTCTTTATAAATAGAATTTTCGAGACCCCACTAAATATAAGTTTTGACAGTGTGAGTTTAGGCTCTCACACTCGGGATGAGTTCAGCCGCCATGCACTGATGAGAGGATGATGGACGACTGAAGCGGGATGCTCGGGATAAGTTCAGCCGCCATGCACTGCTTGACGGGATGCTAGGCGGCTGGAGCATGATGCTCGGGATGAGTTCAGCCGCCATGCACTGCTTGACGGGATGCTGGGCGGCTGGAGCATGATGCTCGGGATGAGTTCAGCCGGCATGCACTGCTTGACGGGATGCTGGGCGGCTGGAGCATGATGCTCGGGATGAGTTCAGCCGCCATGGACTGCTTGACGGGATGCTGGGCGGCTGGAGCATGATGCTCGGGATGAGTTCAGCCGCCATGCACTGCTTGACGGGATGCTGGGCGGCTGGAGCATGATGCTCGGGATGAGTTCAGCCGCCATTTTCTGCTTGACGGGATGCTGGACGGCTGGAGCATGATGCTCGGGATAAGTTCAGCCGCCATGCACTGATTGACGGAATGCTGGGCGGCTGGAGCATGATGCTCGGGATGAGTTCAGCCGCCATGCACTGCTTGACGGGATGCTGGGCGGCTGGAGCATGATGCTCGGGATGAGTTCAGCCGCCATGCACTGCTTGACGGGATGCTGGCCGGCTGGAGCATGATGCTCGGGATGAGTTCAGCCGCCATGTCTTGATGATGAGAGCCAGGCGCCCGTTCTTTGCACGGAGTAAGACGCCCGTTCTTTGCACGGAGTTCAGCCGCCATGCTAGAAGGAAGGAGAAGAGGGCGGCTGACCTTATTGGTCTGATCCAGGCGCCCATTCTTTGCACAGAGCTAGGCGCCCGTTCTTTGCACGGAGCTAGGCACCCGTTCTTTGCTCGGAGCCAAACACCCGTTCTTTGCACGGAGCCAGAAGCCCGTATTGATGATCAGGACACGGCGGCTGGCTCATCTAAGGAGGTGGGCGGCTGGCCTCATGCTAAGAGCATGGGCGGCTGGCCCTTACGAGGGCTTGTTGTCGGGACGTGATCCATTTGTTCGCGATCTAGGCTTCTCGCTCTATCAATCTCTGAGGAGGGGATTTTGACCCCAACAGCGCCGGCTAGAGTGCGGTTGGCGGGATCTTTGTGAATGATCCGGGCTGAGGCGAGACATTGGCGGACGAGCTCCGGATATAGGATCGATTCCTCAAAAGAGAAAGCGAGGCAGTGAGCATTGGAGAGTTTCTTGGTGACGGAGTCGTACAGGCCAAGCATCTGCAGTGTTTCACGGCAAACGAAACGGGTAGGCTCGAGAGTAAGCTCCAACATCTTGTTGTAATAAGACGCGTCCCGTTGATCCCAAACCTCGTCGGATTCGAGAGGTAAATTGTCGTCGGGAAGGACGAATGGTTGCTTCTCTGGAAGCGGCCACGGGTACAGCCATGAGAGGGGATCGATTCCTTGCCCTTTCGTTGTGGTTTAGGAGCCATGAGTACCTGCCCAAAAATGGAACAACAAAGGCGAATGAGAGCAAAACGAAACGGGTAACGATCCAAAACTTACAACCATATCAAGCCGTTGTTCGCTATACGAAAACCCTACAAGGCATGTTTTAACCATTGAACAACAGGCGGCGATTTGCTAAACCCCTAGACTCCCATGTTCCTAAACGATTCCGCCTTGAACGGTTTGCAAGCTTGTTCCAAGGTCATGCATGTATGTCAAATCCAACAATCTTAAGCGAATCTAACTAAAATCGGGTGCAAAATGGAACAACACATAATCGCAAGTTGCGATTCGCAACCCTAAAGAAGCAAAAGAAGTGACCGAAATTGTGAAGCTCTTCAACCATGGCGGACTGAAAATAGGGGGATTTGGGAACTTACCTTGCGTTTGAGTGAAAAACGAGAGTAGAATCAGAATGAGGGCGAGAAGGCGAATGAAATCGACCCAAAAATTGTGCAAAACAGTGAAGAATCAAAAAATCTGGGTTGTGGGGGAAGTGGTTTGTGAAATCGGCGAAGGGGAGGTTTTGAGATAGAGAAACGCAGAAGGGAGAAGAAGAAGAAGAAAAGGAGAAAAAGTAAGAAAAAGGAAAATAGAGAAAAAGGAAATTATTATATATTATTATATATATATATATATATATATATTTATAGTTGAAAAGCGCGGGTTTGAAAACCGTTTTGAAATTTTAGGAAACTTACCTGGATCGAGCATGTGCTCGGATCGAGCCGCCGATTTTTCTCCCCCTAGTTTTTATTTATTTATTTATTTATTTTTTTTTTTGCTGAAACAAAGAAAAATTAAACCAAAATTTAATAGAAAGAGGAAAATAAAAGGAAATATTTACACTTACCAGTGGGTTGCCTCCTACTCAGCGCTTGGTTTAAGTCGGTAGCTTGACTTGGTGAGCTGATCAGGCTTCTGGAGGTTCGGTCAAGGGAAATTCTTCCCCGTCTCCGAGTTGGGTGTCAGCAAGATAAGGCTTCAATCGCTGTCCATTTACCACGAACTCCTATCCTTTGTTGTTGAACAAGACAACTGCTCCGTATGGTCGAACGTCTTTGATGGTGAAAGGTCCCGACCATCTTGAGCGTAACTTCCCGGGAAACAGCTTTAGCCGAGAATTGAAGAGCAGGACTTGGTCGTTTGGAGCGAAGTCGCGAGCCAGGATGCGCTTGTCGTGGTATGCCTTAGTCCGTTCCTTATAGATATTGGAGTTTTCGTAGGCGAGATGCCGAATCTCCTGATGCTTGTGTAGCTGTATCATCCGTCATTCTGAAGCTGGTTTGATGTCGAAGATGAGTAGCTTAACTGCTCATGCGGCCTTGAATTCCAGCTCAACGGGGAGATGACAAGCTTTTCCGTAGACGAGGTTGAATGGAGTGGTATCGAGTGGCGTTTTGTAAGCTGTCCGATATGCCCATAGAGCATCATCCAACTTGGAAGCCCAATCCTTGCGAGTCGTACCCACAGTCTTTTGCAGGATGCTCTTGATTTCTCGGTTGGATACCTCGACTTGCCCACTCGTTTGCGGATGATAAGGAGTGGCGAGCTTATGCCTAACACCGTTCTTGCGTAGCAGAGACTCAAAGATCTTGTTGATGAAGTGAGAGCCTCCATCGCTGATAACAACACGCGGAACACCAAACCTGGGAAAGATGATGGACTTGAACATCTTGATCACGACCCGTGCGTCGTTAGTAGGACACGCGATGGCCTCAACCCATTTGGACACTTAGTCGACTGCTACAAGTATGTACTCATTCTTAAAAGAAGATGGAAACGGACCCATAATTCCCCAGAAATCAAACACCTCAACCTCGAGAATGAAATTATGTGGCATCTCGTTGCGCTTACTGATGTTGCCCTATCGCTGGCATGAATCGCACCTGGAAAAAAATCGTTGGGCATCCTTGAACATGGTAGGCCACCAGTATCCTGCTTGCAGCGCCTTGGAAACTGTCTTGAAGGTGGTGAAGTGACCAGCATAGGAGGAACCGTGGCAGTGAAACATAATTTCCGGTATCTCTTCTTCGGTTACACATCTTCTGAACACTCCATCCGGGCAATGCTTGTACAAGTAAGGCTCATCCCAGAAGTAGTGACGGATGTCTTTGAGGAATTTCTTCCTTTTGTAGCCCACGAAGTTGCGCGGTTCCTCATCAGCAGCCAGGTAGTTGGCTATTTCGGCAAACCAAGGTATGGAGGAGTGCTTGGTGTGTGCGACTTGCGCGCAGAATTCTTCTTGAGCAGGTGCTCGCTGGGCGGGAGTACGTGCTTCCTCAATCTGGAAAACGCCTATGGAGTAGATTTGTTCTTCAGGGAGACTGTCATCGAGAGGGGTATCTGCATCAATCCGCATTCTAGACAAGTGGTCGGCAGCTCCATTGTCTATCCCTTTCTTGTCTTTAATCTCGAGATTGAATTCTTGTAGGAGAAGAATCCATCTGAGCAGCCGCGGCTTGGCATCTTTCTTGGTCGACAAATACTTGAAAACCGCGTGATCGGTGTGCACGATGACCTTAGAACCGACAAGATAGGATCGGAACTTCTCAAAGGCAAAGACGACAGCTAGAAGCTCCTTCTCGGTTGTGGCATACTTGCACTGCGCGTAATCCAGAGTTCGGCTGGCATAGTAGATGACATGTAGTTTCTTGTGTTTCCTTTGTCCGAGAACGGCTCCAACGTCGTAATCACTAGCATCTGTCATCACCTCAAAAGGAAGCTCCAATCCGATGGTTGCACAATAGGTGCACTGATGAGGGCTCCATTAATCGTGTGGAAAGCTTCGAGACATGCATCATCGAACTCGAAGTTCACTTCCTTACAGAGTAGGCGTGTAAGAGGTGTGGCGATTTTGGTGAAGTCCTTGATGAAGCGTCTGTAGAAACCGGCATGTCCTAAAAAGCTGCGGTTTTCTTTGACTGAAGTGGGCGGTTGTAGGTTCATCATGACTTTGATCTTAGCCTTGTCCACTTCGATTCCATCCTCTGAATTTCTATGTCCGAGAACAATCCCATTCCTAACCATGAAGTGGCACTTCTCCCAATTCAAAACTAGGTGCTTTTCCTCGCATTGCTTGAGTACCCTGCATAGATTCGACAAACAGTCAGAGAAAGAGCTCCCGTACACCGAGAAGTCGTCCATAAACACCTCCATGATGTCTTCGATTAAGTCCCTGAAGATGGACATCATGCATCGTTGGAAGGTTGATGTGGCCTTGCACAATCCGAATGGCATACGCCGGTAAGCGAATGTGCCGTAAGGACATGTGAACGTCGTTTTCTTCTGGTCATCCGGATGAATAGGGATCTGAAAGAAACCTGAATAACTATCTAGAAAACAGTAGTAAGGGTGGTTAGCAAGTCTTTCAAGCATCTGATCGATAAAAGGAAGAGGGAAATGATCCTAGCGAGTTGCGGTAATCTATGCACATCCTATGGCCGGTTACAGTCCTAGTCGGTATCAGCTCATCTCTATCGTTTTTAATGACAGTGATCCCTCCTTTCTTAGGACTACATGAACACGACTAACCCATGTACTATCAGAAATGGCATAAATCACCCCAGCTTCTAGAGGTTTAATTATCTCCTTCTTTACAACATCTTTTAGATTCGGGTTTAACCTCCTCTGATGTTCTATAGAACTCATCGATTCGTCTTCTAGATGTATCTTATGCATGCAAAGATCAGGCGAAATACTAGGGTTGTCAGCAAGCGAGTATCTTATAGCCTTTCTATACTTCCTAAGTTCACATAAGAGTAAGGCTACTTCCACATTATTCAAGTCGGCATTTATGATCACAGGGTAGGTAGAGTTTGTTCCCAGAAATGCGTACCTGAGCCCGGCTGGTAGAGTTTTAAGTTCCAATTTAGGAGCTTTCAACTCGCTCCAGGGGCCGTCGATAGGGTCAAGAGGCGGAGCAGGTGCTCGCGGGATTTGAGCAGGTGCTCCAACTATTTTGGCCGGTTTCTCCTCATCGTCGAGACTCATGTAAGCAACCATCTGTTCCATCCTCCGGTTGGAATCCAGTATCTGGGCAAGGCTGTCTGCTTCTTCACTCATGAAACCGTGCTCTCGTTCAGCTAGGGTTAGAGCGGTTTCAAGAGGATCCGGGCAGAGAATTTCTTCAGCTGCCTCATCGTAGACGTCGTCTACAGCTTCCACAACGAAGGTTTGTCCGTCCAGCATAGGCTTCTTTAGCAGCTTGTCCATCTCGAATGTCATTACCATGTCGCCTGGCTGAAGGTCGATCACTCCGTTCTGGACGTCAATTATTGCACCAGCTGTGCATAGGAATGGTCGGCCGAGAATTAGAGGGTCCTTGGGTTCCTCCTCAAGTTCCAGAACCACAAAGTCGGCAGGAATCAGTGTGTCTCCAATTCGCACGTAGATATCTTCCAAAACTACTTTGGGAAGCTTGGTAGATCGATCGTCAAAGACCAAGGAGATCCGCGTGGGTTTAAACTTTGTGAAACCTAAACGCTTGGCCACTGAGTAAGGCATGAGATTCACGCTGGAACCAAGATCACATAGAGAGCATGGGAAGGTCATAGGGCCGATTGTGACAGATAAGACAAATCGCCCAGGATCACCTCTCTTCTTTAAAATCTTGTTCTAGAGGACAACACTGCACTCTTTTGAGACCGTCATCACCTTTTCTTTGTCAGCGAATTTCCCAAAAATCAGAGTCTTCATATACCGTTTGAGAGCCGGTATCATTTGAACAGCATCAGCGAAGGGTAGCTTGATGGTAAGATCTTGGAGCATCTCCCTGCACTTAGCATCTTCCAAGTCCTTGCGAGACTTTTTTGGTGGCACAGGGTAAGGTACCTTAGGTCTGTACGTTCTCTCTGGGATCACAGTGGTTTTCGGTGTTGAGGTGAGCGGTATGGGTTGACTGAGCACGTGCTCGGATGAGCCGCCAGGGTGTTCAGTCGTATCGTCCTCCAAAATGTCGAAGAATGAAGATGATGATCCAGCGTGCGTCGAGTGGTTGCTCGTTTCACCAGTCTCCTGTGCGCCTTGATTCGATCCGAGCAGGTGCTCGTTAGGTGGCGCACATAATTGGCGTCTACTTCTTTACCTTTTTCCGATCGTGAGGTTGTGCTATCATGGAGTGTCTTCCCACTTCTCAGCTCGATGGCGTTGACAAACTCCTTCCTAGGTGCCTCAACTTTTCCAGGCAAAGTTCCTGGTGCTCTTTTGATTGATTCAGCAGTTTGTGCAATCTGAACATCTAGCTGCTTCATGTGGGTCCATACAGCTTCATATTTCCCGTTGAGGTCCTCATACATAGTATAAACCTTAGCGTTGATTTCAGCTGCGGCTTTCTGTTGTCCAGCCAGAAGTTGTTGCATCATATTTTTCAGCTCGTCTTGAACAAAACCATTTTGATAGCCCAATCAAGCAAACCAATCTTTGAGTCATGTAGTACCACAATTACCACTTGCTGTACTCGTGTAATTGTGAATGCCTTGCTTTGGCAAGCCCATCACACAACAAAACGACTCTTGGCAGTTGACGAGAAATGGGAAGACACGAAATGCTTGATACTATGTTTGAGGAACGAAACATGAATCTCAACACATATCATATATGTATTTGAGAAAGATTAAAATTATTATTCTCATAAAATCTTTTAATCTAATTAAATTGATTAAGTTTGGAACGCCGAATCTGTGCTAGTGTCGATCGACACCACACGATTCGAGATGCAAGAAACCTGTCGATCGATGTAATCGCAGTTAAATGTTTCACCTGATTAAACCAATCAGTTTCGGGTCAATCCAATTTAACCGGTGTTGGTTAACGCATGTGTCGATCGACACAACTATTGTGTCGGTCGACACCAGCTAACCGGTTTAATCGTGATGAAATCGATTAATCCCGATTAGTCTGATCGTACCAGTCCGGTTCAATCCAATTGAACCGATGGCGATCAACGCGTGTCGATCGACACAGTTCTGAGGAGGGAATTTCGACCTCAACAGTTAGCCCCCCAGCTCTTTGCTTCCGTGGTTTGGAGCAAGGAGCTCGGAGCTGAGAGTTTTGTCTGGATTGATCGAAACGGGATGGCAAGGAGTTTTTCCGTTCGTCCGTTCGTCTGCTCCTCTTTAGTGTCTTGTCAAAGTACAGTACATCATGTTCATACAGAATTTCGTGCCATGTTTGCTATATCAAAGGAGTGGTTTCATTTTCATTTTTTCACACTCTTCTTCTCTCTTCAAATTTACTTGTTCAAGTTTTTCCGTTTTGAAGTTTTAGTTAGAAATGGAAGATGAAATGAGTTCTCCTTTCGAACTCAACTTTGATGCGATACTGAATAGCCAGTTTGATTTTGATTATATGTCCGCGGAGCAGGACGCGGTACCTGTGGAAGATCTGCTTGAGGCTGGAGAAGATGCCATTCCACAAGCGGCGTCCGGTCCCGAAGGTGTTCCCCAGTGGGTGGCTGGCCCTAGCAATGCTCAGGAGGTGCTCAGTTTTGCCGACGTTCCTCAATGGGCGCCTGATCGGGGAGAGATTCAGCAATGGGCGGCCGGGATTGAGAACGTACCCGAAACGGCGGCTGGGATTGAGAATGTACCCGAGTTGGCGGCCGGGAATGGACGACGTGTAGGGCGTCAGGCTCGGGGAGCATTTCCAAGAGGGCGTCTGGCTCGAAGAGGGTGTCCGGCTCCGAGCGGGCGGTTGGCTCTAAGAACGCTTCCAAGAGGGCGGCTGGCGTAGTAACAGTATCAAGGTGGGCGCCTGGCTTTGGAGGCGTCTTAGAGAGGGCGTCCGGCTATCCCCGAGACGGTGTTGACGGCGTCTCGCCGCGGGTTAGAGGAGTACGTGGCGTTTGGACTCCTCCTCAGCATGTCGACGACAACGGCGGATGGCGTGCACGGGCGTCCCGATCTCTGGTCCCCTCCGAACATCATCGTGCTTGGCTAGAGACAGGTGACGACTCGGCCATGTCCGGAAAGGAAGTCAGGTCGGATCACCCGGAGGTGCCCATCTTTGTGCATCCGGAGGTGAAGTCCGAGTGTCGTTCCCCCGAGGAAGCCAATGCCTATTGTGCCATGTAAGCGTTTCGTCTTTTGTGAATTTGTTTTCTATATATAGTCTTCATTCCTTTGTCTCATCCTTCAGAATTTCATTTCTCACGACCTTGCATTTTTTTTTCTTTTCTTCTTTCTTTAGTTCGTGATCCTTTCGCTCCCAGAGTTTCCGGAGTTGAAGATATCTATGTGGAAGTTGATAAAAAGATGATCGATTGGGAGTGTCATGATATTTAGCGCCGCTTTCTTGACGCAAAAGATATTCTAGAAGGGTGTACTCCTCCAAAGGGTCCCGACTTCGTTGATCCGATGGCGACATATCCTGGCATGGAGGGTGTCTGGATGTATCGCCAGCAGAAGTATGGTGAAGCTGGACCATCTGGAGAGGCGGCTGAGTTTGACCCGGCGTCTGGCTTTGTTTTACCATCCGGGTCTGATTTACATGGTGATGGCGTGCCCGAGGAACAAGTAGCCGTTCCTCAGGGTTCTGCTTGTGCCGCTATGGCTGATAAAGGGAAATGAACTTCCAACAGCCCGGATCGTCTAAGGAAGGTCAAAGTGGCTCGGAGGGTCGAGGCGTCCGATCCTGGTCTCCTTTTTGACGCTCGCAAGGCGGAGGGAGGAGATCCAGCTGAATCCGCGAAGGTCGTGGATTACTTTGGACCGTCGGCTCCGGCCTCTGCTGTCCCGTTCGATCGTTCAGTGGCTTATGGAGACTTATCCTCCGGCCTCATGATGGTAATCCCTTCCATCTTTGGATTTGTTTTGACGTAGTTTGGTCTTTGCTGATATTTGCTTTTCTACGATACAGGTTGCCACTCGAGTTCACGCGACCCAGGTTGTCTTAGAGGCCTCGGAGAAGGAGTCCCGGAAGAAGGACAAAAAGATTAAGGCCCTGGAGGTCAAGCTTAGGAACACGGAGAAGAGGTCTCAGTAGGAACTCAAGAAGGCGCTTGCTGAGGCTGAGCGGAAAATGGAGCTGGCGCTGAAACGCTGCCGCTGGGAGTTGGTCGAGAAGTACCGTCTCCGTATTCAGGGCACTAAAGCTGCTCTTGCGCCGATGCGTCAAGACCTTGGTCTGGTCCGGGACATTAAGTCCGGGAAGTCCAAGGTCGAGGAGGAGGAGAAGAAGTTGGAGGATTTGCTGGAGCAGCTCAAAGGAGGAGGTTGGGTCGGCTCCTATGATCGGGCTGCTACCGTCCTCGATAGTTACTTAGTCTATTCTCCTGCTCCCCCGTACCGATCTCCGGAGGCTGAGGCTTTGGATTACGGGGCTCCTACCCCACTTGTTGAGTACGACTAGGCTTTGGCCTTTTTATCTTGTATTTTCTGCTTCAGTTATGTTCGGGTCTTTCGACCCTTTATTGTATTCGCTTTGTTCCCTGAACTGGATCGTTTGATGTCTCCTTTTATGGAGATTTATTATCTCTTTGCTTTCCCTTTAATCGTTCTGGACTTCTTGCTTGTTTCGCTTTTAAATCCGAACAAAGGCTTATCTTCGGGTTACAAGTCTTGATAAAGGAGAAAAAGGGGCGCCTGGACCGTCTCTCAGAGGATGGGCGGCCGGCCCGTTTTGTAGAGCGATGGGCGGCTGGCCCATCTCTCTACGGAGGATGGGCGGCTGGCCCGTTTTGTAGAGCGAAAGGCGGCTGGCCCGTCTCTCTACGGAGGACGGGCGGCTGGCCCGTTTTGAAGAGCGAAGGGCAGCTCGCCCGTCTTTCTACGGAGGACGGGCGGCTGGCTCGTTTTGTACAGCGAAGGGCGGCTGGCCCGTCTCTCTACGGAGGACGGGTAGCTGGCCCGTTTTCTAGTTGATCAGTATTGCGTTGGAGTGTTATTCCGGACACTCGAACTTCAGACCAGGTCATCTTTGCGAATATTCCCTGTGTTAAATGCAGTCTTTTGTTGCGGGGGACCAAGCTTGTTTGGATCCCTCTTTCGACTGAACACTTTTAAGATCTCGCATCAGAGCCAGTTTGATACCGCGTTCTTGAGATGTCTTTGACCAGTTTTCCATGTCAGGCGCTTTACTGGGTTTAGAGAGTTTACTTCGTTCCTTACGCTTCACACTATTTGCCTATGCGAAGCGCTAGTGAAGGTAAACTAAACAGAACATCGTCTTGAGCACTTCCTGCAGGATCGCGGGATGTCAGGTTATGCCCTTCGGATGTTAATTCGGAAATTTGTATAGCGCGCTAGTCTTATCCTCTGCGGGATGTTGGGAGAACCTTGGTTTAAAAAGACGGTCTTTTTGTGGCCAGCAATAGACGGATTTGTTTGGGAGAGATATCTTGATTGGTTGGCGGTCTTGGATAAGTTACGAGATGCTAAGTCTCGATGTTCATCCGATTTTAAGTCCGAGTTGAAGATGTGCTATGAGATACTAAGTCTCAATGTTCATTTCCCTTGGGTTTTTCTGGATTCATTCGCTTTCCGGATCAAGTTTTGAGATGCTAAGTCTCGATGTTGGTCGGAATGATGTTTTCGGGAAACTTTTTCAAGCTCGCGAAAATTTGGGAGTATGTATATACGGACTCACTCCCCCCTTTTTTTGAGGAGAGGGGGCAACTGAACTCGTATTTTAGGCGAGATACCTACGTACCCTTCGTGAAAAGGGATCAAGTCACCCGTAGTTCCGTTTTTTTTTTTTTTTTGGTGAAAAGAAGACGGCTTAGTCTTGGTCATGGAACCGTCTGTCGTAGTTTCGGCGGTTTCTGAGGTCTTTTTCTCGGTAGTTTTCGTTTCTTCTTGGTTGGTTTCAGTTTCCGTGGGTGGAACCTCTGTTTTCTCGAGCTGTCCTGTTCTACTCACTTTCTTTCCCAACTCAGGGACTTCATCCTCCTTCTTCCTTTTCGGGTTCTCTCTCTGCGGGATGGTCGGATTCCGGAGCTTGTGCTCTGCCAGAAAACAGATCCGGGCCTCCTTCTGATTTCCCCAGACGGTCTTGATTCCGTTCGGTGTCGGGAATTTCAGGCAGAGATGATAAGTCGACGGGATCGCTCGCATTGAGTTGATCCACGGAGTTCCCATTATCACGTTATAAATCGCGGGCTGGTTTGCCACCGCGAAGTTGACGATTTTCATGATTCCACCGGCACGAACTGGGAGCTGGATTGTCTCGTCCGTCACTGTGACTTCGCCAGAGAATCCAGTCAGCGACCTCGGATTGGGCTTTATCATCGATGGATCTACCTTCATCCTCTGAAGCGTCTCCCGAAAAATGACGTCTACCGAACTTCCGGTATCGATCAAGACCCGAGAGAGGTCATGGTCGTTGATGTCCAGCTCTACCACCAATGGGTCGTCATGAGGTTGGTCGAGACCTTCGGCGTCTTTTTCGTGAAAGGCGATCCGATCGTCGTTTTCAGTGATCGGCTCCCGCGGGTTTGACTCCTTGTCTCCTCTTGTCAAGAACGACTTTATTGAGGCCACTGTATCTCGACAGTACTGGGATCCTCCGATGATCATGTGGATCCTTCTGCGGTTTGCGGCGGAATCGTCTCTGTTCGGTCTACTTCCCAAGTTTGGGGGTATCCTCGTCGGGCCTTTCGAGATGTTCCTGATTAGGTCCTCCGCCTGGGGCGCCAACATCTTCTTCGGTTGCTCCGAGACTTTCGAGAGTCACTCCGTTTCCGAGTTCCCCGGCTAATAGCTTCGCCGCGAGCCTTCTTCCGACAATCCTGCAGTTTTCAGTTGAGTGGCCCTTGGCCTTGTGGAAGGTACAGAAGGCGTTCTCATCATATCCTATCCGAGTCCACGTATTCTGTGGCCCTCTGTTACGCCCATTGGATGGTCTCTCTGTTTTTATTTGGTAGTTATGCGCTCCGCCCAGGTTGGGTTCTTCGTCTCGGCCAATTCGCCTACTCCTTCTCTCGTTTGGAACGTTTGAAGGCTGCACCGTGCCCTTGGCGACCAATTTCGAGGATTGGTTCTTTCCGGCCGGGACCCTCATGTCTTCCTCGTAGATTACGAAGGTGGAAGCGCGGTGGAGAGCGTCTTAAATGGTTACCAGCAGATTTACGATAATTTCCATTTGGAAGCTCGAGGCCTTCAGCAAGGACTTCTTTAGGGTATTTATCGCGGCACTGTCAGCTTAGGCCGTCAATCTTTGAGACGATCACCTTAAATCTTTCGATGAAATCTCGAAGGCTTTCTTCGGGCCCTTGCGACAGCGAGTAGAGGTCCGCATCGGATGTTGACTGTCTTATGAACAGTGAGTAATGCTTCAGAAAGGCTGCCGATAATTGGTCGAAACCGTCGATCGAGTCTCTTTCCAGCCTTGAAAACCACGACAGGGGTAATCCTTTCTGATGCTCCACGAAGAGGAGGCAGAGTCCGGCGTCCCTTTCTTCGGGTTTGAATCTAGCCCGTCCCATCGCGATGTGGAAGGCTGTCATGTGGGCCTTTGGATCGGTCGTCCCGTTGTAGAAGGGGATTCGGATTTTACCGGGGTCAGAAAGTCTAACGCTTGTGATCCTTGAAGTGAACGGGATCTTTTGCGTTTCCTCTAAGACGCGGTCAATCTCCGGGGCCGCACTTGTCACTTTATGGACTTGCGACCTTACCTCCTTCATCTGACTCGTGGTGAGTTCCAAGCGGGCACGGAGTTCATCCAACTCGTCCCTTTGGCTAGCGGATCTATTAGCTTGAGTCAGTCGTTCCGCTTTTTCCTGCTCTTCGATCCAGCGGAGATCCTCGTCCGCGTTCAGGTCTCCAACTTCGTCGTCGGTCTCGGCGTCTCTCGGGTTTTCACCGTTGGTTACCGTAGAAGTTGGCCGTTCGGCGGTTCGCCTGGTGGTGCTTTTCCAGTGAAGCTGGGGTGGAGCAGATGGCTCTTTCCTCGTTTTGATGGGGGTTTATTCGTCGGGATTCTGACGGCCTGGGGAATCCGCTCGCGGGGTGAAAACAAGGCGTCTTGCTCCGAAAGTTCGGGGGCCACGTGCTAGCTCTTGGGAAGCTGCTCTCTCTTACCTGTTTTGCCGCTCCGAGATTTCGGCTACCATGTTCCTTAGCTCGGTGATTGCCGCGATCTCTGGGGTGGTGTTGGCTACTTCCGTGATGACCAGGTCTTCGGTCGGCATTCCGAATCTTGTTAGCGCGTTGGCGGAGGTCCCGGTCGCTCTGCCGGCAGTCGCTCCGGTTCCGGCTGCCGATGTACCGTGGCGGGAATTCCCATTCCTGCCGTTCCCGTGTCGGCTGCTTCGGCCGGTTGGTTTGTGATATCGTCGGTTCTTCTGGTCATTGTCTTCGTTCCGTATCCTTTTTGTTCTAAGGGTTAAGAATATTTCTTGTTCCCACAGACGGCGCCAAACTGTCAGAGCCGGAACTCACACTGTCAAAACTTATATTTTGTGGGGGCTCGAAAATTCTATTTTAAAGAACTAAAGGACCGAAAATGTAAAAAGAGAGATTTTATTGATGATTTCTGAAAGTACAAGAATAATTAGCAAAAGCTGAAAAGTCTTATATTGGTAAAACTCCTAATACTCGGATTTGGGATTCCTTTGACCCTTACATGAGCGTACATATATATACTGACGATCCTAGGGTACTAAGACTTCATATTTTCGATGTGGGACTTTGTGGTTTCCTCCCAGCCGCCGACCTAATCCTTTTGGGCCCGAAATCCAGCCCGAACAGTGTTCCGAACGTTTTACGACTCTTGAGATTTGAGCCGCCCGTTCTTTATTTGAACTTCTAGCCGCTGGTTTTGGTATTGATGGTGATGGAATTTGTACAGGTTTTAATCTTATTAAAACAGCCCTAACAACAAATCCTAAGCCACGGATCATGTGTCAATTGAATCTCAATAGATCTCGAAGATACCTGGAGATAAAGCAGCGGAAGATGATCAGGTACAACGAGATTAGGAGCGCCTCAAGTGCTGCGCCTCTACAGAAGTCCACACGCACACAAACTGGACGACAGGGATGCTAGTGCCTTCGCGAACGGTTCGCCTTAGGGTTCTCTCTGCGATGTGACGGCCAGGAACTTCTAATCTGTTTCAAGTCGTGACCTATATCCTATATATAGGCGACTTAAAGAAACCTAGTTGACCGATGGACCAAACCGACTTAATTTAAATTATCAGAAACTGGTTTCTGATCCCGAGTGGTGTCGATCGACACTCACCTTTGGTGTCGATCTACACCCTCACAGAAACTTGATATCGACGTATATCTTATATACATTGATTAGGATCATTACTCTAATGATCAGACCCAATTTATATTATCCAGTTTGCTTAGGTGTGTGACCCTATAGGATCATATGATAATGGTAATGAGTTCATAATTCATAAGTTATAAGCGGTTTCTAGCAAAACATTATAACCATCCAATATCATATGAAAGTCTTATCTCGACGTCACGACTCTACTAAAGTAAATACAAGTATGATTTCAGGGCATTCCCTTCAGTCTCCCACTTGTACTGGAATCAACTATTCCTATAATCCTTTTGTCTCTATATCTCGATCTGGCATAAGGCAAGAACTCGTGTCATCCTTAATCGACCAAACCATGTTTATCGAACTCCGATTTATACTGATAAAAGACAAACAATTGACACTCAATCCGTTTGAGCGCGGCCACGCATTTCCAGTATCAAATCTTCGATAGGCCCAGAGATATCTATCTCCCGTTATATGGGAGGGACAAATTCCATCTTATTCCATCCCTGTTCCCTACACACTTCATAATATGCCCAATCAATGCCTTTATAGTCATCAGTTACAGCTGACGTTTGACAGAGTCAAAACATACCAATTCATATGCAAGAAAACATGATGAACTCAGGTATAAGGACTATACTCTATAGTCGTAATGAGAAACTCTTATGACACTCATATAACAATCTTGTAGAGTTCTCATTAGCGGGTCATGTCCGATCATGTGTTCTCTAACACATATATATGTGATTGACTTTAATACTCCTATTAATGACTCCATGAAACTTAGTCATCAGTCACCTCACATACTAGTCTCACGCGGTTATTAATGTCCAACTTTAATAACCTCGACTATGGACACAAATAATTTATGTCATCTATCACTTATAGTGTTTAATGATCAAATCACGTATTTGATGATCTATAAGAATGCCACAAATTACTTTTGGACAATTATTTAATAACACCATTAAATAATACTGAAACAATTTCATTAAATAAAACATAACCAAATGTATGCTTACATGAACATCAAAACATAAATGTGATAACTCCCACTAAAAACAAGATTACTGCTTAAGGAATCTAATGCCTATAGCAGCTGCATGACTCTCATGCTTCGGTCGTGGGAGTGGCTTGGTCAAAGGGTCAGCGATGTTCTCGTCTGTCGGAACTCTGATGATCTTGACGTCACCTCTCTCAATGATATCACGAATCAGATGATATCTCCTCTCAATGTGTTTGGATTTCTGGTGTGATATGGGCTCCTTAGCCTGAGCTATGGCTCCATTGTTGTCTCAAAACAATGCCACATGCTCAGAAATGCTAGGAATCACACCAAGCTCAATAATGAACTTCCTAATCCAAACAGCCTCCTTTGCCACTTCCGAAGCAGCGATGTATTCAGCCTTGGTCGTTGAATCCGCCACGGTGCTTTGCTTGGAACTCTTCCAACTAACTGCACCTCCATTTAGACAGAAGACATAACCAGACTGAGATCGGAAATCGTCTTTATCTGTCTGAAAACTGGCGTCCGTATAACCACTCACTACAAGCTCATCACTTCCTCTGTACACTAAGAACTTATCCTTAGTATTTCTCAAATACTTCAGGATTGTCTTGACGGCAGTCCAGTGACTCTCACCAGGATCCGACTGGTATCGACTCGTCATGCTCAAAGCACAAGCAACATCTGGACGAGTACAGAGCATGGCATACATAATAGATCCTATCGCAGAAGCAAAAGGAATCCTGCTCATGCGCTCTTGCTCAGCAGGTGTTGAAGGACACTGCTTCTTGCTGAGAGTAATGCCATGAGACATCGGAAGCAAGCCCTTCTTGGAATCATGCATGTTGAACCTGTGTAGAACCTTATCAATATAAGTGTCCTGGCACAGTCCAATCAGCCTCTTTGATCTATCTCTATAGATCCTTATTCCAAGAATATAGGCGGCTTCGCCCATGTCTTTCATCGAGAAACAACTTCCTAGCCAGTCCTTTACTGACTGAAGTAGCGGAATATCATCTCCAATGAGAAGTATGTCGTCTACATACAATACGAGAAATGCAACTGCGCTCCCACTAGTCTTCTTGTAAACGCAAGGTTCCTCTTCATTTCTGATGAAGTTAGACTCTTTAACTGCTTCATCAAAATGAAGGTTCCAACTCCGAGATGCTTGCTTCAATCCATAGATGGATTTATGAAGCTTGCATACCTTCCCAGCAGCATTAGGATCAATGAAACCTGGAGGTTGTGTCATGTACACATCCTCTTCCAGAATCCCGTTAAGGAAAGCTGTTTTCACATCCATTTGCCAAATCTCATAATCATGATGAGCGGCTGTTGCTAGGAGAATCCGAATTGATTTAAGCATAGCGACTGGGGAATAGGTTTCATCATAGTCAACACCTTGAACTTGTTTGAAACCTTTTGCCACCAACCTCGCTTTGTAAATCTGAACATTTCCATCCACATCGATGTTCTTCTTGAAAACCCATTTACACTCAATGGCTTTTACACCATCAGGTAAATCACCCTAAGTCCATACTTGGTTTTTGTGACATGGAACCCATTTCGGATTCAGCGGCCTTAAGCCACATTTCGGAGTCAGGGCCCATCATAGCTTCTTCGAAAGTCGCAGGTTCGTCACTGTCTATGATCAAAAGATCATGACAATTAGTCACAAGAAATCCATATCTCTCGGGCTCGTGACGAATCCTTTCGGATCTGCGAACTTCTGGCATCACAGGCTCGGGCTCTACAACTCTTTGTAGATCCAGCCGCTGCTCTTCCTCGACAGGTTGAACAGGCTCCTGTGATTCTCGAATTTCTTCGAGTTGTATTTTACTCCCACTGTTCTTCTTGGAAAGAAATTCTCTCTTAAGAAAAACACAGTTCTTAGCAACAAACACTTTGTTCTCGGAACGGTTGTAAAAGTAATAAGCCTTGGTTTCCTTAGGATAACCAACGAAGTAGCACTTATCAGATTTGGGTGCAAACTTATCAGATATCAACCGCTTCACATAAGCTTCACAACCCCAAATTTTAAGAAAAGACAAACTTGAAACTTTTCCAGTCCACATCTCATATGGCGTCTTTTCAACTGACTTTGATGGAACTCTGTTTAGTGTAAACGCAGACGTTTCTAAAGCGTATCCCCAAAAGGATAATGGAAGATCTACTTGACTCATCAGCGATCGAACCATATCTAATAAAGTCCGATTTCTCCTTTCAGACACACCGTTCCACTGAGGTGTTCCAGGAGGAGTGAGTTGTGAAACAATTCCACAACTACTCAGATGATCACTAAACTCTTGACTTAAGTACTCATCTCCGCGATCTGATCGAATAGCTTTGATACTTTTGCCAAGTTGGTTCTGTACTTCATTCTGGAACTCCTTGAACTTTTCAAAGGATTCCGATTTATGTCTCATTAAATAGACATAACCAAATCTACTGAAGTCATCAGTAAACGTGATGAAGTACTGAAAGTTTCCTCTAGCGCTAACACTCATTGGACCACATACATCGGTATGTATAAGGCCCAATAGGTCACCGGCCCTTTCATTAAATTTGTTGAAAGGGGCCTTTGTCATTTTGCCCATTAAGCAGGATTCACACTTCTCAAATGATTCAAAATCAAATGAGTCTAAAAGCCCATCATTATGAAGCTTCTGAATCCTTTTCTCATTGATGTGGCCCAAACGACAATGCCAGAGAAAAGTGGGGTTCGAGTCATTGGTTCTTAACCGTTTGATACTTATGTTATAGACAGGCATTGATTGGTTAAGAATATAAAGTCCATTCTCTAGTGGAGCACTACCATAAAAAATTTCATTACGATCAAAAGAACAACACTTGTTTTTAATCGAAAAATGAAAATCTTCTAAATCCAAAACAGAAATAGAAATGATGTTTCTGCTTATAGCAGGTACATAGTAGCAATTATTTAATTATAAAACCAAGCCTGACGGCAGAGACAAATGATAAGTTCCTACGGCTAATGCAGCAACTCTTGCTCCATTCCCAACGCGCAGGTCCACTTGTCCTCTTTCCTGCGTTCTACTGTTGCTTAGACCCTGCATATTTGTATAAATATGAGCGCCACAGCCGGTATACAATACCCAAGAATTAGAACCTGAAGTAGTAACATTTACTTCTATAACATAGATACCTGGAGAAGTCGTCTCAAACGTCTTCTTAGAGTTCTTTAGATCTCCCAGATACTATTTGCAATTTCTCTTCCAATGCCCAGACTTATTGCAGTAATGGCATTTATCAGCATCAGTAGGGCCACGTTTGGGCTTGGAAGAAGACTCAGGCTTATCCTGATTCTCAATCTGGACTGCCTTAGCCTTTCCTTTGCCCTTAGCGGGTTTCTTAAACCTTTTAGTTTCGATGTTCAAGAAATAAGAAATCTTAACAATTAAGAAACTCACATTATATTCAAAACAATTTTCCTCAATTGAATATAATGATCCAAGATCCATATTTCACAAAAATTTGAGTGAGCTTTGGCCCATCGCCCAAATTTAGCTATTTAGGTAAGCAGCCCTTTGCTAATTATATCATATATAATTCTTGGTCTTGGATTAATATCTTATATCGAATCCAATCCTATATCTCTGAGCCCAAAAATATTTTGATAGCCCAGTTAAGTAAACCAATCTTTTAAGTCCGCAGTAACGATTACAACCTGCCTCACTCGTGTAATTGCGAACACTCTGCTTTGGCAGACCCATCACACAATGAAACGAGCCTTGACAGTTGACAAGATTGGGAAGATATCAAATGCTTAATATTAGGTTTGAGGAACGGAACCTTAAATCTAGTTTATATCAATTATATATCCTAGATATTTCAACTTGTTTTACACTTTTAATTTTCTTAAGTTAAACAAGCTAGGAACGCGGATTCTGAACTATCAGTGTCGATCGACACAACTGGTTTGTGTTGACCGACAGATTCCGATCCGGTTCAATCGCGATAAACCATTTAACCGACTAAACCGATCGAATCAATCGCAAATAACCGACCGGTGTCGATCGACACTACATTAGTGTCGGTCGACACCAACCGAATCGGTTCAAAGAACGATAACCGATTTACCGCTTGAACCGATCATGATAACCTGGTTCAATCCAATTGAACCAATCGCGATGAACCGAGTGGTGTCGATCGACACTACATTAGTGTCGGTCGACACCAGTGGTTTGAGGAAACACGATCTTCGATCGTGACCTAAAAACTTCACGCGAAAACCCGAGTGGTGTCGATCGACACACACTTGGTGTCGATCGACACCCTTTTCGCATGAACCCTAAATCGAACGATTTCAAGAGCAAAAACGATTTTGAACCCTAGCATGCAATCCTATATATCATATATATCGATTTGAATTCAGCTAATTCATTAACATGCTTCAGATTCAATAAAAACACTAGGCTCTGATACCACTGATGGAATTTGTACAGGTTTTAATCTTATTAAAACAGCCCTAACAACAAATCCTAAGCCACGGATCATGTGTCAATTGAATCTCAATAGATCTCGAAGATACCTGGAGATAAAGCAGCCGAAGATGATCAGGTACAACGAGATTAGGAGCGCCAAGTCCTGCGCCTCTACAAAAGTCCACACGCACACAAACTGGACGACAGGGATGCTAGTGCCTTCGCGAACGGTTCGCCTTAGGGTTCTCTCTGCGTTTCTGTGACGGCCAGGAACTTCTAATCTGTTTCAAGTCGTGCCCTATATCCTATATATAGGCGACTTAAAGAAACCTAGTTGACCGATGGACCAAACCGACTTGATTTCAATTAAATCAGAAACCGGTTTCTGATCCCGAGTGGTGTCGATCGACACTCACCTTTGCTGTCGATCGTCACCCTCACAGAAACTTGATATCGACGTATATCTTATATACATTGATTATGATCATTACTCTAATGATCAGACCCAATTTATATTATCCAGTTTGCTTAGGTGTGTGACCCTATAGGATCATATGATAATGGTAATGAGTTCATAATTCATAAGTTATAAGCAGTTTCTAGCAAAACATTATAACCATCCAATATCATATGATAGTCTTATCTCGACGTCACGACTCTACTAAAGTAAATACAAGTATGATTTCAGGACATTCCCTTCAGATGGCCAGCCGTCGATTCCTTTGATTCGTGTGTTCGGGTGACTGGTCCATAGACGGCTAGACGTTGGTCACGGTCTTTCGGACAATGTTTATGGACGTTTTGTCGTCAGAACATGCAAATGCCTAATCTTCGAGTCGATCCTGGCATAGAGTTATGCTTGATGATCGGTCGACTGGACAATGTTCGGATAACGAGTCTTGACTAAGACATGATCGTGGGCGGCTGGCCTTATCCCAGCCGTCGGACCGTGCTTGAAAGTGACGTGGGAGACTGGCCTTATCTCGGCCGCCGGACCATGCTTGAAGGAGACGTGGGCGGCTGGCCTTATCCCAGCCGCCGGACCAAGCCTCGGAGGGAACATGGGCGGCTGGCCGTATCCCAGCCGCCGGCCCTTGCCTTGGATGAGACGTGGGCGGCTGGACTTATACTAGCCGCCGGACCGAGCTTTGGAGGGAACATGGGCGGCTGGCCGTATCCAGCCGCTGGCCCTTGCCTTGGATCAGACGTGGGCGACTGGCCTTATCCCAGCCGCCGGGTCGTGTCTCGGACGGGTCGTGGGCAGTTGGCCGGTCCGTGCCCGGGATAAATTCCATTTGATCTTGACCTTGACTTCTCGTCTCGTTAATCTCCGAGGAGGGGATTTCGACCCCAACACGCCTCTATAGATGGTCCACACGCACAAAAGACTGGATCAGGGATGCTAGTGCCTCTGGGAGCTTCTGAGTTTCTTTCTAGACGGCTAGGGCAAGTCGCTTATTTGATTTCGTGGCTCTGACTTGTATAAATAGGGGTCGAGCACGAAATCCCATAAACCCTCGGATTAACCGGATTAACCAGTCATTAAATTCAACACCAATAGGTGTGTCGATTGTGAGAGCCGAAACTCACACTGTCAAAACTTATATTTAGTGGGGGCTCGAAAATTCTATTTATAAAGAACTAAAGGACCGAAAATGCAAAAGAGAGATTTTTATTGATATTTTCCGAAAGTACAAGGGAAATTAGCAAAAGCTGAATAGTCTTAAATTGCAAAAACTCCTAATACTCGGATCTGGGATGATTTAACCCTTACATGAGCGTACATATATATACTGACAATCCTAGGAAGCTAAGACTTCAGATTTCCGATGTGGGACCTTGTCTTTCGCTCCCAGCCGCCGGCCTAAGCTTTTTGGGCCCAATTTCCGGCCCGAGAGTCTTCCATGATCTGTCTGCGCATCCTGACCCAAATCTGGCCCGCCGATGAATAGTGACCCGTGAATAGTAATCCGAATTTTCGGTTTAGACTCATTCGATTTTTCGGTTAACTTTCCCGCATGAACAGTATTCCGAGCGTTTTACGACTTCTGAGACTTGAACCGCCCGTTTTTTGTTTGAACTTCCAGCCGCCGGTTTCGGTATTGATGGCCAGCCGCCGGTTCCTTTGGCTCGTGTGCTCGGCGACTGGTCCATGGACGGCTGAACGTTCGTCACGATCTTTCGGGGAATGTTTATGGACGTCTTTTGAGTCAGGACATGCAAATGGATGATCTTCGGGTCGGTCCGGACATAGAGTTATGTTCGACGGTCGGTCGACTGGACGATGTTCGGATAATGAGTCTTGACTTGAGAAATGACCGTGGGCATATGATGAAGACCCGGCGGCTGGCCTTATCCCAGCCGCCGGCCGTGGATCAAAGAAGACCCGACGGCTGGCCTTATCCCAGCCGCCGGCCGTGGATCAAAGAAGACCCGGCGGCTGGCCTTATCCCAGCCGCCGGCCGTGGCATGATGAAGACCCAGCGGCTGGCACTCATCCCAGCCGCCGGCCTTGGACAAGTGAAGACCCGGCGGCTGGCCTTATCCCAGTCGCCGGTTGATGGACCAAGACGACCCGGCGGCTGGCCTTATCCCAGCCGCCGGCCGTGGCATGATGAAGACCCAGCGGCTGGCACTCATCCCAGCCGCCGGCCTTGGACAAGTGAAGACCCGGCGGCTGGCCTTATCCCAGCCGCCGGTTGATGGACCAAGACGACCCGGCGGCTGGCCTTATCCCAGCCGCCGGCCGTGGCATGATGAAGACCCGGCGGCTGGCACTCATCCCAGCCGCCGGCCTTGGACGAAGAAGACCCGGCGGCTGGCACTCATCCCAGCCGCCGGTTCGTATCTTGGACGGGTCGTGGGCAGTTTACCTTGGCTCATCCGTTCCATGTTCGGGATTTCATCTCGACCTTGACTTCTCGTTCCGTCAATCTTCGAAGAGGGGATTTCGACCCCAACAGTTAGCCCCCCAGCTCTTTGCTTCCGTGGTTTGGAACAAGGAGCTCCGAGCTGAGAGTTTTAACGGGATTGACTGAAACGGGACGGTAATGAGTTTTTCTGTTCGTCCGTTCGTCCCCTTCTCTTTAATGTCTTGTCAGAGCATTGTTCATCATGGAAGTTCGTGCCATGTTTGCTATATCAAAGGAGTGGCTTCATTCATTTTTTTTCACACTCCCTTCTTTTTTCAAGCTTTCTTATTCAAGTTTCTCCTTTGAAAATTTTTCTTTAGCGATGGCTGGTGAAGGAGGTTCCCCTTTCGAACTCAACTTCGATGCAATCATGAACGATCCATTTGAGTTTGATTTTATGTCCGCAGAGCAGGATGCGGTACTTGTGGAAGATTTATTGGCAGCTGGGGAAAATGCCATTCCACAAGCAGCGTACGGTCCATAAGGCGTTCCTCAGTGGGCGGCTGGTCCGAGCAATGCTCAAGGAACGCTCGGTTTTGCTAATGTTCCTCGATGGGAGCCTGGAACGGCGGCTGGGAATGAGGACATGCCCGAGACGGCGGCTGGGAATGAGAGCATTCCCGAGACGGCGGCTAGGAATGAGAGCATTCCCGAGACGGCGGCTGAGAATGAGACCAGACACGAGCCGGCGGCCGAGAGTTCGACGATTATGGCGTCTGGTTCGAAGAGGGCGGCTGGCTCTAAAAACGCTTCCAAGAGGGCGGCTGGCATAGTAGCCGTGTCAAGATGGGCGCTCGGCTCTGGAGGTGTCTTAGAGAGGGTGTCCGGTTCCTCTCGAGTCGAAATTGAAGGCGTTGCGCCGAGGACGAGTATAGTACGTGGCGTTTGGACTCCTCCTCAACATGTTGAGGACAACGGCGGATGGCGTGCTTGGCCGTCCCGAGCTCTGGTCCCCTCCGAATATCGTCGTACTTGGCTAGAGACGGGTGATAGTGCGGCCATATCCGGGGAAGAAGTCAGGTCGGATCACCCGGAAGTGCCTATCTTTGTGCATCCAGACGTGAAGTCCGAATGTCGCTCTCCCGGAGAAGCTAAAGCCTATTGGGGTGAGGATATTTTCGCTTGGCGGTTTAAGAAGCCTGGACCGTCTACGAGTTACAGATCGATATCCGAGGGATTCAAGCATGGTCCTACTTTGAGCGATCGGGATTCACTAGCCGAGCTCAGATACGACTTTCGGATTCCGGACAAGATTAAGTTTCGTCTCCCGAAAGATGGGGATAGGATGAACAAGGCGCCAGAGGGCTATTTCGCCATGTACGGGTCGATGTTTTACGAAGCTTTCCTCTGGTTCCCGATCCCAGGAGCCATCTTCGAATTTCTCGAGCTATATGGGTTCGCGATCTCTCAACTTACCCCATCCGCTATAAGGATTTTGATGGGACTTGTGGTCCGTTGCGCCGAATGCGGGATTAAGTTGGAGGGTGATCTTATACGGAATTTCTTTTCTATGAGGAAGGTTTCCAAGTCGGATTTCTTCTGCTCGGTCAATGTTCGGAAGAACGTGAAGCGTTTCTACACCAGGCTTCGACAGCATTGCAAAGCTTCGCGGCACGAGTTTTTCTACGTGAAACGCAGCCCGCTCACGGTTGGTTCCGATTTCGGCGGCTCGGTTAGGATCGAGTAGAGTCTGCCACGTAAGCGTTTCGTCTTTTTGTGAATTTTTTTTATAAGTACTCCTTACTCCTTTGCTTCATTCTTCATAACTTCATTTCTCACAACTTTTCATCTTTTTCTTCTTTCTCTAGTTCGAGATCCCTTTGCTCCTAGAGTTTCTGAGTTCGAGGATATCGTTGTAGAAGTTAACAAGAAGAAGATCGATTGGGAGTGTCCTGATCTCTGGCGCCGCTTCCTGGACGCCAAAGATATTTTAGAAGGGCGCGCTCCTCCGAAAGGCCCCGACTTCATTGATCCGATGGCGACGTACCCCGGTATGGAGGGTGTTTGGAAGTACCGCCATAATCATCTGATGATGTTAGACGAACTGGACCTAATAAACGAAAGACGGGATCAAGCTCTCATCCGCATTCAAAACTATCAACAAGCAGCGGCCAAATACTACAACTCAAACGTGCAAAGCCGCAAATTCAAGGAAGGAGACCTCGTTTTCCGCAAAGTTTTCCAGAACACCGCGGAGCCAAATGCAGGGAAACTAGGCGCGAAATGGGAAGGACCGTACAGAGTAGCAAAGGTGGTCCGCCCAGGAGCATACGAGCTGGACAACAAAGAAGGAAAGCCAGTCCCAAGGACATGGAACGCGATGCACCTAAAGAAGTATTACCACTAGACGTTATAAAATAGAACTACGAACCGGGTTGATCCCTGTATTCAGGGTACGTAGGCAGCTCGCCTTCCGACGAGTTCAACTATTTATATTTTATAATTTTCAAGGGGGGAGTGGATCCGTATATACATACTCCCGAATTTTCGCAAAACAAATCGAGAGGATGGACATTGAGACTTAGCATCTCATAACACATCCGTAGCTTGAAAAGTTTCCCGAGAACACCATTCCGACAAACATTGGGACTTAGCATCCCGAAACCTGATCTGGAAAGCGAATGGACTCGGGAAACCCCGAGAAAACGAACATTTTGACTTGACATGTCTTAACGTATCTCCAACTCCGACAATATCACCCATCATTAAGGCACAGCAAATGCCATCACTTCAATCGCCCCTTGGCGTACATAAAAACCCGCCTTTTAGCAAGCATGCCGCCGTCCGTTGCTGATCACAACAGGACGATCCTTTTAACCATGGTTCTCCTTACATCCCAAAGCGGATAAAACGTAGCGCGCTATACAAATTTCCGGACTAACACCCGAAAGGCGTAACCTGACATTCCGCGATCCTGGCAGGAAACGCTTCAGACGATGTTCTATTGAGTTCATTTCCACTAAACGCCCTGCATAGGTAGAAAGTGCGAAGCATGAGTCACGAAATGAACTCCCTAAACCCAGTAAACGCCAACATGGAACGCTGGTCTTAGACATCTCACGACAAAGTACCAAACCGGCCCTGGTACGAGATCATAAAATTGTCCGAAACTAGCAACTGAACAAAATTCCAAACCCAGCGGCCAACTCCGTTGGTCGAATAACACAAGGGAAACTCTTCCCGAACAATCAGATCTGAGCGCCCGGAACAGCGCCCCGATTAACCCAACTAAGTTAAGCAAACAAAACCGAATCAATATGAAGAAGGTCGGCCGCCCAATCCGGTCAGAAAAATGGGCCGCCCGATCTCTTCAGATAGACGGGCCGCCCGATCTCTTCAGATAAATGGGCCGCCCGATATCTTGGAAACAGGCCAGCCACCCACTCCGAAAAACACAATCCGGCGGCCGAGACATTGCCAGCCGCCCGGAGTCAACCCAACGTAACACGGCGGCTGGGACATCGCCAGCCGCCCGGAATCAACCCAACGTAACACGGCGGCTGGGACATTGCCGGCCGCCCGGGACAGATCTACCATGATCCGACGGCTGGGACATGACCAGCCGCCCGTAATCGATCCGGCGGCTGGGACATGACCAGCCACCCGCGATCCATTCATCACGATCCAGCGACCGTCCTCTCCACATCAATACACGGCGGCCGGTTTTGTGTCGTACCAAACCCAGCCGCCCACGACCATCTAATCAGGATCTTTGTAAAGAAAAAAAAAAAGAAAAACCGGTCCAGACCAAAAATCAGGCCGTCCATAACATAAATCAATAAACAAAAGCCAAAAACTCAAAAAATAACTAGAAAGAAAAACCACCGCGTGGTCAAGATTCAGAACCAAACGCCTTGGCAACAGCAATATCCGAGATTCCGAGAATAGACTCGTTCGATCCCGATAAATCAACCACTCCGAGAGAAGTAGCCTCCTCTTCGACAGATCTTTCCACGGGTATTGAAACATTGTCATCCTTGTGGGCTGGGTGCAACTGAGAATCAATCTTCCCACGAATTCGAGCGATCACATCATCAAACCGAGCTGTAGACTTATCAAACTCGTTCATCCATGTGGATAATTTCACCTTCTCCTCATCCAAGCTAGGAGGATCAGTCCCCTGCAGCAACGCGACAAGTTCAATGTTACTCTCTATCTGAGCCAAATCTACTTCCTGATTCCTTGCTTCAGATAAGGATCCGAGATCTTCTTTTAGCGCGTCCAGGAGATCGCGGAATTTCGCAGCAGAAGCCTTGCGGCCATCCGCATAAGCCCGTTGCACCTTCGAGTTGCGCGCCGCTTTCGCACTGGCTATCTGGTCTTTCAAAGCCAGCACTTCCTTAGCGTGACGCGCGTCCTTGGCCTCTTGACGGGTCTTGAACTGCAATGCCTCGACTTTTTCCGCGCGCAACGAAGCAAGCTCCTTCTCGAGCGATTTGACCCGATGTGAAGACGTCGCTTCAAGTTCGTTAAGTTTCCTCCTCACTAGCCGAGCATCCTCCTGGGCTTCTTCAGCACGTTTGCGGATTCCACGGACAGAAGCATCATACGTGCTGATGCACTTGTTCACGGAAGACATGAACTAAAACAAAAAGAGGGAGGAGTCAGTAAATAAAAAAAAAAGAAGAAGAGAGAAAAGTAGGGCAAGAATGGATAAACCTTCATCCCGCTTAAGGCCATATCCTCGTACTTCTCAGGCTCATCCAGACTATCACAAGAAGGAAACTTGAAACTGGCATCCGTGATCACCGAAAAACTCCTAGCGGACTGACGACGATTTTTACAAACAGCCTCAGGAAAAGCAAGCCCTGGCGAAGGACCCATACGCCGAGCCTCAGGAGAAGAATTTTTCACTCCAGGGTCAGCAAGGCAATCCACCTGTTTTTGGCACAACAGGCCGTCTTCATCGCTCAGACCATAGGTGATCCCGCCAGCCGCCGCTTTAGCCTTGGGCAAACGCCTCGCGATACTCCGTTCAAGAATAGCCTCCTTCTTCAGAGGAGTGACCACAACAGTGGATACCGCAACTTATCCGCGGGCCACTCCGGTGGAGGAATGGCTTGACTACCGTCGGCCAATCCCGATCCAGCTTAGGTCGGCGGCTGGGAAGGAAGAACAAAGTCCCACATCGGAAATCTGAAGTCTTAGCCTCCTAGGATTGTCAGTATATATATGTACGCTCGTGTAAGGATTAAAGGGATCCAGATCCGAGTATTAGGAGTTTTAGCAATTTAAGACTATTCAGCTTGTGAGAGCCGAAACTCACACTGTCAAAACTTATATTTAGTGGGGGCTCGAAAATTCTATTTATAAAGAACTAAAGGACCGAAAATGCAAAAGAGAGATTTTTATTGATATTTTCCGAAAGTACAAGGGAAATTAGCAAAAGCTGTGTTGGGGTCAAAATCCCCTCCTCGAAGATTGACGGAACGAGAAGTCAAGGTCAAGATCAAATGGAACTTATTCCTAACATGGACCGAACGAACTAAGGCCAACTGCCCACGACCCGTCCGGGACATGAACCGGCGGCTGGGATAAGGCCAGCCGCCGGGTCTTCACTGAGCATCATCCGACGGCTGGGATAAGGCCAGCCGCCGGGTCTTCATCGAGCAAAATCTGGCGGCTGGGATAAGGCCAGCCGCCGGATCTTCACCGAGCATCATCCGGCGGCTGGGATAAGGCCAGCCGCCGGGTCTTCATCGAGCCCGGCGGCTGGGATAAGGCCAGCCGCCGGATCTTCACCGAGCAACAACCGGCGGCTGGGATAAGGCCAGCCGCCGGGTCCTCTTCATGCCGCAACCGGCGGCTGGGATATGGCCAGCCGCCGGGTCTTAATCAAGTCACAACCGGCGGCTGGGATAAGGCCAGCCGCCGGGTTTTCCTCATGCACCAGTTGGCATCCCACGGTTATTTCTCGGTCAAGACTCGTTATCTGAACATCGTCCAGTCGACCGACCGTTAAACGTAACTCTAAGCCCGGACCGACCCGAAGACTATCCATTTGCACGTTCTGATTCCAAAGACGTCCATAGACATCCTCCGAAAGACCGTGATGAACGTTCAGCCGTCCATGGACCAGTCGCCGAGCACACTAGCCATAGGAACCGGCGGCTGGCCATCAATACCGAAACCGGTGGCTGGAAGTTCAAATAAAAAGGGGGGTTTCAAATCTCAGAAATCGTAAAATGCTCGGAATACTATTCACGTGGGAAAAACCGTTGAAAAACATTATTCACCCCGAGACAAAGTAAGTCGAAATTCGGATTATTATTCACGGTTCACTATTCATCGGCGGGCCGGATTTGGGTCGGAACGCGCGGATGGATCGCAGAAGGAATTCGGGCCGGATATCGGGCCCAAACAGCTTAGGTCGGCGGCTGGGAAGGAAGAACAAAGTCCCACATCGGAAATCTGAAGTCTTAGCCTCCTAGGATTGTCAGTATATATATGTACGCTCGTGTAAGGATTAAAGGGATCCAGATCCGAGTATTAGGAGTTTTAGCAATTTAAGACTATTCAGCTTTTGCTAATTTCCCTTGTACTTTTGGAAAATATCAATAAAAATCTCTCTTTTGCATTTTCGGTCCTTTAGTTCTTTATAAATAGAATTTTCGAGCCCCCACTAAATATAAGTTTTGACAGTGTGAGTTTCGGCTCTCACAGTTTGGCGCCGTCTGTGGGGACAAGAAATATTCTTAACCCTAAGAACGAAAAGGATACGAAACGAAGACGATGACCAGAGAAGCGATGGAATGGAGTTCCGTGGATGGTAGCCATGGCCGGACGATGATTTTCCGAGAAGGAGAAGCCGCCGAAATAAACCATCCACACAATGATCTCCTCGTGATCAATCTTTCAATCGGAGGATACGAGATACCGAGAGTCTTAGTCGACACAGGAGGAACGGTGAACGTCATATTCCTGGAAACCCTTCGGAGGATGAACATTGAGACCCAGCATCTCATAACCCATCCAAAACCGTTGACTGGTTTCTCCGGAAAGACGACAATGACAGTAGGGACGATCCAACTCCCCGTGAAAGCAAAAGGGGTGGAAAAGGACACGAAGTTCTCGGTGATCGATTGCCCGCGAATCTGCGACACAATCGTGGGAACACCGTGGCTAAACTCAATGAAGGCCATCCCGTCAACTTACCACCTGTGCCTAAAATTCCCAACTCCAACCGGGGTGGAAACGATTTGGGGACGGCAGAAAGATTCTCGAGCTTGTTTCTTAACAGAACACAGGTTGAGAAAGCCGGTAACCGATTCCAACCGCCGGACAAAGTCCGAAAACAGAAGGGAAGAGCGGCAGCTTGCGAAACTCGAACAAAAGTTACAAATCGAAGAATCCCGAGAGATGGAGAAGGACCCCCCGTGCGAGCCAGTGATTTCGGTCAACATAGACGAAACGAATCCGGAGCGATGTACGGAGATTGGAGCGAATTTGGAGGAGCCGATCAAAACGGAGTTAATCACCTTGTTAAAAGAAAACGCCGGGTCATTCGCATGGGCAGCAGAAGATATGCCCGGGATTGACATCAGCGTCACAAGCCATGAACTCAACGTGGACCCAACATTCAAACCAGTAAAGCAGAAAAGACGGAAGCTCGGACCAGAGCGTGCCCAGGCGGTGAACGATGAAGTAGAGAGATTGCTCAAAGTCGGATGAATCATGGAAGTGAAATATCCCGACTGGCTAGCGAATCCGGTGGTAGTGAAGAAGAAGAATGGAAAATGGCGAGTTTGCGTCGACTTTACGGATCTGAATAAAGCGTGCCCGAAAGATAGCTTCCCACTTCCGCACATCGATCGATTAGTCGAAGCAACGGCAGGGAACAAGCTGCTATCGTTCATGGACGCTTTCTCTGGATACAACCAGATCATGATGAACCCTGACGATCGAGACAAGACTGCGTTCATCACAGATTGCGGGACATACTGCTATAAGGTGATGCCGTTCGAGTTCAAGAATGCCGGCGCAACATACCAAAGGCTTGTCAACAAAATGTTCGCCGAACAACTCGGAAGAATGATGGAAGTCTACATCGATGATATGTTGGTCAAGTCGTTGGAAGAGAAAGACCACGTGAAACACTTGCGGGAATGCATTGAACAACTCAACCGGCACAACATGAAGTTAAACCCGGCGAAGTGCAGATTCGGAGTAGCATCCGGCGAGTTCCTCGGATATCTGGTAACTCATCGAGGGATAGAGGCAAACCCGAAGCAAATCAGCGCATTGATAGAGATGGCCTCACCGAAAACCAAGAGAGAAATCCAAAGGCTGACCGGACGGGTTGCGGCGCTGAATCGGTTCATCTCAAGGTCGACGGACAAATGTTTACCCTTCTACGACACACTCAGGGGAAACAAAAAGTTTGAGTGGACAGAGAAGTGTGAACAGGCGTTCCAAGAACTAAAGAAATACCTAGCAAGCCCGCCCGTACTTTCGAAGCCGGTCGAAGGGGAGCCCCTTTTTCTATATACAGCGGTATCATCGACGGCAGTAAGCGGGGTGCTGATCAGAGAAGATCGCAACGAGCAAAAACCGGTCTTCTATGTGAGTCAGACTTTGGCGGACACAGAAACTCGATACCCACTGATGGAGAAGGCGGCATTGGCAGTGGTGATGTGCGCTCGTAAATTGAGGCCTTATTTCCAATCACACACGATCATTTTACTCACGGTTTTTCCTCTCAGAACGATCCTGCATAGTCCCAGTCAATCGGGACGTCTGGCAAAATGGGCGGTGGAATTAAGCGAGTATGATATCGAGTATCGGAGCAGAACATGCGCGAAATCACAAGTCCTTGCAGATTTCTTGATCGAACTCCTGACCGCAGGCGTTAGTGAGCCAATGTCAGATTCGGCATGGGTTCTCCACGCAGATGGGTCTTCTTCAAAGCAAGGTTCGGGAGTCGGGGTGCGGTTAACGTCACCAACCAGAGAAATCCTAGAACAGTCGTTCAGGCTGCTCTTCAACGCTTCCAACAACGAAGCGGAGTACGAAGCCTTGATCGCTGGACTAAGACTTGCCCTCGGGCTCAAGATCCAAAATCTGCAAGCATTTTGCGATTCTCAGCTGGTGGCAAATCAATTCAGCGGGGACAATGAAGCAAAAGACGACCGGATGGAAGCATATCTCAAAGTCGTCTGGGAGCTCGCAAAGCGATTCGAAAAGTTCGAACTCACAAGGATCCCACAGGGAGAAAACGCTCCAGCCGATGCATTGGCGGCCCTGGCATCAACGTCTACCCCAGGAGAAAGGCGAATCATTCCCGTCGAGTTCATAGAGCAACCGAGCATCAATTCGCCGCAAGTCGTCAATCTTATACAACTGTCGGAAGGTGAAGACGAGGAAGAACCTCCAGAAGAAGAATTAGCAACTGGTCCGACGGAAGAGTATGGCTGCGATCGCGGATGGATGGCTCCGATACGAACATACATCATGGACGGGGAAGTCCCGGTGGACAAGTGGGCTGCACGAAAGCTAAAGGCCCAAGTGGCCCGCTTCGTTCTCCTCGACGGCAACATCTACAAATGGAGGATCTCCGGACCATTAATGGTCTGCGTAGAAAAAGAAGAAGCAAGACGAATTATGGAGGAAGCCCATAGCGGATCGTGCGGAAATCACTCCGGAGGGAGGGCCCTCGCAATCAAAATCAAGCGGCATGGACACTATTGGCCAACCATGATAAAAGATTGCGGGAAGTTCTCCCTCAAGTGCGAGAAGTGCCAAAGGCACGCTCCGGTGATCCATCAGCCCGCAGAACTGCTCTCCTCAATTTCCGCGCCGTACCCATTCATGAGGTGGTCGATGGACATCGTGGGGCCAATATATAACTCAAAACAGAAAAGGTTGCTACTTGTCCTAACAGACTACTTTTCAAAATGGGTCGAAGCGGACTCTTAAGCCAGTATCAAGGACGCCCAAGTAGAGCATTTCGTCTGGAAAAACATCATATGCCGGTACGGAGTCCCTTACGAGATCGTCACGGACAATGGTTCTCAATTCATTTCCACCTGCTTCGAAGGATTTTGTGAAAAGTGGAAGATACGCCTGAGCAAGTCAACGCCGCGTTATCCGCAGGGTAATGGCCAGGCCGAAGCAGCCAACAAGACTATCGTTGACGGACTCAAAAAGCGTCTCGACGAGAAGAAAGGGCGATGGGCAGACGAACTCGAAGGAGTACTCTGGTCTCACCGGACAACTCCAAGACGCGCAACCGGAGAAACGCCATTCGCACTGGTCTATGGTGCCGAGTGCGTCATACCGTCGGAAGTAAACTTCCCTGGCGTCAGACGAAGGCTCTTGCCCGGACAGGAAGGCCTTAATCATCTGATGATGTTAGACGAACTGGACCTAATAAACGAAAGACGGGATCAAGCTCTCATCCGCATTCAAAACTATCAACAAGGAGCGGCCAAATACTACAACTCAAACGTGCGAAGCCGCAAATTCAAGGAAGGAGACCTCGTCCTCCGCAAAGTTTTCCAGAACACCGCCGAGCCGAATGCAGGGAAACTAGGCGCGAAATGGGAAGTGAAATATCCCGACTGGCTAGCGAATCCGGTGGTAGTGAAGAAGAAGAATGGAAAATGGCGAGTGTGCGTCGACTTTACGGATCTGAATAAAGTGTGCCCGAAAGATAGCTCCGTCGGTGGATATCCCGGCGGCAGTTGCTCCGGTTCCGGTCGCTCCCGTGGCGGCTGCTGCGGCAGGTTGGTTGGTGATATCGTCGCTTCTTCTGGTCATCGTCTTGGTTCCGTATCCTTTTCGTTCTTAGGGTTAAGAATATTTCTCGTCCCCACAGTCGGCGCCAAACTGTGAGAGCCGAAACTCACACTGTCAAAACTTATATTTTGTGGGGGCTCGAAAATTCTATTTATAAAGAACTAAATGACCGAAAATGCAAAAGAGAGATTTTTATTGATATTTTCCGAAAGTACAAGGGAAATTAGCAAAAGCTGAATAGTCTTAAATTGCTAAAACTCCTAATACTCGGATCTGGGATGATTTAACCCTTACATGAGCGTACATATATATACTGACAATCCTAGGAAGCTAAGACTTCAGATTTCCGATGTGGGACCTTGTCTTTCGCTCCCAGCCGCCGACCTAAGCTTTTTGGGCCCAATTTGCGGCCCGAGAGTCTTCCACGATCTGTCTGCGCATCGTGACCCAAATCTGGCCCGCCGATGAATAGTGACCCGTTAATAGTAATCCGAATTTTCGGTTTAGACTCAATTCGATTTTTCGGTTAACTTTTGTCTCGGTATGAACAGTGTTTTTCAACGCGTGAACAGTGTTCCGAGCGTTTTACGACTTCTGAGACTTGAACCGCCCGTTTTTTGTTTGAACTTCCAGCCGCCGGTTTCTGTATTGATGGCCAGCCGCCGGTTCCTCTGGCTCGTGTGCTCGGCGACTGGTCCATGGACGGCTGAACGTTCGTCACGATCTTTCGGGGAATGTTTATGGACGTCTTTTGAGTCAGGACATGCAAATGGATGATCTTCGGGTCGGTCCGGACATAGAGTTATGTTCGACGGTCGGTCGACTGGACGATGTTCGGATAATGAGTCTTGACTTGAGAAATGATCGTGGGCATATGATGAAGACCCGGCGGCTGGCCTTATCCCAGCCGCCGGCCGTGGATCAAAGAAGACCCGGCGGCTGGCCTTATCCCAGCCGCCGGCCTTGGACGAATGAAGACCCGGCGGCTGGCCTTATCCCAGCCGCCGGCCGTGGCATGATGAAGACCCGACGGCTGGCACTCATCCCAGCCGCCGGCCTTGGACAAGTGAAGACCCGGCGGCTGGCCTTATCCCAGCCGCCGGTTGATGGACCAAGACGACCCGGCGGCTGGCCTTTTCCCAGCCGCCGGCCGTGGCATGATGAAGACCCGGCGGCTGGCACTCATCCCAGCCGCTGGCCTTGGACGAAGAAGACCCGGCGGCTGGCACTCATCCCAGCCGCCGGTTCGTGTCTTGGACGGGTCGTGGGCAGTTTGCCTTGGCTCGTCCGTTCCATGTTCGGGATTTCATCTCGACCTTGACTTCTTGTTCCGTCAATCTTCGAAGAGGGGATTTCGACCCCAACATCGATCGACACCCTCATATAAACTCAATATCAACGTGTAACAATTACACATTGATGAGATCATTACTTTAATGATCATTCCCAGTATTCGTTATCCAGTTTGCTTAGGTGTGTGACCCTATAGAATCATATGATGCTGGCAATGAGTTCACAACTCATAAGTTATAAGCGGCCTCCAGCAAAGCATTATAATTACCCAGCATCACATGATAGTCTTATCTCGACTTCACAACTATGTCAGAGTATATACAAGTATGATCTCCAGGGCATTCCCTTCATCGACAACATCATCCACCAGCCGGCCGCAGCAACTGCCACGAGAGCAGCCGGAACAGGAGCGCCCACCGTCGGTACATCCGAGGCCGGAGCAGGAACGATTGACGCCGGAACATCCACAGCCGGAGCAATCGGAACTGGAGCAGCCGGTACCTCCACCGCTGCACTATTCAGATTCTGGATGCCGACCGGAGATCCAGCTAGGGCGGAAGCAGCCAACACTGCTCCTTTCGGTTTAGCCTAGGATATCACGGCAATCGCCGAGCTAAGGAACATGGTAGCCGAACTCGCAGAGCAGCAAAATAGGCAAGAAAGAGAAGCAGCGCAGGAGAGAGCGGCCTCCCAAGAGCTACCACGTGGCCCGTGGACTTTTGGAGCAAGACGCCTCCAGTTCACTCCGCGGGCAGATACCCCGGGTGGGCAGAATCCCAACGAGCAGACTCCCATTAGCACGAGGAGAGAACCGTCGGCACCACCCCCTTTGCAACGAAAGAGCGCCACTAGGCGGACCGCCGAACAGCCGACCTCAACGGTGAAAACGGAGAGGACGCCACAAACGGAGCCGGCCACGAAGAAAGCGAGACTGGCGATGAGGAAGAGCTTCGGTGGATTAGGGAGCAAGAAAAGGCGGAACGAGCATCCCAACAAACCGATCCGCGAGCCAGAGGAGCGAGCTGGATGAACTCCGCGCTCGACTAGAGTTCACAGCAAGCCAAGTGAAAGAAGTAAGATCGCAGGTTCACAAAGCAACCAGCGCAGCTCCTGAAATCGATCGAGTGTTGGAGGAGACCCAGAGGATCCCTTTCACCTCAAGGATCGCAAACGTCAGAGATTCAGATACCCGTAAGGTCAGAAATCCTTTTTTATGACGGAACAACAGACCCAAAGGCCCACATGACAGCCTTCAACATCGCGATGAGCCAGACCAAGTTTAAACCCGAAGAAAAAGATGCCGGTTTCTGCCTCCTATTCGTCGAACACTTAAAAAGGGGCGGCCCTGTCTTGGTTCTCGCAGTTGGAGAGAGATTCAATCGAAGACTTCAAACAGTTATCATCAGCCTTCTTAAAGCATTACTCACTATTCATAAGCCAGTCAACATCTGACGCAGATCTATACTCGGTGTCACAAGGACCGGAAGAAAGCCTTCGAGAATTCATCAAAAGGTTCAAGGTGATTGTGTCCAGAATCGACAGCTTAAGCGACGATGCCGCAATAAATGCCCCGAAGAAATCCTTACTAAAGCCTTCCAGCTTCCAAAAGGAAATCATCGTAAACCAGCCGATAACTATCCAAGACGCTCTCCACCGTGCTTCTAACTTTGTAATCTACGAGGAAGACATGAGGGCCCCAGCTGGAAAGCACCAATCAAAGTTGGTCACCAAATGCCCGGCACAGCTTTCAAACGTTCCAAACGAGAGGAAGAGTAGGCGAAGCGGGTGAGATGAGGAACCCAACGCAGGTGGAGCGCACAATTATCAGATAAGCACGGAGAGACCATCTAATGGGCACAAAAAAGGATCATGGAAAACGTGGACCCGCCTGGAGTACGACGAAAATGCCTTCCACACCTTCCATAAGGCCAAAGGCCACTCGACCGAAAACTGTAGGACAATCGGAAGAAGGCTCACGGCAAAACTATTGGCCAGAGAACTCGGACACGGTATAACGTTAGAGATCCTCGGAGCGGCCGAAGAAGATGCGGGTGCCTCGGGGGGACGACCCAATCAGGAACGTCGCAAAAGGCCCGCCGAGGAAACGCCCAAGCAAGGAAGGAGACCAAACGAGGACGACTCCGCCGCCCATCGCCCCTTCTTCTCATCGAGATGCTTCTTGAGTCAGTCAACGATAGTCTTGTTGGCTGCTTCGGCCTGGCTGTTACCCTATGGATAACGCGGCGTTGAGTTGCCTAGGCGTATTTTGCACTTTTCGCAGAATCCTTCAAAGCGGGCGAAAATGAATTGAGAACCATTGTCAGTGACAATCTCGTAAGGGACTCCGTGCCGGCATATGATGTTTTTCCAGACGAAGTGCTCCACTTGAGCGTCCTTGATACTGGTGTAAGAGTCTGCTTCGACCCACTTTGATATGTAGTCCGTTAGGACAAGTAGGAACCTTTTCTGCTTTGAGTTATGGATTGGCCGTATGATGTCCATTGACCACCTCATGAATGGGTATGGTGCGGAGATTGACGAGAGCAATTCTGCGGGCCGATGGATCACTGGTGCGTGTCTCTGGCATTTCTCACACTTGAGGGAGAACTTCTCACAATCTTTTATCATGGTTGGCCAATAGTGTCCATGCCGCTTGATTTTGATTGCGAGGGCTCTCCCTCCGGAATGATTTCCGCACGATCCGCCAGTTGCTAACTCTGCTTCCGGAAGTTCTTCCTCATCCTCACCTTCCAGCAGTTGTATAAGATTGGCAACTTACAGTGGATCAATGCTCGGTTGGTCTATGAATTCGACGGGAATGACTCGCCTTTCTCCCGGGGCCGACGTCGATGCCAGGGCCGCCAACGCGTCAGCCGGGGCGTTTCCTCCCCGCGGGATCCTTGTAAGTTCGAACTTTTCGAATCGCTTTGCGAGGTCTTGGACAATCTTGAGGTAGGCTTCCATCCGATCGTCCCTTGCTTCATAGTCTCCGCTGAACTGGTTTGCCACCAGTTAGGAATCGCAAAACGCTTGCAGCTTCTGGATTTTGAGTCCGAGGGGTCTTAGCCCGGCGATCAAGGCTTTATATTCCGCCTCGTTGTTGGAAGCGTTGAAGAGTAACCTGAACTACTGTTCCAGGATTTCTCCATTAGGTGCCGTTAACCGAACCCCGACTCCCGAACCTTGCTTTGATGAAGATCCGTCTGCGTGGGGAATCCACACCGAATCTAACGTTGGTTCATTAACGCCTGCAGTCGGGAGTTCGATCAAGAAATCCGCACGGACTTGCGATTTCACGCATGTTCTGCTTCGGTAGTCGATATCATACTCGCTTAATTCCACCGCCCATTTTGCCAAACGTCCTGACTGACTGGGACTATGCAGGATCGTCCTCAGTGGAAAAGCTGTGAGTAAAATGATTGTGTGCGATTGGAAATAAGGCCGCAATTCCCGAGCGCACATCACCACTGCCAAGGCCGCCTTCTCCATCAGCGGGTATCGAGTTTCCGCGTCTGTCAAAGTCTGGCTCACATAGAAGACCCGCTTTTGCTCGTCACGATCTTCTCTGATCAGCACTCCGCTTACCACCGTCGATGACACCACCGTATACAGAAAATGGGGCTCTTCTTCGACCGGCTTTGAAAGTACGGGCGGGCTTGCTAGGTATTTCTTTAGTTCTTGGAACGCCTGTTTGCACTTCTCTGTCCACTCAAACTTTTTGTTTCCCCTGAGTGTGTCGTAGAAAGGCAAACATTTGTCCGTCGACCTCGAGATAAACCGGTTCAGTGCCGCGACCCGTCCGGTCAATCTTTGGATTCCAGGTACCTGAGGAATTAGCCGGATGCCACTCCGAATCTGCACTTTGCCGGGTTTAACTTCATGTTATGCCGGTTGAGTTGTTCAAAGCATTCCCGCAAGTGTTTCATGTGGTCTTTTTCCTCCAACGACTTGACCAGCCTTCCGAGTTGTTCGGCGAACATTTTGTTGACGAGCCTTTGGTACGTTACGCCGGCATTCTTTAACCCGAACGACATTACCTTATAGCAGTATGTCCCACGATTCGTGATGAACGCAGTCTTGTCTCGATCGTCGGGGTTCATCATGATGTGGTTGTATCCGGAGAAAGCGTCCATGAACGATAGCAGCTTGTTCCCTGTCGTTGCTTCGACTAATCGATCGATGTGCGGAAGCGGGAAGCTGTCTTTTGGGCACGCTTTCTTCTTTTTCACTACCACCGGATTTGCTAGCCAGTCGGGATATTTCACTTCCATGATAGATCCGACTTTGAGCAATCTTTCTACTTCATCGTTTACCGCCTGGGCGCGCTCTGATCCGAGTTTCCGTCTTTTCTGCTTTACCGGTTTGAACGTCGGGTCCACGTTGAGTTCATGGCTTGTAATGCCGATGTCGATCCCGGGCATATCTTCTGCTGTCCATGCGAATGATCTGGCGTTTTCCTTCAACAAGGTGATTAACTCTGTCTTGATTGGCTCCTCCAAGTTCGCTCCAATCTCCGTACATCGCCCCGGATTTGTTTCATCTATGTTGACTGAAATCACTGGCTCACACGGGGATCCTTCTCTGCCTCCCCGGATTCCTCGATTTGTAATTTTTGCTCGAGTTTCGCAAGCTGCCGCACTTCCTTTCCCTTTTCGGACTTTGGCTGGTGGCGGGAATCGGTTACCGGCTTCCTCAATCTGTGTTCCATTAGGAAACAAGTTCGAGAGTCTTTTTGCCGTCCCCAGATCGTTTCTACTCCGGTTGGAGTCGGAAATTTCAGGCACATGTGGTAGGTTGACGGGATGGCCTTCATTGCGTTCAACCACGGTGTCCCTACGATTGCGTCGCAGATTCGCGGGCAATCGACCACTGAGAACTTCATGTCTTTTTCCACTCCTTTTGATTTTATGGGGAGTTGGATCGTCCCTATTGCCATTGTCGTCTTTCCGGAGAAACAAGTCAACGGTTTTGGATGGGTCATGAGATGCCGGGTCTCAATGTTCATCCTCCGAAGGGTTTCAAGGAATATGACGTTCACCGTTCCTCCTGTGTCGACTAACACTCTTGGTATCTCGTGCCCTCCGATCGAAAGATTGATCACGAGTAGATCGTTGTGCGGATGGTCTATTTCGGCGGCTTCTCCCTCTCGGAAAGTCATCATCCGGCCGCGGCTACCATCCACGGAACTCCAATCCATTGCTTCTTCGGTCATCGTCTTCTTTCTGTATCTTCTCGTTCTAAGAGTTAAGAATATTTCTTGTCCTCACAGACGGCGCCAAACTGTGAGAGCCGAAACTCGAACTGCAAAACTTATATTTTGTGGGGCTCGAAAATTCTATTTTAAAGAACTAAACGACCGAAAATGTAAAAAGAGAGATTTTATTGATGATTTCCGAAAGTACAAGAATAATTAGCAAAAGCTGAAAAGTCTTATATTGCTAAAACTCCTAATACTCGGATTTGGGATGCCTTTGACCCTTACATGAGAGTACATATATATACTGACGATCCTAGGGTACTAAGACTTCATATTTTCGATGTGGGACTTTGTGGTTTCTTCCCAGCCGCCGATTTAATCCTTTTGGGCCCGAAATCCGGCCCGAAAGTCTTCTGTGATCCACCTGCACGTTCTGACCCAAATCTGGCCCGCCTTTTATAACCGGCGAATAGTAATTCGATGAATAGTAATCCGAATCTCGGTTTAGACTTAATTCGATTTTGCGGTTAACTTTGCCTCGAGATGAATAATGTTTTTGACGGTTTTTCCCACGTGAATAATATTCCGAAAAACGATTTGAGCCGCCCGTTCTTTAATTGAACTTCCAGCCGCCGGTTTTGGTATTGATGGCCAGCCGCCGATTCCTTTGGTTCATATGTTCGGGCGACTGGTCCATGGACGGCTGAACGTTGGTCACGGTCTTTCGGACAATATTCATGGACGTACTGAAGTCAGAACATGCAAATGCCTAATATTCGAGTCGATCCAGGCTTGGAGTTATGCTTGACGGTCAGTCGACTGGACAATGTCCGGATAACGAGACTTGACTAAGAAATGATCGTGGGCGACTGGCCCTATCCCAGCCGCCGAACAATGCTTGGATGGATCAATGGCGGCTGGCCTTATCCCAGCCGTCGGGCAATGTTTGGTTGACCACTGGCGACTGGCCTTATCCCAGCCGCCGGGCAATGTTTGGTTGATCACCGGTGGCTGGCCTTATCCCAGCCGCTGGGCAATGCTTGGTCGGTCACTGGCGGCTGGCCTTATCCCAGCCGCCGGGCAGTGCTTGGTTGATCACCGGCAGCTAGCCTTGCCCTAGCCGCCGGATCGTGCTAGGCGGATCATGTCCGAACAAGCCACAGGTGGCTGAGCATGTCCCGGCCGCCGGGCCATACTTGGACAGGTCCTTGCTAGTCGCCGGGCCATGCTCAGCTTGGTCTCGGGCGGCTGGCCTTAGCACGTCCGTGCTTGGGATTACTTCCATTTGATTTTGATCTTTAACTCTTGTTTCGTCAATCTCCTAGGGGGGATTTTGACCCCAACAGTCCCACAGAGAGATAACCCAAAAAGAAAGAAGGAGTACGAAGTCCCCGAGTCAAGAAAAAGGAAAGCAGGACCGACCAATTTGAGAAAACGGAGGCCCTGCCCGCAGAAGCTGAAACCAAGCTAGAAGAGACTAAAGTCATCAAAGAAAAGACCCAAGAAACCTCTGAAGCCGTAATAGACGGTTTCATAGCAGACACTTAGCCGTCTTCGAGCGACAAAAAAAAAACCGAACTACGGGTGACTTTTCACGAAGGGTACGTAGGCAGCTCACTTAAAAAACGAGTTCAGTTTCCCCCCTCCGTAAAAAAAGAGGGGGGGGGGAGTGGGTTCGTATATACATGTACTCCCAAATTTTTTATAGGATGAACATTGGGATTCAGAATCTCATAACACGTCAAAATCTCGAAAAATTTCCCGAAAATATCAATCTGGAGGAACATCGGGACTTAGCATCTCGAAACCCATCCAGAGAAACAAATGACCCGGAAAGACCCGAGAAGATGAACATTGAGACTTAGCATCTCATAACACATCCATAACTCGAACAACTCCCAGAGAATACCAATCTAGAAACGAACCCGGATAAACATCGAGACTTAGCATCTCGCAATTCACCCGGGACTACCCATTGACTGAGATACTGGAAGTATCTCTCAAATTCTCAAATCTTTCCAAACAAACAAATATGTTGCTGGCCATAACAAGACTCTCACTTCTCAACCATGGTTCTTTCAACATCCCGCAGCGGATAAGAGTAGCGCGCTATACAAATTTCTGGACTAACCTCCGAAAGGCGTAACCTGATCGGAGATGCGGGAAGCGTCAATACGATGTTCTTCTTAGTTTATCTTCCAGAGCGCTTCGCATACGCAAATAGTTCGAAGTGTAGACCGCGAAGTAAACTCGCCAAACCTAGTAAAGCGCCTGACATGGAAAGCTGGTCTGAGACATCTCACGAATGCAGTATCAATCCGGCTCTGATAGGAGATCATAAACGCGTTCCGTCGAAAGTGGGAGTCAAGCGAACTCAGTTCCCCGCGACACCAGAAACAAGCGCCAAACCCGGGAGATATCCGCAATCCAAGAACCCTGGTCTGAAAACACAGAGTGCCCGGAAAAGCATCTCCAATGCAGCATACAATGCACAAGTCCAAAGATCAAGTCAAATATAACTGAAATGGTTAAAAGATGATCCATGGAAGGAAAGGTGAATAACCAAGTAGAAACAAGAACAAATCAAAGGTCCAACAAAGTCAAGAATGGACCCGGTGATCCCAACGAAAACCAAAACCCAGATAGTATCTGAAGCGATACACTGGTTTTCAAGCTCAAGTCATATATAAATGAAAGGATTAAAAGATAATCCATAAAAGGAAAGTCGAATAGTCAAGTAATTTCAACAAACAGAATCAAATACATCAAGGACTCAAGCGGCCCGAAAACAACAATAGAAATAAGAACGAACAAGCAAAGGCCAAGTCTATTCAATCATAGTACCCATCCATGTCCTGGACATCATCGCCCGGAGACTGGTATGGAGATACCGGAGAGTAAGCCAAGAGACCATCAAACTTGGTGATGGCCTGTTCGAAAGAACCTACCCAACCTCCCTGTCGAAGTGCCGCCAACGAGCCCACCAACTTGTCCTCCTCATCCTTGACGTTGGTCTTCTCGGACTTGATGTCACGGACCATCGTCAGGTTTGAGCCGACCTCGGTCAGAGCAGATTCAACCAACCTGTCCTAACGCAGCGGTGCAAGGGCAGCCCTCGCACTCTCAATGCGAAGACGATACTTCTCCGCTGCCTTCCATCGGCAGCACTTCACTGCCTTCTTCATCTCATGCTTCGCCTCTGCAAGCTCATCCTTAAGGGCCTGCATCTCTGCAGTAGCGCTATCAAGCCTCTGGGCATTATTCTCCGATCTCCTGAGCCTGACCTCCAGGTTCCTGATCTTCTTGTCCTTCCTTTGGGACTCTTTCGCCGCGGTCTCTAGAGCAAGACGGGTCGCGTGCGCCTGAGTGGCAACCTGAATCAGCACAATGACAAAACATTCAATAAACAAGATCGAGAGAAGAGCAAATTCATATCAAAAGATACAAAATAAGACGATACCATCATAAGGCCGGAAGACAAATCCCCATATGCCATTGAGGGTTCAAATGGCCGGGCAGGGGCGGGAGCTGACTCGCTGATGTAGTCCACAAGCTTCGCGGACTTGATCGAATATCCCCCCGCTGCCTTGCGGGCGTCAAACAAGAGACCAGGCTCAGAGCCTCAGATCGACGAGACGCCTTAGTCTTCTTCGAGCGGTCTGAGCTGCTAGCAACTCCTTTGCCCTTGTCAACGACAAGAGCGTGATCAGATCTTGAGGGAACAGTAACTTCTTCCTCGGGTCCATCGATCAGAAACGCCGACTCGCCGTACTTCTGTTTATGGTACATCAAAACGACCTTTAGTCCAGGATAAGACGCCATCGAGTCAACAAAGTTTGAGCCTTTCGGAAGAGCACGTTCTTCAAGAATGTCCTTTGTTTCAAGAAAACGGCCCCAAAGCTCGGGGCTCGCCCAATCAATTCTCTTCTTAGCAACTTCCTGAAAAATCCCGCTTAGGCCAGACACCCAAGGAGAATAGGGGAGACGACCTGAGAGAGGAATATATGAAGTTGTAAGAACTGAAGTTATGAGAAATGAAGAGAAGTACTCAACCTATTTATAGAAGAACTTCACAAAAAGAGAAAATACTTACGTGGCTCGTTCCAATCGAGTTCTGATTCGACTGCTGTAATCGGGACTAACCGAAAATGAGCTGCGCTTCACGTAAAAGAACTGATCCTGTGAAGCCTTGCAATGTTGCCGAAGGTCAGTGTAGAACAACTTCATCAACTTCCGGATAGTAAGCTGACAAAAGAGATCCGGAGTGGCGGTCTTCTTCAAAGAGAAAAAATTTCGAATATGGACTGCCTCCAACTTGATCCCACATTCAGCACACCGAACTATCAAGCTCATCAAAACCCTCATCGAGGAAGGAACGAGCTGCTAAATCGCAACCACATGAAGCTTTAGAAACTAAAAGATAATTCCCGGAATCGGGAACCAAAGAAAAGCTTCGTAAAATAACGACTCATACACCGCGAAGTATCCCTTCGGGGCCTTATCCATCCGATCTCTGTCCTTCGGAAGGCGAAACTTGATTTTCAACAAAACATAATTTACTCGTATCATGATTTTAACCTGCGATATCGTGTTGTATCATGATTTTCAAAGTAATATTATGATATTTGTTTTTAACCGAATATTCATTTTAAATGTTATATAATGTAAGTTTTATCTTTTTTTCGCGTCGATCTATAATATTTTATTTTTAATATTCTCATAATTTTTTAATTTTTAATATAAATATAACTAAAGATATATGTATATATATATATATATAATATATATATATATATATATATCATTTAGCATTAGTTTAACTTTATTTTCTGTATGCTTATAATCAAAATGAGTTAATCGATTCTTTTAATCCACATTACAATATTCAAATTTGGTTTCTTAACCTAAATATGTTAATTTTCTCTTTTTATTCGTCTAACAGTGGTCTAAATCTTTTTCATGTTTGACAGAACAATGCAAAATAGACATCAATCAAATAATACAAAATATTTAATAATTTTTATTAAATAGAGAATAAATCAGTCTAATTTATAATATTTTATATAAATATAATTAAAGGTTTATATGTATCATTTATAGATCAGGTTAATCGATTCTTTTAAGAGATAATTACTCTTAGAAGTACTTTCCACCAATTGTCTTTCACGAAAACACACTTTAGTGTAAGAAGGGATTTTTCCACCACTTTATATACAATTGATATTTTCTTTGGGATTTATTTCTGACTGAAGGCAATTTCTGCTCTGAACCGGGGCTTTACATTCTCCCCCCCCCCTTAACAGAATTCGCCCTCGAATTCTTAAGGATGTGATGACTCTCCTAGTTCCATCACTGCATCTGACTGAAAGAACTCGGGGTACTTCTCCTTAAAACATTCCTCATCTTCCCATGTGATGAGCATACGATTCTGTCGTCCCCAAAACACTTGTAACTGAGGTATCTCGCGGTTCTTCAACTTTCGAACTCTCCTTAGGCCAATCTTGATAGGTCCCTCAGGGTAAGTAAGTCAGGTCTGTCTAAAGTTCCTCGATCCTTTCGGGTTCAATAGCGTCCGAGTTTCTTATGTGCTTCCGTAGCATTGATACGTGAAAGACCGGATGCAAGCTCATGTCTGTGGGTAAGTCCAAACGATATGCGACCTCACCCACTCGTCCTTTGATCTGGTACGGACCAATGTACCGCATGGCTGGCTTTCCAATCTTCCCGAACCTATCCTTTCCTTTCTGGGCTGATACCTTAAGATACACCCAGTCTCCTACTTCGAACGTCACCTCTCTTAGTCCCTGGTCGGCGTACTTCTTCTGCCTGTCCTGTGTCTTCTTCATATTGGTCTGAACTATTTGTAACTTCTCCAATGTCTCATCTACTATCGGCGGTCCAAAAAATTTCTCTCTCCGACTTCGGTCCAACACAACGGTGCTCGGCACGGTCTCCCATACAAAGCCTCATACGGAGACATTCCGATACTAGAATGATAACTGTTGTTGTAGGAAAATTCAATTAGTGGCAAGTAGTCTTGCCATACACCTCCCCAATCGAGAATGAACAATCTCAACAAGTCCTCTAATGTCCGGATTGTCCTTTCGGTCTGTCCATCAGTCTCTGGATGAAAAGCTGTACTGATATGTAATACGGTTCCCAAAGCTCCTTGCAATGCTCTCCAAAACGCAGAAGTGAATCTTGGGTCTCGATCGTTCACAATGTTCATCGGAACTCCATGCAACTTTACGATCTGATTCACATACTGGACGGCCAACACATCTATCGTATCCGTGTCCCTTATGCCCAATAGATGAGTCGCTTTAGTCAAACGGTCCACAATCACCCATACCATGTTGTTCATCCTCCCCTTTGAAATCGGTAGTCCTCCAATAAAGTCCATGGATATAGAATCCCATTTCCATTATAGAATTGGTAAGCTTTGTAGTAGTCCTCCTGGCACTTGATGCTCAGCCTTTACTTGTTGACATATCTGACACTCGACCACTTTCTTAGCTACGGACCGCTTCATTCCGGGCCAATGGTAATCCCGCCTGATGTTCCGATACATCTTGGTACTCCCAGGATGGATACAATACAACGAACGATGTGCCATCCTTAAGATCTCGCCTCTTAATCCTCCTCCTTCCGGTACAATGATTCTGCCTCTCAGCAACAACGTCCCATCCTCTGCCAACTGATACCCACTTGGATCTGCTTCCACTGACTCCTAAATCATCTGGACAATCTTCTGAATCTTCTCGTCTCTCTCTTGCGACGGATCGAAGGATACGACGGATCAAACCAACATGTTGCACGGCTTGTAAGCCCAACGGTTCACTAGTCTCTCCCTCTATCGTGGCCACACTTACTTTCTTCATTTCTTGATCCAGCTCCTCCACTTCGTTTCCTATACTCACGTCTGTCCTTCGCCTACTCAGCGCATCGGCCACTGCATTGGCCTTGCCTGGATAATACGGAATCTTAACGTCATAGTCCGCGATAAACCCCATCCAACGCCTTTGTCGCAAGTTGAGGTCTGCTTGAGTAAACAAATACGTAAGACTTTTGTGATCCGTAAAGACTTGTACCTCTTCTCCATATAGATACGATCTCCATATCTTCAAAGCAAAAACTACGGCTGCCATCTCCAAGTCATGGGTAGGATAGTTTCCTTCATGTTTCCGCAACTGTCTTGAAGAATAAGCTATCACTTTCTTCTCTTACATCAGAACACATCCCAAACCGACCCTTGACGCATCCGTATATACCAGGTACGGCTTGCCGGGTTCCGGCAACAACAAAACTGGTGCCGTCATCAACGCCTTCTTAAGTTTGGTAAACGCTCCCTCTGTCTCCGGACTCCACGCAAACGGAATATCCTTTCCCGTTAGTTTAGTTAAGGGCTTAGCGGTAGAAGAAAAACCCTTAACAAACTTCTGGTAGTAGCCAGCCAACCCAAGGAAGCTCTGTACCTCCGTAACAGACTTAGGTTGCGGCCAATCCTCAATCATCGATATCTTCTCCAGGTCAACGGTAACTCCCTGCTCCGAGACTCGGTGTCCAAGGAAACCGATTTCTCTCTTCCAAAACCAACACTTACTAAACTTGGCGTAAAGCTTCTGACTCCTTAGTCTTTCCAAGACCTTCCACAAATGCACCTCGTGCTCTTCCTTCGTACGGGAATAGATCAGAATGTCGTCAATGAAAATGATCACGAATCCATCCAAGTAATCGTGAAACACTCCATTCATCAAACGCATAAACACTGCTGGTGCGTTTGTTAACCCGAATGGCATCACTACATACTCGAACTGGCCACAATGAGTATTAAACGCCGTCTTCTCCACATCTCCTTCCTTAATACCAATCTGATGTTAGCCTGAGGCTAGGTCTATCTTCGAGAACCAACTTGCTTCTTGGAGCTGATCCAAAAGCTCATCGATCCTCGGTAAAGGATACTTATCCTTAACCGTCACACTATTAATCCCCCGATAATCAATACACAACCGCATGGTTCCGTCCTTCTTCTTTACAAACAGCACTGGTGCTCCCCAAGGCGATGAACTCGGTCTAACTATTGACTTTTCCTCCCAAATCTTCCAACTGCGGCTTTAACTCTGCCAACTCGGCCGGCGCCATCAGATATGGTGCCTTTACTTTTTCAGTCCTCTAGTTCTCATTTAATAGAATTTTCAGATCCCCGCAAAATAAAAACTTCGACAGTGTGAGTTTCGGCTCTCACATTCGGTACCATATACTAGTGTAAATGGGGTTTCTCCAGTTTCTCACCTTGGGTTGTGCGATGAGACCGTATGAAATCTCCAAGCTCGTCTGCCCACTGTCCTTTATATAACTCCCCAACTGCCCTAACGGTGAGTCACCCATCCCTTAGTCGGGCTTGTGGGCCCCACCCCTGTCCGACAGTCAGTCAGTTATTCGGGAGACTCGAAAGTCATGATATACTGATCCTGCAATCCCCACATCACCGTTCTCCGTGTTTTTTTCTAACTCACACGGTACCGCGAATGACTTTCCTGTAGGTCACCCATCCTTCCACTACTCTAGCTCAGGTACGCTTGACCCTGGAGTTCCTTCTGGATGTGCAACCAAAAAGGTAAGTGCATTTTGGTAACATAGCCAAATAAATTTTTGTGGTTAGGTAGTACCAACCGATTGATATGCTCAAATTAACCCTTTGAACTACTCTCTCAAATTAAGAGATCAGTTGTAATACTTAGGGGTCGAATTCCACAGAGATTCAAGATTCGCACAATAGAGTAAAGGTTTTCGAATTAAGCTAAACGAAAGATTTTGAAATTAAATGACAGCAAACGAAATCAAATAAGTTTGTAGATTGATGGAGAAAGCGCTAGACTTAGGGAAGTTCTTTCGGTGATTCAGAATTGCAAACCAGACAGAATGTTAAAGGTTTAATGAAGAATCGTTCTTGAACTCGAAACACAATGTTCAAATCAATCAAACTCTCGTTGCAGAGATTTCTACGTCTAGATCCTAGAATTCCAAATCTCTTTGCAAATTCAAAAGCTCAGACATGCAATAAATCAAGTTCGATAAGTTCACAAAATACCTAAACCAAATCTCTTTGCGAATAGCTATTTTGCTCATCTAAGATTATTTTCAGGAAATCAATAACACTCTCGTGTCTACTAATTATCCTAAGATCTAAATTCCAGGTGATCAATCCAGAACAAGCATTAGATTCAATCTAGATGAAGAAACCAATTGATAACCCTAACAATTCTATCCAATTCAACAATTCATCATCAACCTAGAAAAACCCTAAATCTAACAAGTAGTTTACTCAGACATGGTTGATGAAACACAAATCATAATCTGAATAAATTGCATTAAGATATTAAAAAGAGTATTAAGGCAGTTCGAAATCTTCTCTCTACAAGGTGAGTTCTGATTTGTCTCTCCAAAGCTCTCTTGCCAAAATCCCAAAGCACAAAGTAAAAACTAAGATAAAAAAAATACAGAGACTCTTAAAAACCTAAATATAGTCTAAAACCCGAAAAGGACTTGTTTTGCAAATATGTAAGACTTATGGGCAATTTCCTTTCTTCAAAAGTCGTTGGTTTGTCAAATCCCGATCGGTGTCGATCGACACCCAAGAGTGGTGTCGATCGACACCAAGCTCAAAAGTGTGCTTCGACTTGCTCTCTTCAGATGCTTCAAACTATATGCTCCAAAATGCTCCAATATCTTCAATCAATCCTAATATGTACCTGAACCTGCAAAAGACTCGAAAAGACTCCAAAAACAAATAAAAGACTATATAAACATGCTTATATCATGGCTGAAAAACCGGAAAAACCATGATATATCAACTCCCCCAGACTTAGCTTTTGCTTGCCCTCAAGCAAAACAGAAAACTGAACCTGTGAATGAGGTTTGAAAACATAGGAACTCACTTAAGCTTTAGAAAACTGAATCAACCAACACCAGAGTAAAACCACATCAAACAGTACCAACTTAAGTTAGAACCTCTAGTAATTTTCCGCAGACTCACTAACCATCCAGATTCCAAACCACAACCATAAAAGAAATCTAGAATCTCCATTGCTGACCTTATTCAAGTTAAAAGTGCAGTCTCATCGAGGGAATATCGATCTAAGGACACATGGACTCTTACTTACCCAAGCACTGATTTATTGAACAATCTGCTTCTAGTTTCCTTTCTCTCTCTTTTCTCGCTTCCAATCAGTCGATTTTTCCCTACTAGGGTATCATTTTATTTTATTTTTTATCGACTGATTGTTCTCTTTCTTTCTCTTTTTTTTTTCCTAGAAGTATGGAATGATTCAACTTCTCAAATAAAATCTTTTCAAAGTATGACTCTTTTCATTCTTTTTTTTAGAGACTATGAAGGGAAGAGAGAGGGAAACCATAATCACAGACTAATCTTATCAGACCTAAGCAAGGAATCCGATTCTAAGTATACCAAGCCCCAAGATGAGAAAAATTAAGTTCATTATATCTAGGCCAGCTCCGGATCATCTAGACACTCAAATAGTATGGGGATAATGGAAGATCAATTTACCTTTGGAATTTCCTGTTGGTAGAAACTGCTGTCAATAGCTGTAAGAATGGTCACTAAAGAGGTAGCTAAGACAGTTTATTCCAAGTAAAGTTCATTGTTCCCAACTAAATTTTGACTCAATAAAAACAAATTTTTGACACAAAAGACTCACAAAAGAAAAAGAAAACCAAAGTTAGTAACCAAAGTCGATCGACACCACGTCCGATTTCAGACAATGACGTTGTTGGACTTGTGTTTATTCCAAAGTTAGAAATCCAGACCATGATTTCTAATGTCAGCACTGTTAGAACACTGAAACACAAGTAACAATAAAGATCAAGCATACCATAATATCATAATCCAACAGAGTTCAAAGGGAAAAGAAAAATAACAGACTGACTCAAACAAAAACAGAAAAATGACTCAAGTGCAGGAAGAGATAATAAAAGAAATGATAGAAAGATAAAACCGCAGGAAGATGACTAATCATCATCGGCAGGAGATGGTGGTGAACGAGAGCGGGAGCAATGGCGGCGAACTGGTGAAGTAGTCCGAACTCCGCTGCAGCGAGGATGAGTGATCGCGTCCCACACGCTCTGAAAAGCGGCGATCACATACTTCTGGAAGTCGCCGTGTCTGCAGGAACAGCAGGTGGAGGAGGAAGAGACGGAAATGGACGATCCCCAGCAGGATCCGGGAGCTTCTTGGGAACTCTGTTCTGAATAACAGCACTGACCTGTGCAGAAATCATCATCACTCCTTGCTCAACACTCAGGTCTTGAGTAGCCATCCTCTTTACATACCTTCTCATCATGGGAGAAGTCTTCATAACATCAACAAGAGGAATCTCAACAATCAGTTTCTCCATGATAGATTTGCACTTAGCATCTTCTAGTTCCTGTTTAGACTTCTTGGAAGCCTTTGGGAAAGGAATTTTTGGTTTATAGACGTTTTCCCCAGGTGCTGTGTGAGACTTAGACGATTCTGGCTTGTTCCGCGAAGGGTGTCGATCGACACTAGGATGGTGTCGATCGACACTGACTGGTGTCGACCCCTTCGAAGTGGTGTCGATCGGGTCGATCGACAATCGTCCGTCATGGCTCGAAACTTCAGGATTTTTGGAGGGTGTCGATCGACACCCGAGGTTGGTGTCGATCGACACCTCCTCCGGGCAGTCAAAATCATCATCATCCAAATCTTCAATCTCCACGATTTCATCTGTATTGAAGCCCTTTTTCACAACTGAGTCAAGCTGTTTTCCACTCCTTAGCATGATGGCATTACAGGGATGTTTTGGATTGGCATCTGTCCTTCCAGGAAGGAATCCATCTTGCCTTTTCATGGATGAAGCTGTTTTTGCAACCTGAGTATCCAACTTCTTGACATGAGTGTTCAAAGCTTCGAATTTCCCATTCAGATCTAGGTACATGGAATCAAGTTTCCCATTAAAATCCGCTGTCAGCTTTGTCTGCCCTGCAAGAATCTGCTCCAGCATGCTCTCCATCTTGCTTTCTGCATTTGGTGGAGGAATTGGTTGATAAGAAGATGAACCATAAGTTCTTTGGAAGTTGCTGTTGTTGTTGTTCTTCTGGAAGTTGTTATTGCTGTTGTTGTTGCCCTGAAAAGCAGGCTTCTGGAATCGAGGCTTCTGAGTGAAACCAGAGGAGTTTTGATTGCCTGTAAAGGCACTCCTCTGACCATAACCATTGTAAGGCCTGTTCCCTTGTTGATTTCCATACCTCTGATTCTGAAAACCTGTTCCCCCAACAAAATTCACATCCTCTTCTTGACCTTCATCAGCTTGTTCAAGAGTTTCAACCTCTGCAGCAAAATGAACATGTTTCTGCCCCACAAGAATGCTATGAACTGAGTCTAGCTTTGCTTTCACTTCAGCCATTTGGCTTCCATCCATTCCTCCAGCTGCTTTCTTCCTTTCAAAGTTTGCATTCTTGGTACTATTGCTAGATACCAAGTTCTCAATAAGCTTTTTAGCTTCAGCTGGGCTCCTAGTGTTGAAATTTCCTTCACTTGCAGCATCCAAAGACATTTGATACCTCCAGTCAATCCCTCTGAAGTAGATGCCCAACAACTGAACATCACTGAACCCATGATGGGGACAGTCTCTCTGGTAAGACCTGAACCTCAACCAAGAAGCTTTGAAGGCTTCAGTAGGCTCTTGTTTGAATGTAGAGATTTTAGTTCTCAGATCTTCAAACCTTGCATCATCAAAGAAGTTGGTGAGGAAGGCAGTCTTGGTATCAGACCAAGTGGTGAGAGAACCTGGACTTTCATTCTTGAGTCAGTAAGCTGCATCCCCAGCAAGAGAATATGGGAAAAACTTGCACAGAAGATAGTCCTGAGTGACTTCATTCAGTTTGATGCTTGTCACCAAGTCCTCAAACTTATCAATGTGATCCATAGGGTGCTCATGAGGAAGACCATGGAAAGGATGTTGACCCACAAGAGTGAAGTAGACAGGCTTCAACTCAAAATCATTCCTTGGGAAAGTAGGAGGGCGAATCGTAGACCTGTTTGCATAGAAAAGATCAGGCCTGTTAAAATACGCAAGAGTCCTCCCTCTAGCAGCATTCGCATCTTCTTGTACAACGACTTCTTGAATGACATTTCCCTGGTCATCAATCTGGTCGCCGTTCTCGTTGTAGGCTTGACCCTGTTGGTCTCGTAAGACTCCAGTAGCATCAGGTCGAATGATAACTCTCCGATTCATTGCTACTGATCTCTTTGCCTTAAGGTTCGTTCGTTCTAACTCTCTCAACTCCTGATTCGTAAGATTCAAAAGTTTAGCTTCCTTGTTGCTCCGGGAGTTGCGAGTATGCATAAACCTGAAACAAAAGAAAGGAGAAAGAAAGAATGTGAGTAAACAAGAAATAAAATGTTTAGTCTAAATTCTACTCCTAATCTAATGGCGAATTCAAAGAATCCCCGGCAACGGCGCCAAAATTTGATATGCTCAAATTAACCCTTTGAACTACTCTCTCAAATGAAGAGATCAGTTGTAATACTTAGGGGTCGAATTCCACAGAGATTCAAGATTCGCACAATAGAGTAAAGGTTTTCGAATTAAGCTAAACGAAAGATATTGAAATTAAAAGACAGAAAACGAAATCAAATAAGTTTGTAGATTGATGGAGAAAGCGCTAGACTTAGGGAAGTTCTTTCGGTGATTCAGAATTGCAAACCAGACAGAATGTTAAAGGTTTAATGAAGAATCGTTCTTGAACTCGAAACACAATGTTCAAATCAATCAACTCTCGTTGCAGAGATTTCTATGTCTAGATCCTAGAATTCCAAATCTCTTTGCAAATTCAAAAGCTCAGACATGCATTAAAATCAAGTTCGATAAGTTCACAAAATACCTAAACCAAATCTCTTTGCGAATAGCTATTTTGCTCATCTAAGACTATTTTCAGGAAATCAATAACACTCTCGTGTCTACTAATTATCCTAAGATCTAAATTCCAGGTGATCAATCAGAACAAGCATTAGATTCAATCTAGATGAAGAAACCAATTGATAACCCTAACACCAATTCAACAATTCATCATCAACCTAGAAAAACCCTAAATCTAACAAGTAGTTTACTCAGACATGGTTGATGAAACACAAATCATAATCTGAATAAATTGCATTAAGATATTAAAAAGAGTATTAAGGGAGTTCGAAATCTTCTCTCTACAAGGTGAGTTCTGATTTGTCTCTCCAAAGCTCTCTTGCCAAAATCCCAAAGCACAAAGTAAAAACTAAGATAAAAAAAAAATACAGAGACTCTTAAAAACCTAAATATAGTCTAAAACCCGAAAAGGACTTGTTTTGCAAATATGTAAGACTTCTGGGTAATTTCCTTTCTTCAAAAGTCGTTGGTTTGTCAAATCCCGATCGGTGTCGATCGACACCCAAGAGTGGTGTCGATCGACACCAAGCTCAAAAGTGTGCTTCGACTTGCTCTCTTCAGATGCTTCAAACTATATGCTCCAAAATGCTCCAATATCTTCAATCAATCCTAATATGTACCTGAACCTGCAAAAGACTCGAAAAGACTCCAAAAACAAATAAAAGACTATATAAACATGCTTATATCATGGCTGAAAAACCGGAAAACCATGATATATCACCGATCTTCCAGACTTTCTCGGTATTGGTCATTTCTAAGCTACCAACGATTCTCGCAATAAAAGATGTTCTTACCGTCCTAAAATTTATCTGTTTCGCTATAAATACTCCTTAAGATGTCCTTAGACTCTCCACAAAATTTCACCTCGTTTGGATTGGTGACGCTCCTGCTTTGACCCAATCTTCTAGACTTATCTCATCTTGGTGCTCCTTGGCGTTTTCCTCATAACTTTTGATTCCATCATCCAAAAATCAATCTGCTTTGTGCTAAACCTTCCTACGGTGTCTAATAAATCCACAAAAAGTTTCAGAATTAATGGAATGATAAAACTAAGTCTTTTGGATTGATTCACTCGGAATGTCCTTTTCCAGAAAACTGATGAAAGCTGATTTCTCTGATTTTTCACGGTCGCGCCAGACTTTTTCTTGAGCTGAATCCTTTTGAATTAGCTTCCTTGATGTCTTGTGCAGCTGCGAGCCAAGTTCCGGAATTTTTTAAAATTATTCTTGTCGGTCGTTGAAAATTATTTCGCTTCGTGGTGCTTTCCGCTCTGAACTGGGGTATTACATAACCTGTCCTAGAGGAGACTGTGGAGGCGTGAACATGCGTGGAGGAGAAGTTGGCGGCCTAAAGAAAGTGGCAGCCTAACTTGTCCAAAGGGAGAAAGTGGTGGCCTGAACATGCATGGGGGAGAAATTGGCGGCCTAACTTGTCCTAGAGGAGAATGTGGCGGCCTCAACATGCATGAAGGAGAAACTGGCGGCCTAACTTGTCCTAGAGGAGGAAATGACGGCATAACATGTCCAAGGAGATAATGTGGCAGCCTAATTTGGCTAAAGAGAGAGTGGCGGCCTAACTTGTCCAAGAGGTGCAAATGGCGGCCTAACATGTCCAAACAGAGAATGTGGCAGCCTGAACTGTCCAAGAGAAGGAAATTGCGGCCTAACATGTCCAAGGAGAGAATGTGGAAGCCTAATCTGTCGAAGGAGAGAATGTGGCGGCCTAACTTGTCCAGGAGGAGCAAATGGCAGCCTAACATGTCCAAGGAGAGAATGTGGCAGCCTAACTTGTCCAAGAGGAGAAAATGGTGTGCTGCTCCTTTGACTAGGTAAGGGTCCTTGTTTAATCTTTTCGTTCTTAGACTTCTTGGTTCGTCAATTTCCGAGGGGTTGGTTTCGACCCCAACTAAATTGTTATGAAATTTTTTTACGAGTTCAAAAGAAACAGAAGTTCAGTATATGATATCCGTATATTATTCATAAACACTCAACAGTAAAACCTAGGTTAACAATATGTATATATAAGAAAAAATTGGTTTGAGAAACATTTTACCATAAATGTGGAGAAGGTGCATGCTCTGTATCTCCGGAGCCCTCATTACAGCCGCTAAGCTTGGCAATGGATGACGAGAAGCAGCAGAAGTAGCTGGTCCCATAGATCCAGGAGGAAGACCAGTTCGACGCCTCTGGCTAGATCTCGCTGAAGAAGATACGCCTAGGAGATTCATCTGCAATATAGAAGACAGTGTCAGACACATGCAGAGAAAATAGATTAAGAAAACTGGATCTACAGATATTCAAGTAAACTGAGAGAGAGACAGGCTTATTGTCGACAACGAAGTGAGAGAATCGACTTAAAGAGACGAAGTGAGTCGTGTGAGAGAGACGAAGCGAGTTGAGTGAGAAAAACGAAGCGAGTCGAGTGAGAGAGATGAAGCGAGAAAAAAGACATAGAAAAGGCAATCAACAGAGACGAAGAAAAGAGAAGAGAGAATCGACAGAGCAGAAGAACCGAGTCAGAGATAAAAGGAAGATAAAGGGTTATAGAGTAAACGAGGATAGCTGTGGTCAATGGTTTTAATGTTAGATTAAAACTAGAACCGCGTAATAATGTGCGTGAAACTAATTTGCCATGTTATACGCGAATAATATGCTATAGATGTGCGAAAATTTGGATTATGTACAGCCACCACAGGTATTGCGGCTATTCGTGACTATAAGAGGTTTATTTTAATTGTTAAACATTTATAATCTGAAGTATTATTGGCAAAAACCAATTGATATATAATATTTCAGTTATAGTTATCTTGATAATAATTTAATTTTGTAGTTTTGATTTAATTTTTATATTTGAATAGCAAAATTAAACGGTTAAACTTCGCATTTTAGGATTTAGTAATAAGCTTCTGTATAGTATTATATTTTGCTTTTTTTGGTATATATAATGATTATATATTGTGTTTGGTTTAGAGATTTTTGTTTAGTTTTCATGTTTAAGTGTAAAGTTTAATTGAGAGTTATAGTTCATAATTTTGGGTTTGGTATTTAATTTAATTATATATGATTTTGGGTTTGGTAATATGTTTAATGCTTATATTTAAGAGTTTATAACTTAAGATCTAGAGTCAATGATAAAAATTTGAGGTTTAAGGTATGTTAGGGTTTAAAACTTCTACCAATAGTTATGGATCATATTGTGTCTACATATTTCCACAATTTAATTTGTGTCTAATAGTGGAATATAGTTTCCACAATATGTTTGTGGCTACTCGTGGCTAGGTTGCCTTCGAATCACTATAGATTATATCTTGCCTACACTGTTCCAGGATACGTTTTCTCGCTAATTGTGGATTTGAGTTTCCACAATTTGTTTGTGGTTCATCGTGTCTTGTGTTTCTTTGAATATCAACAAAGTGTATTTCGTAGCTATTTCGTCACAAAAATAAAAAAATAGCCACCAAGCTACTTGTAGCATAAACATGCAAAGGATTTGTCGTTCAATTAAGAAGAAATTCGAGTGAGTCGCAGGAGCTTTTCTGAGTTAATCAATAAGTGAGTCCCAGTGTTCATTCGGACTTCGCTTCTTGGTCGACACTCCCGGGAAATCTTTCGAGATTTGGATGGGTTGTGAGATACTAAGTTCCAGTGTTCATCCGTCGAACGCTTTCGCGAAAATTCGATGTTGCTTGGACTCTTTGCGGGAGTTAGATATATACGGACCCACTCCCCCCCTTCCCCCCCCCCCCCACTTTTTATGGTGGGGGGAACTGAACTCGTTTTTTAGAGGAGCTGCCTACGTACCATTCGTGAAAAGGGATAAAGTCATCCATACTTCCGATTCTTTTTTTTAGAAACGAGGCTAAGCCTCTGGTGCAGTATTATCTGTCGTGACTTTCGTCACCTTGGTTGTGTCTTCTTCAGCAGTCGCTGTTTTTTCTATGTCGGTTTTGTCTTTGGCGGGCGGAGCTTCGGTCCTCTCAAACTCTTTGTTTCTACTCGTCATATTTTGTGGCTCAAGACCTTCCACTGTCTTTTTGCGTTTTGGATTCTCTCTCTGCGGGTCCATCGGATTCCAGAGCTTGTGTTCCGCCAGAAAGCAGATTCGGGCCTCCTTTTGGTTTCCCTATATAGTCTTTATTCCGCTTGGGGTCAGGAACTTTAGGCATAAGTAGTACGTTGACAGGATTGCTCGCATCGAGTTGATCCATGGGGTTCCCATGATTACGTTGTAAATTGTGGGATTGTTAACCACCGCAAAATCCACGATCTTCGTGATAAAGCCTGCGTGGATCGGGAGATGGATCCTCCTGTGTATTACTGTGACTTCACCGGAGAATCCGGTCAGTGATCTCGGTTTTGGTTTCACCTTCGAGAGTTCGATGTTCATTCTTTGTAACGTCTCTCGGAATATGACGTTCACCGAGCTTCTGGTGTCGATTAAGACCCTGGACACATCGTGGTCATTGTTGTCAAGCTCCACCACCAATGGGTCGTCGTGAGGCTGGTGTAGTCCTTTGGTGTTGCTTTCTTTGATAGCTATCAGGTCGTCACTTTGAGTGATCGGTGCGTGCAGGCTTGACTTCATATTATTGGAGTAAATGAATGAGATAGGCCGGAGACGCCATCCAGATGATGCATAAGTCAAGACAGAAGCTGACAGAAAAGACTCCGGGAAGGCTGTGCAAAGTCCGGGACAGTATCTGAAGGCTTGACAGAAGACTCAAGAGGAGTTTGGGGCAAGTTTTTGCAAACTCCTGGTCTCAACAGAAGCAAACGGGTCTCAACAGAAACAGAAACAGAAGTTCTGACATAAACAGAAGCTTTTGGTTCTATCAAGTGAGGACAGAAGAAGAAAGGAAGGAGCTGGTTTGGATAAGGCAGGCATCAAATGATAAGCTTGGACCTAGACTATGTTTATCAGGTTTTTATAAACAATGATTTATAAGGCTTTTATAAGCATAAGTGTTTAGGATTTATAAAGGATTTTATATGGGTCTGTAGCTTCTCTAATTAAACCCCTTGTAGCCATCACCCTCATCTAAAGAAATAAGTGGCAAAATTTTGGCAAATCATTTTTAGTTTCATCTACTTTACAATTGCTTATTCAAATCATTAGCAATGTAGGGAGTTAAGGTTAAAAACTGATTTCGGTCTGCCTTTAGGCAGACCATTGTTTGTCCATCCTCATCAAATCATTCCAAACTCTTCTTTATCTTAGAATCTCGTTTGTTCATCTTTGTTTCAGACCATAACCCAGCCAGATTCACTCTTGAACTCTGAGCTGGTGTTAATGGCGTTTTAAAGGGAGTTCATCACTTGCTGATGTTTCTTCCTCCATTTGTGAGGCGTGAGCTCATGGAGATCCTAAAATCTCACATGGTATATCACAGCCCCTAGGTTCCTGAGCTTCATTTCTTCATCTTCTTCTTGTTTATTTACGCTTTATTCCAAGGATCTCCGTTTCTTCTCCATAGAAATCATTTTTGGCAAAGCTTCATGCTTAGATCCTTGGCGTGGGAAGAAGGAGAGTAGGATGAGCTTTGTTTGCATTTTGATTTTCAGATCCAAGCTAGGACTCAGAACAAGGAGCTGAAGAGAGTAAGGATGGATTCTGATTTCAAAAGTTTTGATTTTAAAAGTTTTGCTTTTGAAAGATGTTAACTTTAAAGGATTGGTTTTGAGAAAGATTAAAACTTTGCTTTAAAAACCCCTTTAAAATCGTTTTGGAAAGGATTTTTTTCTTGTGATTTGCAAAGTTGGATTTCAAGATTTAAAGGCTGTATTTTTCATTTCTTCAGCCCCTAGGCTGTATTCCAAGGCTGTATCTTTTCAAGAAGCATTTCCAAGGATCTCCGTTTAAAATGCTTCTTGAAAAGATTTAAAATGTTTCGTTTTGGTTCTTAAACTCCTCCGACTCTTCTACCTATTGTTCTCTCACATAAACTTAGATGAAAGATGCTAATGTTTGAGGGAGGGAAAGAGTTCATGTTTGAAGCCATGTTTTAAAATCGGTTTTTGTCCTTTCATTCCAAATGGGAAAAAGGAGCTTGGTTCATACACTTCATACTTGTGATGGATCAATGCTTCCAAGGGGAAAGAATCCGAGATTAGCTTCACCATTGTGCTGTACCGGATTGGTATAAGCATGAACCTAAGTCAAAAGGCTGAACTCTAAACCTTATTCTCTATTTCGTCCATTATACATTTTGATCTCTTTTTGATTATTTACTTAGTATATCATGTGAATTCCGTGCCAAATACTTTAAGTTTTATCTTGTTTGAATCTCCTGATCACAGGTTCAAAGGAGACGACTTTGAAGCACAAGTCATGAGAAGCTTGGACGGAGACAAAGGAGAGAAAAGGAGAAATGGGTGGTTCAAACAAGAGAGATTGGCCAGACTTCAAACCACTTTCAGCACAAGTTTGATGTTTGTTTCCAATGCTCTCATCATTGGCGGTTCCTTGAAAGAAGTTCAAACCATTCCATTCAGTCCATTTATTCTCCAAAGGCTGTTTCTCAGACTCAATTCCCATTTACTTATGCTATTTTCATTACCATAGTTCAAATTGCTTGCTTATCCTTTCATATGAATCCTTATTACAAATTATACATGTGATATTCCTTCTGGGTCATACTTCATCTCTTCTTCTATATCTCTTTATTTAAGGGTAAAGGAGATCATGAGAACCTCAAAGGAAATTGCAAAAGGTGGATTCAAAAGAAGGAGAAATTCAAGCCATGAAGGGCTAAAGGAACGAAGTTGCGGTTTCAAGACTTGGAGTGGAGCCGATTCTATCATGCTATGGTCAATGTTATCCCAAATGGTTCGGGGATAGGCTATACTCTATTTCAATTATAGAAGTTTTGTCCCAAGTGGCTTTCTCTATAAGGTTTTTAATGAGGTAGCCTACTCGGTTCCAAGCTTGACCTTTGGTCAGGTGTCCCGACGCCAAAGCTTGTTGGGCGATATTGGAGGATATTAATGAGATAGGCCGGAGAGGCCATCCAGATGATGCAGAAATCAAGACGGAAGCTGAAAGAAGCTTCTGTCAAGATGGAAGCTGACAGAAGCTTCTGTCAAGACAGAAAAGACTCCGGGAAGGTTGTGCAAAGTCTGGGTCTCAACAGAATAAGAAACAGAAGCTTATGTTTCTGTCAAGTGAGGACAAAAGAAGAAAGGAAGGAGCTGCTTTGGATAAGGCAGGGATGAAAGGATAAGCTTGGTCTGTACCTGATATGTCATGGCTAAGGCGAAGGAATTGGAACCTGTGCTTGAACCTGAGGATGCTGAAGCTGAACCAAGAGGACCAAGACTCTGTTTACAAGGTTTTTATAAGGAGGGATTTATAAGGCTTTTATAAGCATAAGTATTTAGGGTTTATAAGGGTTTATAAGGGTTTTATAAGGGTCTGTAGCTTCCCTAGTTAAACCTGTAACCGTCACCCTCATCTAAGGAAATAAGAGGCAAAATTCTGTCAAACAATTTTTAGCTTCATAAACTTTATAATTGCTTATTCAAATCATTAGAAATGTAGCGAGTTAACGTTAAAAACTGATTTGGATCTGCCTTTAGGCAGACCATTGTTTGTCCATCCTCATCAAATCATTCCAAACTCTTCTTTATCTTAGAATATCGTTTGTTCATCCTTGTTTCAGACCATAACCCAGCAAGATTCACTCAAGAACTCTTAGCTTGTGTTAATTGTGAGAGCTGAAACTCACACTGTCAAAACTTATATTTTATGGGGGCTCGAAAATTCTATTTTAAAGAACTAAAGAACCGAAAATGCAAAAAGAGATATTTTATTGATATTTTCCGAAAGTAAAAGAATAATTAGCAAAAGCTGAAAAGTCTTATATTGCTAAAGCTCTTAATACTCGGATTTGGGATGCCTTTAACCCTTACACAAGCATACATATATATACTAATGTTCCTAGGGTGCTAAGACTACATATTTTCGATATGAGACATTGTTCTTTTTCCCCAGCCGCCGACCTAATCTTTTGGGCCCGAAGACCGGCCCGAAATCTTCCGAGATCCGCCTGCATGTTCCGACCCAAGTCTGTCCCACCTTTTATTTATTATCTTTTTAATGAACAGTAACCGATGAATAGTAAACCGATGAATAGTAATTCAGATCTCGGTTAAGCTTAATTCGACTTTGCGGTTAACTTCGTCCCGAGATGAATAGTATTTTTTGACTGTTTTTCCTGCGTGAATAGTGTTCCAAACATTTTACGACTTTTGAGATTGAGCCGTCCGTTCTTCCCTCAAACTTCCAGCCGCCGGTTTTAGTGTTAATGGCCAGCCGCCGACTTTCTGGCTCGTGTGCATGTGCGACCGGTCCGTGAGCTGCTGAACGTTGATCGTGGGCTTTCGGACAGTACTCGTGGATGTTTTGGAATCAGAACGTGCAAATGCCTAGTCTTTGAATCGAACCGGGCTTGGAGTTATGCTTGAAGGGCATTGTCCAGATAACGAGTCTTGACTGGGAGATGATCGTGGGCGGTTGGTTTTAGCCCGGCCGCCGGATCATGCTGGACAGACCACGGGTGGCTGGCCTTGTCCCAGCCGCCGGGTCATGCTCCGGACGGACCACGGGCGGCTGGACTTATTCCAGCCGCCGAGCCATGCTCCGGACAGACCACGGGCGGCTGGCCTTATTCCAGCCGCCGAGCCATGCTCCGGACGGACTACAAGCGGCTGGTCTTGTCGCAGCCGCCGAGCCATGCTCCAGACGGACCACGGGCGGCTGGCCTTGTCCCAGCCGCCGGGACATGCTCCGGACGGACCACGGGCGGCTGGCCTTGTCCCAGCCGCCGTGCCATGCTCGGATGGGTCTTGGCCAGCCGCCGGACCATGCTTAGATGGACCCCGGGCGGCTGGTCTTAGCTCGGTCCGTGCTCGGGATAAATTCCATTTGATCTTGACCTTGAGTTCTCGTTCCGTCAATCTCCGAGGAGGGGATTTTGACCCCAACATTAGTGGCGTTTAAAGGTTGTTCATCACTTGTTGATGTTTCTTCCTCCATTTGTGAGGAGTGAGCTCATGGGGATCCTAGAATCTCACACTTATCTCCCCATCTCAGGAATGCCTTTATCGACGCGACCGTGTCTCGGGCCTTCTCCCTATTATTCTGCAATGTTCGGTCGACTGACCTTTGGCCTTGTGGAAGGTGCAAGTGTTCCATGATCTTCTTCTGCGTACGGTCCCTCCATGTTCATTTGGTAATTATGCGCTCCGCCCGCGTTCGCCATATCGTGTCCGCTATTGTGTTTGCTCTGCTTCTCACTTGGAATGCTCGAAGGTTGCGCCGTGCTCTTCGTCGATGACTTAGACGGCTGATGTTTTCGGTCATGGCCTTCATGTCTTCTTCGTGGATCACAAAATTCGAGGCGCGGTGGAAGGCTTCTTGGATGGTCACCGGGGGATTCACGGTGATTTCCTTCCGGAAACTGGAGCTATACCATAAGGACTTTTTCAGGGAATTTATTGCGGCGTTGTCGCTCAAGCCGTCGATCTTCGACACGATTACCTTGAATCTCTCGACGAAATCCCGGACGAGCGTCCGGGTCTTGGTCCGCGTCGCACGTCGATCGGCTTATGAATAACAAGTAGTTCTTCAGGAAGGACGTAGACAGGTGATCGAAGTTGTCAATTGAGTCCCACTTCAGGTGTGAGAACTGTTGGGGTCAAAACCCACCCTCAGAGATTGATGAGCCAAGAATTTTAAATATTTACACAAAAGACTTGTCCATAGACCAAACCAGCTCGCGAAATCACTCCGAGGATGATTGGCGAGTGAAAGACGTGTCCAAGACAAAACCAGCTCGCCAACTCCCTCCGAGAGTGATTGAGCGATCTGAAGACTTGTCCAAGGGCCAGAAAACTTGTCTCTAGACCATCGTAACTCATTATCATCTCATCAGTTCCATCGTAAATATAGATTTGGCGACATAACATCAATCAGAGCAACAAACCATACTATTTACGAAACACTGTTCATGAAACAGTGTTCACGTGTGTACTATTCACAGATCACTGTTCATGGATCACTATTCATGAAAGTTGGGCCTCAAGTGAAAGTCCAAGATAATCAAATTCATTAAAATGCTAGAGTTACCAACGTTCCACATCGGAAGTAGTTCTCCTCAGCATCTGAAGTCTACCATTATATATATGATAGCTTGTACTAGGTTAAAACCATATCATTTTGAGTACTTAGGATTTTTGTTTCGTCTCTCACAGTTTGGCGCCATCTGTGGGACTGAGAAATATTCTAAACTTTACGGACAAGTGGATACAAGAAAGAAAGTGATGGCCGCAAACGACCCGACGAATGACGGAAACGCCTAGCCTACTGGAGCAACAGATGTAGGTGAAGACGATGGCCGAGCTGAAGACCATGCTGGCCGTAGTCTTGGAGTGATAAGATCAACAAGAAAGAACGGTGGGTCAACAAAGGAAGGCGTCTTCGATTCTTGTCACAAACGGTTGCACCCATAGGACAAAACACGAACGAGCAAACCCCAGTCGAAACAAGAGTAAATCCATCTGCACAACCACCATTTCAACGGAAGAGAATAGATGGGCAGACAGCCGATCGATTGACATTGAAAATTAGTGAGGAGACAAAGTCGAGACGAACGACGATGAAAGAGACCTCGCCGAAGAAGAAGAAAACCTGCTCTGGGTTGAGTAACAAACACAAGACGAAGAGCGGGAAAAGGCGGGCCGGTCAGGCCGAGCGGTCCAGCCCGCGAGCCGTAAGAGCGAGATGGACGAGTTCCGAGCCCAGCCGAACCTTCCATCAAGCCAGATGAAGGAGTAAAGTCAACTGTATACAAGGCAATCAGCGTGGCACCCGACATCAATCTACTCCTCGAAGACACCAAGAAGGTCCCCTTTACGTCAAAGATCATGAATCTGAAGCCCTCTGTTCAGGGAAGATCTGAATCCTCTTATATGACGGAACGACAGACCCGAAGGCCCATATTACGGCTTTCCGAATCGCCATTGTCAGATCCCAGTTCAAGAATTAAGAAAGGAATGCCGGATTCTGCCTTCTTTTCATTAAATTGAGCCGTCTTGACGTGTTTTGCGCTTGGAGAGAGACTCAATCAACAACTTCGGCCAGCTGTCCCCAGCCTTCTTAAAACACTACTCGCTATTCATAAGCCACTCGACGTCCGACGCAGATCTCTACTCGTTATCCCAATGATCGAACGAAAGCTTATGGGACTTCATCAAAAAAATCAAGACGAAAATATCCAAGATAGACGGCTTGAGCGACAATGCCACAATAGACGCCTGAAGGAAGTCCCTGTGTTACAACTCCTGTTATCGAGAAGAAATCACCTTGAATCCCCAGGTGACTATCCAAGATGATAAAAAAGCAACAACCACGAAAGCTGAAGATCCAATTCCCGACCCAACATTCCAATGCTCCAAGCAAAAGACAAAGCGGGCGTAGTAGCGGTAATATTGTCCACGATGGGACGATTGTCGAAGGAGCGCATAATTACCAAGTGAGCACGTAGAAATCGCCCAAGGGTATATAAGCAGCTCGCCTTAAAAACAAGTTCAGTTGTCCCCCTCCGTAAAAAAGAGGGCACTGGGTCCGTATATATCTATATTCCCACAAAAAGTCCAAGTAACATAAAATTTTCGCGAAAAAATTCGAAGGATAACATTGGGACTTAGTTTCTCACAACCCATCCAAAATTCGAACAACTTTCCGGAAACGCATATCGAAACAGAAACTGCTGATGAACATTCAGACTAAGCATCTCACAACTCGTCCGGAAAAATGAGTTGATCGATCCTTCCAATGTAACAGGAAAACAAGAACTCCGAAAAAAATCGAGATTCAGCATCTCGCAACCCATCCGGAACCATCTAACCGACGACTAACTCGGACAAGGTGTTTGTGCGAGCCGAAACTCACACTGTCAAAACTTATATTTTATGTGGGCTCGAAAATTCTATTTATAAAGAACTAAAGGACCGAAAATGCAAAAGAGAGGTTTTTATTGATATTTTCTGAAAGTACAAGGAAATTAGCAAAAGCTGAATAGTCTTAAATTGCTAAAACTCCTAATACTCGGATTTGGGATGGATCTAACCCTTACATGAGCGTACATATATATACTGACAATCCTAGGAGGCTAAGACTTCAGATTTCCGATGTGGGACCTTGTCTTTCTTTCCCAGCCGCCGACCTAAGCTTTTTGGGCCCGATATCCGGCCCGAGAGTCTTTCGTGATCCATCCGCACATTCTGACCCAAATCCGGGCCGCCGACGAATAGTGAACCGTGAATAGTAATCCGATGAATAGTAATCCAAATCTCGGTTTAGGCTCAATTCGATTTTTCGGTTAACTTTGTCTCGGGATGAATAGTGTTTTTCAACGGTTTTTCGCGCGTGAACAGTGTTCCGAGCGTTTTACGACTTTTGAGATTTGAACCGCCCGTTTTTGTTTGAACTTCCAGCCGCTGGTTTCGGTATTGATGGCGGTGTCTTAGAGAGGGAGTCCGGTTCTTCTCGAGTTGAAATTGACGGCGTCTCGCCGAGGACGAGTATATCACGTGGCGTTTGGACTCCTCCTCAACATGTTGAGGACAACGGCGGATGGCGTGCATGGCCGTCCCGATCTCTGGTCGCTTCCGAGCATCATCGTGTTTGGCCAGAGACAGGTGACGACTCGGCCATGTCTAGGGAAGAAGTCAGATCGGATCACCCGGAAGTGCCTATCTTTGTGCACCCGGACGTGAAGTCCGAGTGTCGTTCTCCCGGAGAAGCTAAAGCCTATTGGGGTGAAGATATTTTCGCTTGGCGGTTTAAGAAGCCTGGACCGTCTTCGAGTTACAGATCGATATACGAGGGATTCAAGCATGGACCCATTATGAGCGATCGGGACTCACTGGCCGAGCTCAGATACGACTTCCGGATTTCGGACAAGATTAATTTCCGTGTCCCAAAAGATGGGGATAGGATGAACAAGGCGCCAGAGGGATATTTCGCCATGTACGAGTCGATGTTTTACGAAGCTTTCCTCTGGTTCCCGATCCCAGGAGCTATCTTCGAATTTCTCGAGTTATATGGGGTTGCAATCTCTCAACTTGCCCCATCCGCTATGAGGATTTTGATGGGACTCGTGGTCCGTTGTGCCGAATGCGGGATCAAGTTGGAGGGTGATCTTGTACGGAATTTCTTTTCATTGAGGAAAATTTATAAATCGGATTTCTTCTGCTCGGTCAACGTTCGGAAGCATGGGAAGCGTTTCTATACCGGCCTTCGGAGTAACTATAAAGCTTCGCGGGATCAGTTTTTCTACGTGAAGCGCAGCCCGCTCATGGTTGGTCCCGACTTCGGCGGCTCGGTTAGGACCGAGTGGAGTTTGCCACGTAAGCGTTTCGTCTTTTTGTGAATTTTCTCTATAAATAGCCTTCATTCCTTTGTTTCATTCTTCATAACTTCATTTCTCACAACTTTTCATCTTTTCTTCTCTTCTTTTAGTTCGTGATCCCTTTGCTCCTAGAGTTTCCGGATTTGAGGATATCGTTGTAGAAGTTGACAAGAAGAAGATCGATTGGGAGTGTCCTGATCTCTGGCGCCGTTTTCTGGACGCGAAAGATATTTTAGAAGGGCGCGCTCCTCTGAAGGGTCCTGACTTTGTTGATCCAATGGCGACATACCCCGGCATGGTGGGTGTTTGGAAGTATCGCCAGCAAAAGTATGGTGAAGCCGGACCGTCTGGAGAGGCGGCTGAGTTCGACCTGGCGTCCGGTTTTGTTCTACCATCCAGGTCCGATTTCCAAGGTGACAGCTTGCCTGAGGGACAGATAGTCGCTCCCCAGGGCTCTGGTTGCGCTGATGTGGCGGATAAAGGGAAGGGAGCTTCCAACAGCCCGGATCGTACGAGGAAGGGCAAAGTGGCTCGGACGGTCGAGGCGTCTGACCCTGGTCTCCTTTTTGACGCTCGCAAGGCGGCGGGAGGAGATCCAGCTGAGTCCGTGAAGGTCGTGGACTACTTCGGAGCGTTGGCTCCGGCCTCCGCTGTTCCGTTCGGTGGCTTACGGAGACTTATCCTCTGGCCTTATGATGGTAACTCTTTCTTCCTTTAGATTTGTTTTGACGCAGTTTGGTCTTTGCTGATATTTGCTTTTCTTTGATTCAGGTCGCCACTTGAGCTCATGCGACCCAGGTTGCCTTAGAGGCCTCAGAGAAAGAGTCCCGAAAGAAGGACAAAAAGATCAAGGCCCTGGAAGTCAAGCTTCGGAATGCGGAGAAGAGATCGCAAAAGGAGCTCAAGAAGGCGCTCGCGGAGGTTGAGCTGAAGATGGAGCTGGCGCTTAAGCAAAGCCGCTGGAAGTTGGTGGAGAAGTACCGTCTCTGAATTGAGGGTGCTAAAGCTGCTCTCGCGCCGATGCGTCAGGTGAAATATGGCGAGACTGCCTTGACTGAGGTCAGCTCGAACCTTGATCTAGTCCGGGATATTAAATCCGGGAAATCCAAGGTCGAGGAGGATGAAGGAAAACTGGAGGCTTCGTTGGAGCGGCTCAAAGGAGGAGGTTGGGTTGGCTCCTACGATCGAGCTGCTACTGCCCTTGATAGCTACTTGGTATGCTCTCCGGTTTCTCCGTGCCAGTCCCCGGATGCTGAGGCTTTGGACTACGGAGCTCCTACTCCTCTTGTGGAGTATGATTAGGCTTTGGCCTTGTATTTTCTGTTTCTGCTATGTTTGGGTCGATTGTCAACCGAACTTGATCTCTTATATCTCCTTTCATGGAGATTTATTATCTATCTGCTTTTGCCTTTAGTTGTTATGGACTTCTTTGCTTGCTTGGCTTTTATAGTCTTGATAAAGGAGAAGATGGGCGGCCGGTATGTCTCTCTTCCAAGAGGGCGGCTGGCCCATTTGGTAGAGTGAAGGGCGGCCGGCCCGTATATCTACGGAGGACGGGCGGCTGGCCCGTTTTGTAGTGTGAAGGGCGGCTGGCCCGTCTCTTTACGGAGGACGGGCGGCTGGCCCGTTTTGTAGGGTGAAGGGCGGCTGGCCCGTTGTCCGGGCGGCCGGCCCATTTTGTTGAACGAAGGGCGGCTGGCCCGTCTCTCTACGGAGGACGGGCGGCTGGCCCATTTTGTAGAGTGAAGGGCGGCTGACCCGTTGTCCGGGCGGCTGGCCCATTTTGTTGAACGAAGGGCGGCTGGCCCGTCTCTCTACAGAGGACGGGCGGCTGGCCCGTTTTGTAGAGTGAAGGGCGGCTGGCCTGTTACTCTACGGAGGACGGGCGGTTGGCCCGTTTTGTAGGGTGAAGGGCGGCTGGCCCGTTGCCCGGGCGGCTGGCCCGTTTCGGAATTGATTGGTATTGTGTTGGAGTGTTATCCCGGACACTCAAACTTTTGACCAGGTCATCCTTGCGAGTATTTCCTGGGTTTAATGCAGTCTATTGTTGTCGCAGGGGACAAAGCTCGTCCAGATCCCTCTTTCGACTGAACGCTTTTAAGATCTCGCATCAGAGCCGGTTTGATACTGCGTTTTGGAGATGTCTTTGACCAGTGTTCCATGTCAGGCGCTTTACTGGGTTTAGAGAGTGTACTTTGTGTCATACGCTTCGCACTATTTGCCTATGTGAAGCGCTAGTGAAAGTAAACTAATCAGAACATCGTCTTGAGCGCTTCCTGCAGGATCACGGGATGTCAGGTTACGCCCTTCGGATGTTAATCCGGAAATTTGTATAGCGCACTAGTCTTATCCTCTGCGGAATGTCGAGAGAACCATGGTTAAAAAGACGATCTTGTTGTGGCCAGCAACAGACGGATTTGTTGGAAATGATTTAAGTATTTGGGAGGGAGAAATATCTTTGATCGGTTGGTGGTCGTGGATAAGTTACGAGATGCTAAGTCTCGATGTTTATCTGATTTTAAGTTCGAGTTAAAAATGTGTTATGAGATACTAAGTCTCAATGTTCATTTTCCTCGGGTTTTTTTGGATCCATTCGTTCTCCGGATCAAGTTTCAATGAGATGTATTATGAGATGCTAAGTCCCAATGTCCATCTCCTTGATTTGTTCGCGAAAATTTGGGAGTATGTATATACGGACCCACTCCCCCCTCTTTTTTTAAGGAGAGGGGCAACTGAACTCGTTTTTTAAGCGAGCTGCCTACGTACCCTTCGCGAAAAGGGATCAAGTCACCCGTAGTTCCGTTTTTTTGTTTTTTTTTTTGTGGTAAGAAGACTGTTAAGTCTTGGTCATGGAATCGTCGGTTGTAGCTTCGACGGTTTCTGAGGTCTTTTCCTCGGCAGTTTTCGTCTCTTCTTGGTTTGTTTTCGTGGGCGGAACCTCTGTTTTCTCGAACTGTACGGCTCTGCTTACTTTCTTTCCCAGTTCAGGGACTTCGTCTTCATTCTTCCTCTTCGGGTTCTCTCTCCGTGGGATGGTCGGATTCCGGAGCTTGTTTTCTGCAAGAAAACAGATCCGAGCCTCCTTCTGATTTCCCCAAACGGTCTTGATTCCGTTTGGTGTCGGGAACTTCAGGCAGAGATGGTATGTTGACGGGATCGCTCGCATTGAATTGATCCAGGGAGTTCCTATTATCACGTTATAGATTGCGGGGTGGTTTGCCACCGAAGTTAATGATTTTCGTGATTCCACTGGCAAGAACCGAGAGCTGGATTGTTCCGTCCGTCATCGTGACTTCGCCAGAGAATCCGGTGAGCGACCTCCGATTGGGCTTATCATTGACGGATCGACTTTCATTCTTTGAAGTGTCTCCCGAAAAATGACGTCCACCGAACTTCCGGTGTCGATCAAGACCCGGAGATGTCATGGTCGTTGATGTCCAATTCTACAACCAATGGGTCGTCGTGAGGTTGGTCAAGGCCTTCAGCGTCTTTTTCGTGGAAGGCGATCCGGTCATCGTGTTCGGTGATCGGCTCCCGCGGGTTCGACTCCTTGTCTCCTCTTCTCAGGAACGCCTTTATCGAGGCCACTGTGTCTCGACAGTACTGAGATCCTCTGATGATCATGTGGATTCTCCTGCGATTGGCGGCGGAGTCGTCTCCGTTCGGTCTCCTTCCCCGTTTGGGGGTATCCTCGTCGGGCCTTTCGGAACGTTCCTGGTTAGGTCGTCCGTCCGGGGCGCCAACATCTTCTTCAATAGCTCCGAGACTCTCGCGAGTTACTCCGTTCCCGAGTTCCCCGGCTAACAGCTTTGCCGCGACCCTTCTTCCGACGGTCCTGCAGTTTTCGGTTGAGTGGCCTTTCGTCTTGTGGAAGGTACAGAAGGCGTTCTCGTCGAATCCTGGTCGAGTCCATGTATTCCACGGCCCTTTGTTGCGCCCGTCTGATGGTCTCTCCATGTTTATTTGGTAGTTATGCGCTCCGCCCAGGTTGGGTTCTTCGTCTCGGCTGAACCGCCTACTTCTTCTCTCGTTTGGAACGTTAGAAGGTTGCACCGTGCCTTTGGCGACCAATTTCGAGGATTGGTGATTGGTGATGGTAACTCTTTCTTCCTTTAGATTTGTTTTGACGCAGTTTGGTCTTTGCTGATATTTGCTTTTCTTTGATTCAGGTCGCCACTTGAGCTCATGCGACCCAGGTTGCCTTAGAGGCCTCAGAGAAAGAGTCCCGAAAGAAGGACAAAAAGATCAAGGCCCTGGAAGTCAAGCTTCGGAATGCGGAGAAGAGATCGCAAAAGGAGCTCAAGAAGGCGCTCGCGGAGGTTGAGCTGAAGATGGAGCTGGCGCTTAAGCAAAGCCGCTGGAAGTTGGTGGAGAAGTACCGTCTCCGAATTGAGGGTGCTAAAGCTGCTCTCGCGCCGATGCGTCAGGTGAAATATGGCGAGACTGCCTTGACTGAGGTCAGCTCGAACCTTGATCTAGTCCGGGATATTAAATCCGGGAAATCCAAGGTCGAGGAGGAGGAAGGAAAACTGGAGGCTTCGTTGGAGCGGCTCAAAGGAGGAGGTTGGGTTGGCTCCTACGATCGAGCTGCTACTGCCCTTGATAGCTACTTGGTATGCTCTCCGGTTTCTCCGTGCCAGTCCCCGGATGCTGAGGCTTTGGACTACGGAGCTCCTACTCCTCTTGTGGAGTATGATTAGGCTTTGGCCTTGTATTTTCTGTTTCTGCTATGTTTGGGTCGATTGTCAACCGAACTTGATCTCTTATATCTCCTTTCATGGAGATTTATTATCTATCTGCTTTTGCCTTTAGTTGTTATGGACTTCTTTGCTTGCTTGGCTTTTATAGTCTTGATAAAGGAGAAGATGGGCGGCCGGTATGTCTCTCTTCCAAGAGGGCGGCTGGCCCATTTGGTAGAGTGAAGGGCGGCCGGCCCGTATATCTACGGAGGACGGGCGGCTGGCCCGTTTTGTAGTGTGAAGGGCGGCTGGCCCGTCTCTTTACGGAGGACGGGCGGCTGGCCCGTTTTGTAGGGTGAAGGGCGGCTGGCCCGTTGTCCGGGCGGCCGGCCCATTTTGTTGAACGAAGGGCGGCTGGCCCGTCTCTCTACGGAGGACGGGCGGCTGGCCCATTTTGTAGAGTGAAGGGCGGCTGGCCCGTTGTCCGGGCGGCTGGCCCATTTTGTTGAACGAAGGGCGGCTGGCCCGTCTCTCTACAGAGGACGGGCGGCTGGCCCGTTTTGTAGAGTGAAGGGCGGCTGGCCTGTTACTCTACGGAGGACGGGCGGTTGGCCCGTTTTGTAGGGTGAAGGGCGGCTGGCCCGTTGCCCGGGCGGCTGGCCCGTTGCCCGGGCGGCTGGCCCGTTTCGGAATTGATTGGTATTGTGTTGGAGTGTTATCCCGGACACTCAAACTTTTGACCAGGTCATCCTTGCGAGTATTTCCTGGGTTTAATGCAGTCTATTGTTGTCGCAGGGGACAAAGCTCGTCCAGATCCCTCTTTCGACTGAACGCTTTTAAGATCTCGCATCAGAGCCGGTTTGATACTGCGTTTTGGAGATGTCTTTGACCAGTGTTCCATGTCAGGCGCTTTACTGGGTTTAGAGAGTGTACTTTGTGTCATACGCTTCGCACTATTTGCCTATGCGAAGCGCTAGTGAAAGTAAACTAATCAGAACATCGTCTTGAGCGCTTCCTGCAGGATCACGGGATGTCAGGTTACGCCCTTCGGATGTTAATCCGGAAATTTGTATAGCGCACTAGTCTTATCCTCTGCGGGATGTCGAGAGAACCATGGTTAAAAAGACGATCTTGTTGTGGCCAGCAACAGACGGATTTGTTGGAAATGATTTAAGTATTTGGGAGGGAGAAATATCTTTGATCGGTTGGTGGTCGTGGATAAGTTACGAGATGCTAAGTCTCGATGTTTATCTGATTTTAAGTTCGAGTTAAAAATGTGTTATGAGATACTAAGTCTCAATGTTCATTTTCCTCGGGTTTTTTTGGATCCATTCGTTCTCCGGATCAAGTTTCAATGAGATGTATTATGAGATGCTAAGTCCCAATGTCCATCTCCTTGATTTGTTCGCGAAAATTTGGGAGTATGTATATACGGACCCACTCCCCCCTCTTTTTTTAAGGAGAGGGGCAACTGAACTCGTTTTTTAAGCGAGCTGCCTACGTACCCTTCGCGAAAAGGGATCAAGTCACCCGTAGTTCCGTTTTTTTGTTTTTTTTTTTTTGTGGTAAGAAGACTGTTAAGTCTTGGTCATGGAATCGTCGGTTGTAGCTTCGACGGTTTCTGAGGTCTTTTCCTCGGCAGTTTTCGTCTCTTCTTGGTTTGTTTTCGTGGGCGGAACCTCTGTTTTCTCGAACTGTACGGTTCTGCTTACTTTCTTTCCCAGTTCAGGGACTTCGTCTTCATTCTTCCTCTTCGGGTTCTCTCTCCGTGGGATGGTCGGATTCCGGAGCTTGTTTTCTGCAAGAAAACAGATCCGAGCCTCCTTCTGATTTCCCCAAACGGTCTTGATTCCGTTTGGTGTCGGGAACTTCAGGCAGAGATGGTATGTTGACGGGATCGCTCGCATTGAATTGATCCAGGGAGTTCCTATTATCACGTTATAGATTGCGGGGTGGTTTGCCACCGAAGTTAATGATTTTCGTGATTCCACCGGCAAGAACCGAGAGCTGGATTGTTCCGTCCGTCATCGTGACTTCGCCAGAGAATCCGGTGAGCGACCTCCGATTGGGCTTTATCATTGACGGATCGACTTTCATTCTTTGAAGTGTCTCCCGAAAAATGACGTCCACCGAACTTCCGGTGTCGATCAAGACCCGGGAGATGTCATGGTCGTTGATGTCCAATTCTACAACCAATGGGTCGTCGTGAGGTTGGTCAAGGCCTTCAGCGTCTTTTTCGTGGAAGGCGATCCGGTCATCGTGTTCGGTGATCGGCTCCCGCGGGTTCGACTCCTTGTCTCCTCTTCTCAGGAACGCCTTTATCGAGGCCACTGTGTCTCGACAGTACTGAGATCCTCTGATGATCATGTGGATTCTCCTGCGATTGGCGGCGGAGTCGTCTCCGTTCGGTCTCCTTCCCCGTTTGGGGGTATCCTCGTCGAGCCTTTCGGAACGTTCCTGGTTAGGTCGTCCGTCCGGGGCGCCAACATCTTCTTCAATAGCTCCGAGACTCTCGAGAGTTACTCCGTTCCCGAGTTCCCCGGCTAACAGCTTTGCCGCGACCCTTCTTCCGACGGTCCTGCAGTTTTCGGTTGAGTGGCCTTTCGTCTTGTGGAAGGTACAGAAGGCGTTCTCGTCGAATCCTGGTCGAGTCCATGTATTCCACGGCCCTTTGTTGCGCCCGTCTGATGGTCTCTCCATGTTTATTTGGTAGTTATGCGCTCCGCCCAGGTTGGGTTCTTCGTCTCGGCTGATCCGCCTACTTCTTCTCTCGTTTGGAACGTTAGAAGGTTGCACCGTGCCTTTGGCGACCAATTTCGAGGATTGGTGATTTCCGGCCGGGACCCCCATTTCTTCCTCATAGATTACGAAGTTGGAAGCGCGGTGGAGAGCATCTTGAATGGTTACCGGCGGATTCACGGTAATTTCATTTCGGAAGCTTGAGGTCTTCAGCAAGGACTTCTTCAGGGCATTGATTGCGGCACTGTTGCTTAGGCCGTCAATCTTCGAGACAATCACCTTAAATCTTTCGATGAAATCTCGAAGGCTTTTTTCCGGCCTCTGCGACAGTGAGTAGAGGTCCGCGTCGGATGTTGACTGTCTTATGAACAGTGAGTAATGCTTCAGAAAAGCTGCCGACAATCGGTCGAAACCGTCGATCGAGTCTCTTTCTAGCCTCGAGAACCATGACAGGGCTGATCCTTTCAGATGTTCCACGAAGAGGAGGCAGAATCCGGCGTCTCTTTCTTAGGGTTTGAATCTAGCCCGTCCCATATCGATGTCGAAGGCTGTCATGTGGGCCTTTGGATCGGTCGTCCCGTCGTAAAAAGGGATTCGGATTTTTCCCGGGTCAGAAAGTCTAACGCTTGTGATCCTTGAAGTGAACGGGATCTTTTGCGTTTCCTCTAAGACGCGGTCGATTTCTGGGGCCGCACTTGTCGCTTTATGGACTTGCGACCTTACCTCCTTCATGTGACTTGTGGTGAGTTCCAAACGGGCACAGAGCTCGTCCAACTCGTTCCTTCGGCTAGCGGATCGGTTAGCTCGGGCCTCTCGTTCCGTCTTTTCCTGCTCTTCGATCCATCGGAGCTCTTCCTCGTCCGCGTTTAGACCTCCAGCTTTGTCGTCGGTTTCGCTTTCCTCCCTATCGTCTCCGTTTGCGGTGTCTCTCGGGTTTTCACCGTTGGTCACCGTGGAAGTTGGCCGTTCGCCTAGCGGTGCTTTTCCGGTGCAGCGGAGGTGGTGCCGATGGTTCTCTCCTTGTTCCGATTGGGGTCTGCTCATCGGGATTCTGACGGCCCGGGGGATCCGCTCGCGGGGTGAAGATAAGGCGTCTTGCTTCGAAAGCCCGGGGGCCACACGTCAGCTCCTGGGAAGCTGCTCTTTCCTGCGCGGCCGTTTCCGTGATGATCGGGTCCTCGAACGGCATTCCGAATCGGGCGAGTGCACTGGCGGAGGTCTCGGTTATCCCGATCGCTCCGTCGGCGGATGTCCCGGCGGCATTTGCTCCGGTCCCGGCCGCCGATGTGCTGATGGCTGGAATTCCCGTTCCGGTCGTTCCCGTGGCGGCTGCGGCCGGTTGGTTGGTGACATCGTCGGTTCTTCTGGTCATCGTCTTCGTTTCGTATCCTTTTCATTCTTAGGGTTAAGAATATTTCTCGTTCCCCACAGACGGCGCCAAACTGTGCGAGCGTTCTCGGATTTGGGATGGATCTAACCCTTACATGAGCGTACATATATATACTGACAATCCTAGGAGGCTAAGACTTCAGATTTCTGTTGTGGGACCTTGTCTTTCCTTCCCAGCCGCCGACCTAAGCTTTTTGGGCCCGATATCCGGCCCGAGAGTCTTCCGTGATCCATCCGCGCATTCTGACACAAATCCGGCCCGCCGACGAATAATAATCCGATGAATAGTTATCTGAATCTCGATTTAGGCTCAAATCGATTTTTCGGTTAACATTGTCTTGGGATGAATAGTGTTTTTTCAACGGTTTTTCCCTCGTGAACAGTGTTCAAGCGTTTTACGACTTCTGAGATTTGAACCGCCCGTTTTTGTTTGAACTTCCAGCCGCCGGTTTCGGTATTGATGGCCAGCCGCCGGTTCCTTTGGCTCGTGTGCTCGGCGACTGGTCCATGGACGGCTGAACGTTCGTCACGGTCTTTCGGGGAATGTTTATGGACGTTTTTGGAATCAGGACATGCAAACGGATAGTCTTCGAGTCGGTTCGGGCTTTGAGTTATGTTTGACGGTCGGTCGACTGGACGATGTTCGGATAATGAGACTTGACTGAGAAATGATCGTGAGTACAAGATGAAGACCCGGCGGCTGGCCTTATCCCAGCCGCCGGTTGGTATATCATGAAGACCCGGCAGCTGGCCTTATCCCAGCCGCCGGTTGATGGATCAAGAGGACCCGGCGGCTGGCCTTATCCCAGCCGCCGGTTGATGGATCAAGAAGACCCGGCGGCTGGCCTTATCCTAGCCGCCGGTTGATGGATCAAGAAGACCCGGCGGCTGGCCTCATCCCAGCCGCCGGCCGTGGGTGAAGGAAGACCTGGCGGCTGGCCTCATCCCAGCCGCCGGCCGTGGATGAAGGAAGACCCGACGGCTGGCCTCATCCCCGCTGCCGGCCGTGGATGAAGGAAGACCCGACGGCTGGCCTCATCCCAGCCGCCGGCCGTGGATGAAGGAAGACCCGGCGTCTGGCCTCATCCCAGCCGCCGGCCGCGGAACCAAGAAGACCCAGCGGCTGGCCTTATCCCAGCCACCGGCCGTGGATGAAGGAAGACCCGGTGGCTGGCCTTATCCCAGCCGCCGGTTCATGTCTTGGATGGATCGTGGCCAGTTTGCCTTAGCTCATCCGTTCCATGTTCGGGATAATTTCCATTTGATCTCGATCTTGACTTCTCGTACCGTCAATCTTCGAGGAGGGGATTTCGACCCCAACAGTTTTGAAACTCAAGTCTTTGAACAAATCCATTTAATTCTGGCCACAACAACATATTCACATCTCAACCATGGTCTTTCGACATCCCACAGCCGATAAAACGTAGCGCGCTATACAAATTTCCAGACTAATATCAGAAGGGCGTAACCCGATCGGAAATGCAGCAAGCCTCAAGACGATATTCCATTTAGTTTATCTCCAGGAGCACTTCACATATGCAAATAGTGCGAGGTGTAAACCACGAAATAAACTCGCCAAACCCAGTAAACACCATACAAGGAAAGCTGGTCTAAGACATCTCACCAGCGCAGTATCGAACCGGCTCCGATACGAGATCCTAAACGCGTTCCATTAAGAGAGGAATGAAGAAGTCGAACAAACTGTTTTCGACGCCACACCAAGAATAAGAATCAAAGCCAGAAAGTATCTATGACAATACGCTGGTCCCTAAGATCGGAGTGCCCGACAAAGCACCCCCATCGCGACACAAGTCAATCGAAAGTCAAAAACGGTCAAAAGATAAAGGATAAGTCATAAGAACAATGAGAGTTTAACGAGTCCAAAGGATTCCATGATCACGTAAGAAAACAAATACAACAAAGGACTAAAGTGCCCCTCGGCAAACTACAAGTGTATTCGGAAAGAACCAAAACAAATCACCGACTTCTATCAAAAGAAAGTCGGATATCTACTAAAAACCAGAGCAGGCCGCCACCTAGTATTGAAAACATCCAGGATATTGAAATCTTTAAACAAAACCAGTCTGGAACAAAATCGGTCCAAAAACATAACAAGTAAAGTGCAAAAGCCAAAACAAAAACTCATAAAATGCATGAGAAATCTGAAAACTTGAAGGAAATGAAAGCTAAACGAAACTAAGGATTCAGACCAAATGCCTTAACAAGAGCTAGGTCTGAGATCCCGGAGACCCCATCATTCAATCCAGCTGGATCAGCCCCTCCAACCGCTGCAGCCTCCTCTGAGACTAACCTGGCTCGGGGCATTGCAACAACTTTCCCTTCGGAAGATGAGGTCAGCAGCAACTCAATCTTTTCTCGAGTCTGGGTGAACACCTTATCAAACTAACCTTTCGTTCCGATGAAGCCTTCCTTCCATCTGGACAAAGTCTTCGTCTCTTTGTCCTGATTTGGAGGCTCGCTCCCTTGGAGCAATGCAATGTGCTCAAGGTTACTCACTACCTTAGCAAGATCAACCTCGTTGGTCCTCGCTTCGGGCAGAGATCCAAGAAACTGCTTCAACTCATCCAAAAGGAAGCGATGCTTGCCAGCAAAAGCCTTCCGACCATTAGAGTAAGCACGTTGGGCCTTTGCATATAACAGGGCAGGATGCCCACAAGCCTCCCAGTGCATCCCGCCTTCGCATCACGCAAAAATTTGGAATTTTCAAGGTGATCCGCCATGACCTTCCTCTCGAGCCTCTTTGACACGTCTATGTATGCCTTGGATTCCTCCAGAATATCAGATGAAGGGAAATTGGAACCCATGTCCACGATCATGGAAAAACCCCTTGCAAGCCGCCTCAGGGAAACCTGGTTCACACCAAGGATTCGTTTATGCATCCTCAGTTGGCCACGCTCCGAGGGAATAACTCCTATCCCCCTTCACACTATTTCCAACAAGGTAGTCCACCTCAGTTTGACGCATCCTCAGGCAGGCTGCCGAGAATCCCACAATCCATCAGCTGACCTTTGGGAGAACGCTTTACAGTGTCCCCAGAATCTTGGCAGCATTCCACGCCAAGATTTTTTGTTGCCTCGAAGGAGTAACCATGACAGCCGCCGAGACCAACTTATTCACAAGCCACTCCGAACGAAGAATAGCCACACCACTACTAGGCGAATTCACCTCCGAGGAACAGGCTGCCGTCTTACCTAAAGGACTCGAATTTCTCTGCCCGCCTTCTTCTCCCAATTCCTTCTCTCGTCTCTCTTTTTCTTTCTTCTCACAGAGCGTTGGCCCGACCATGGCTGCAGAAATCAAAACAAGCTTTAAGGTTTTTAAAAAAATTAGGGAGAGAAGCAGCGTTCGGAAATGTTTTTTGGAATGGAAGAAAGAAAAATGGTGTGTATATATACGCTATGGTAACTTCGAATCCCAACTCAACAAAGAATTGGATTTTCATTATCCTAAGCCGACAAGGAATAAGGCTTTCCAAATCCGAAGCCAAATCTTCCAAGAAACTCGGACACGGAAGGGAATCCTCTTTCAACGTAAACCAGCTCGCCAACTTTGGCTCTCAGAATCATATCATACAAAAAAAAAATATATATATATATACATATGTAACAGCTCGCCTCTTGGCATACTCAGAGACACCCCGGTTCATCAATCCCGATCAACACTTCATAAAAGCTCATTACTTTCGCACACAGAAGCAACTAGCTGGTGGGCTAACTGGTGAGGTCAAAACCCACCCTGGAAGATCAACCAACCAAGAAGTCTAAATAGCTATACAAAATGATTATGCGACGACCAAACCTCCTAGCCAAGTTCGTATAGGAATGGTTAGGCTAACTGAAAACTCGTGCGAAGACAGTAAAAATAATCCGAAGATATGAGTATCTCGCCACAGAGCAAGGTACCACACCCACAAGCCTCCAAGGTCACCACACAACAAGGGAGCACACCCACAAGCCTCACAGGTTGCCATAGAACAAGGCAGCATGCCCACAAGCCTCCTAGAGCATCCCGCCTTCGCATCACGGGAAAATTTGGAATTTTCAAAGTGATCCGCCATGACCTTCCTCACTAGCCTCTTCGACACGTCTATGTATGCCTTGGATTCCTCCAGAATATGAGATGAAGGGAAGTTGGTTAATTTTCATTCAAGCTTTATCTTAATTTCGAAACCCCTAAACATCATTTGCTATAAGTATCTTCAAAACTATTGTAAACAACAATCAACTTTTTATCAATCTTATTTTCGATTTCGAAAACTCCTTTGAGAGAGATTCTCATATGTTCTTCGTTGAACAAACCTGTTACTTGGTGGGTCATATCCAATCAACAAGCCTTCTTCTATTGTCTAGGTGAGTCATATCCTAGGATAGTTGGAGTGGGAATACCAAGGGCAATTCCGCACCCCTTGTGAGACCATTCGATCCACATCACCTTAACCCAAGCTACTAGCTCGTGGTTGAAGGCATATCCATCTATCAATCCATCCTTTTAGTGCAAATCCTTGGGAAAATTGTATCATTATATTGATTAAAAGGTGTGTTTACACGGCTGTGAGAGGGGACCTTAATAAAGGGGTCCAAACAGCTGATGCCCTACTTGGGGACTTGAAGCAAATACAAGAATTACAATGACTAAAAAGAAAACTACTCTACCGAATTACAAAGATAACATAAACCGTAAACTAATATAATTGGGTTGTACCTGAATCATGAGCACACGGTTAGTATCAAAGTGTATTGAAATAGTTTAGACCTTACCTCATGTGATTCGTTGGACCGTGTGTGAAGTGCAGCGTTTCATTTAGCTTGAATTCTGAATAAGGAAAGTTCTTGGTCTTGTCGAAATGGAAGCATTGGCCAAGGTCCATGCAGCTCTTCTTCTTGTTCATGTGGACCGACTTCGATATGATAAGCTTCTATGTGTGTAGCTGGTCCTTGTTCCTTAGCTTGCTCCGAGTCTTGGTCTTTAAGTGATCCTTCGATGGCGTGTTCTTCAACAATGGTGAGTGTACTCAGCTGGTCCGTGATGCTCTCTAGGTTCTGGTTGTTGAATAAGCTAGCAACTCCTAGATTAAAGCTTTCACGCATGTCTCTTGTTCCTGATTTTTTTCTTGGAGCTTGCCTCATGATTCGAATGGGTTGATCGGCTCCTAGTTCCTCTTCATCTCTGGAAGGAATTAAAGGCAAGGTATGATCACCAAAAAACAGTGATATTGCCAAAGACCAAATACGATTGGCTAAATCTAAGGCTCATGGACTTCAAGTCCGTCGATGAGTACAACTCGGCCTTATTCAAAATCGTCTCGAAATTAAAACTATGTGGCGAGACCGTGGCAGACGTTCTCCACCTTCTACTCAAGTAATGTGTTGTTACAACAACAATATCGTGAGAAAGGCTTCACGACCTATGCGAGTCTGATCTCATGTTTATTGCTCACAGAGCAAAACAATGAATTGCTGATGAGAAACAGCAAAATGAGACCTCCTGGATCAACCCCACTTCCTGAAGTCCATGTGGCCGAAGAGACAAAAAATGAGACTGAGGCAAACCACGTCCAAAGATACCAAAAAGGTAATGGCCGTGGATGTGGAAAGAGGCAAGGGCATGGTCGTAACAATTACCACCCTTATGGTCGAGGAAATGGTCGCGGATATCAAGGCGACTCAAACCGCGGTCAAGGCCGTGGCCGTGGGCGTGCCCATCTGGACATCAGTCTGACCCGACTAAGTCTGTTTGCCATCGATGTGGGATGGATCATCATTGGGCCAAGACATGCAGGACTCCCAAAACCTTGTGGAACTTTGTCAAGAGTGTTAAAGGGAAGAATCCCGAGGCCAACTTGATCCAGCATGATAAAGCAGGCGACTTCGATCATGGACAATATGATCCTATGGATTATGAAAAAGATGATCTCATGGAGACATCCGATTGTTTAAAATAGGCATTAAATTTTAATTTGTTGCTTTCATGTTTTTTTGCTTTCGTTTGGATTTATGTCTTTGGATTTATTTGGCTTTGCACTTAATTAATAATTAATGGCTTTTAAGACATAATTCTTGTTTTGTGAAGAATAAACGACAACATGGATGAGTTCGTGGTGGACAGTGGGTCAAGCCACATGATCCTTGAAGCAACTATGGCTCGACTTCTGACTGGACTGAACAGAGAGGTGCAAGATCGTATGCAGCTGCAAACTTAAGAGGATCTGGAGGATCTATTACCTAAGGCCATCCTTGTGGAACAACAGATCAATAGGAAAAGCTACAGCAGAACTTCCTATCCATCCGCCTCTAAGCCTAACTTTGCTGAGAAAGGTAAGAGTTCTAACCGAACAAATACTGAGGTTAAGACTAATCCATCTTCTTCTGTTGAAAAGAGCAAACAGGACAATACTCAGGGACGTGCTAGGGATGTTAAGTGCTTCAAATGCCAAGGTTTGGGTCATTATGCCAACAAATGTCCTAATAGCCGAGTTATGATCTTAAGGGAGAGTGGAGAAGTCGAATCTGAAGAAGAGCCTGAACCGATTTATGATGAATCAGAGGGTGAGGAGTGTGTGGATTATCCAGCACAAGGGAAGTTGCTAGTGACCAGGCGATCTCTAAGTGTTCAAACCAAGTTGGATGAGAAAGCTCAAAGAGAAAATATATTTCATACAAGAAGTATCATCCAAGACAACGTCTGTAGCTTAATCATTGATGGTGGGAGATGTACAAATGTGGCTAGTGAAACTCTTGTCAAGAAGCTTGGACTTAAAGCCTACCCACATCCGAAACCATACCTGCTAGAATGGCTTAGTGAAGAAGGTGAGATGCAAGTGAGCCAGCAGGTCAAGGTAGCACTGACTATTGGGCGCTATGAAGATGAGATTGTGTGTGACATTTTGCCCATGCAAGCAGGTCACATCCTTCTGTAGACCGTGGCAATTCGACAACAAGGTGATGCATGATGGGTCCTTAAATCGTTATTCCTTTGAGCACAAAGGCAAGAAGATCACCCTGGTTCCTTTGTCACCACCTGAAGTGCAAGAAGATCAAGTCCAGCTGAAACAGAGCAGAGAGAAAGCTAAGGGAAAAGAAGAGATCAAACCGGCCAAAGAAAGTAATATTCAGGAAACCTTTCCTAAACCTCACTCAATCCGTCCGGAATCCAGTAATAAGGAGACCCTTCCAAAATCTCAGGTACGCCTTCCTAACATTTTCATTAAACCGAGTGGGGTTAAGAAAGCTTTGTTTTCTAAACAATCCGTGGTGTTGCTTATCTTTAAGGGAAACTTACTAACCTCTTCTGACATTGCACTGGAGATTCCAAGTAGTTTGAACCAACTTTTGCAGGAGTTTAGTGATGTTTTTCCTGATGAGAATCCGGATGGATTGCCTCCTCTTCGAGGTATAGAACATCAGATTGACATTGTGCCAGGATCGTCTCTACCAAACAGGCCAGCCTACAGGACAAACCCAAGGGAGACTAAGGAGCTTCAAAGACAAATCAATGAGCTCATGAAGAAAGGGTTCATACGTGAGAGTTTAAGTCCATGTGCGGTTCCTGTTCTTTTGGTGCCTAAGAAGGATGGGAGTTGGAGAATGTGTGTTGACTGCAGAGCCATCAACAACATAACAGTTAAGTACAGACATCCTATTCATAGGCTTGATGATATGCTAGATGAGCTACATGGTTCAACTATCTTCTCTAAGATTGATTTGAAAAGTTGTTATCATCATATTAGAATGAAAGAAGGGGATGAATGGAAAACTGCATTCAAAACTAAACTAAGATTCTATGAGTGGTTAGTTATGCCATTTGGGCTGACAAATGCACCTAGTACTTTCATGAGGTTAATGAACCATGTTTTGAGAGCTTTCATAGGCGAGTTTGTGGTTGTCTACTTTGATGATATTCTGATTTATATCAAGAGTTTTAAGGAACACATAAATCATTTGAGAACGGTTTTGAATGTGCTTAGAAAAGAACAGCTGTATGCAAACTTTAAGAAATGCACTTTTGGAACAGATAATCTGGTGTTCTTGGGTTTTGTTGTAGGTGGAGAAGGCATCCGTGTGGATGAAGAGAAGGTTAAGGCAATCCGAGATTGGCCTAGTCCCACAACCGTGAGTGAAGTAAGAAGTTTTCATGGACTTGCTGGATTTTATAGAAGGTTTGTGAAAGACTTTAGTACTATAGCTGCTCCCCTTACTGAATTTATCAAGAAAACTGTGGGATTCAAATGGGAACAAGCTCAAGAGGATTCAATCCAAATGCTGAAAGGGAAGCTCACTAATGCACCTTTACTTATCTTACCTGATTTCCTTAAAACTTTTGACATTGAATGTGATGCCTCAGGCGTGGGGATTGGTGTTGTGTTGATGCAGGATGGAAAACCTATTGCTTACTTCAGTGAAAAGCATGGTGGAGCCACACTAAACTACCCAACTTATGACAAGGAGCTGTATGCCTTGGTGAGAGCTTTGCAAACATGGCAACACTACTTGTGGCCAAAGGAATTTGTGGTTCACACTGATCATGAAACTCTCAAGCACTTAAAGGGACAGCAAAAGTTCAACAAGAGACACGCCAGATGGGTACAATTGCTTGAAACATTTCGTTATGTCATTAAGTACAAGAAAGGTAAGGAAAACATTGTTGCTGATTCTTGGTATGCCTTGATCACAACTTTAGATGCTAAGGTGCTTGGTTTTTAACAAATAAAAGAGCTGTATGAATCTGATCCAGATTTCAAAGAACCGTACCTAACTAGTTCTAAGTTTGCATTTGGCAAGTACTTTAGACATGAAGGATTTCTCTTTTATGCAAATCGCATATGTGTTCCTAATTGTTCTTTGAGGAATTTACTTGTTAGGGAAGCTCATGATGTAAACATCCAGTCAGAGGTTCAATGAACGAAGGTCCTATGACACGGTCCAAGTCTAAGCAACTAAGGAACAGGTTCAATGCAGCTGTACAAGCCCATATCTACTCTTTGGACCCTGAAGAACTAGGATGGACCGGCCATAAAGAGACCGAACAAGACTAGACTCCCAAAGAACGAGCCAGCCTTGTGTGAGAGCCGAAACTCACACTGTCAAAACTTATATTTTATGGGGGCTCGAAAATTATATTTTTAAAGAACTAAATGACCGAAAATGTAAAGAGAGAGATTTTATTGATGATTTCCGAAAGTACATGATTAATTAGCAAAAGCTGAAAAGTCTTATATTGCTAAAACTCTTAATACTCGGATTTGGGATGGATTTAACCCTTACAAGAGCGTACATATATATACTGACAATCCTAGGATGCTGAGACTTCAGATTTTCCATGTGGGACTTTGTGGCTTCCTTCCCAGCCGCCGACCTAACCTTTTGGGCCCGATATCCGGCCCGAGAGTCTTCCGTGATCCGTCTGCGCGTTCTGACCCAAATCTGGCCCGCCGATGAATAGTAAACAGGTGAATAGTAGTCCGATGAATAGTAATCTGAATCTCGGTTTAGACTTAATTCGATTTTTCGGTTAACTTTGTCTCGAGATGAATAGTATTTTTAACGGTTTTTCCCACGTGAACAGTATTCCGAACGTTTTACGACTTTTGAGATTTGAACCGCCCGTTCTTTGTTTGAACTTCCAGCCGCCGGGTTTCCGTATTGATGGCCAGCCGCCGGTTCCTTTGGCTCGTGTGCTTCGGCGACTGGTCCACGGACGGCTGGATGTTGGTCACGGTCCTTCGGAAAATGTTTATGGACATCTTGGAGTCAGAACACGCAAATGCATAATCTTCGAGTCGGTCCGTGCTTAGAGTTATGTTTGACGGTCGGTCGACTGGACGATGTTCGGATAATGAGACTTGACTGAGAAATGATCGTGGGCGGCTGGCCTTATCCCAGCCGCCGGCCGTGGACAAAGAAGACCCGGCGGCTGGCCTTATCCCAGCCGCCGGCCGTGGACGAAGAAGACCCGGCGGCTGGCCTTATCCCAGCCGACGGCCGTGGACGAAGAAGATCCGGCGGCTGGCCTTATCCCAGCCGCCGGCCGTGGACGAAGAAGACCTGGCGGCTGGCCTTATCCCAGCCGCCGGCCGTGGACGAAGAAGACCCGGCGGCTGGCCTTATCCCAGCCGCCGGCCGTGGACGAAGAAGACCCGGCGGCTGGCCTTATCCCAGCCGTCGGTTGGTGCTTGAGGAAGACCCGGCGGCTAGCCTTATCCCAGCCGTCGGTTCGTGTCTTGAACGGGTCGTGGGCAGTTGGCCTTAGCTCGTCCGGTCCATGTTCGGGATAAGTTCCATTTGATCTCGACCTTGACTTCTCGTTCCGTTAATCTTCGAGGAGGGGATTTCGACCCCAACAGTTAGCCCCCAGCTCTTTGCTTCCGTGGTTTGGAGCAAGGAGCTCCGAGCTGGGAGTTTTATCGGGATTGACTGAAACGGGAAGGCAAGGATTTTTTCCGTTCGTCCGTTCATCCGCTTCTCTTTAGTGTCTTGTCAAAGTACAGTCCATGGAAGTTCGTGCCATGTCATTTTTTCAAAGTCATTGTTTGCTATATCAAAGGAGTGGCTTCATTCTCATTTTTTCACATTTCCCTTCTCTTTTCAAGTCTTCTTCTTCAAATTTTTCCTTTGAAAATTTTTCGTTATAAATGGCTGATGAAAGAGGCTCTCCCTTCGAACTTAACTTCGACGCCATAATGAATAATCAGTTTGAGGTTGATTTTGCGTCCGCGGAGCAGGATACGGCACTTGTGGACGAATTGTTGGCGGCTGGAGAGGATGCCATTCCACAAGCAGCATCCGACCCCGAAGGTGTTCCTCAGTGGGCGGCTGGCCCAAGCAACGCTCAAGGAACGCTTGGTTTTGCTAACGTTCCTCAATGGGAGCCCGTCCAGGGAGAGATTCAGCAATGGGCGGCCGGGATTGAGAATGTGCAAGAGACGGCGGCCGGCATTGAGAACGTGCCCGAGACGGCGGTTGGGATTGAGAACATGCCGAGCCGGCGGCCGGGATTGAGAACATACCCGAGCCGGCGGCCGGGATTGGTGATTTGACGTGTAGGGCGTCCGGCTCGAAGAGGGCGTCCGGCTCCAGGCGGGCGGCTGGCTCTAAGAACGCTTCCAAGAGGGCGGCTGGCGTAGTGGCCGTATCAAGGTGGGCGCTCGGCTCTGGAGGCGTCTTAGAGAGGTCGTCCGGCACTTCTCGAGTTAATGTTGACGGCGTCTCGCCGCGGACAAGCATAGTATGTGGCGTTTGGACCCCTCCTCAGCATGTTGAGGACAACGGCGGATGGCGTGCATGGCCGTCCCGGTCTCTGGTTCCCTCTGAACATCATCGTACGTGGCCAGAGACGGGTGATGACTTGGTCATGTCCGAAGAAGAAGTCAGATCGGATTACCCGGAGGTGCCTATCTTTGTGCATCAGGAAGTGAAGTCCGAGTGTCGTTCTCCCGGTGAAGCCAAAGCTTATTGGGGAGAAGATATTTTTGCTTGGCGGTTTAAGAAACCTGGCCCGTCTTCGGGGTACAGATCGATATCTGAGGGGTTCAAGCACGGACCAACTCTCAGCAATCCGGACTCATTGGCCGAGCTTAGATATGACTTCCGGATTTCGGACAAGATCAAGTTTCGTCTCCCAAAAGACGGGGATAGGATGAACAAGGCGCCAAAGGGATATTTCGCCATGTATGAATCGATGTTTTACGAAGCTTTCCTCTGGTTCCCGATCCCGGGAGCTATCTTCGAATTTCTCGAGTTGTATGAGGTCGCGATCTCCCAACTTGTTCCGTCCGGCATGAAGATTTTGATGGGACTCGTGGTCAGTTGTGCTGAATGCGGAATCAATCTGGAAGGTGACCTTATAAGGAATTTCTTTTCATTCAGAAAAATTTCTAAGTCGGATTTCTTCTGCTCGGTTAATGTTCGGAAGAATGTAAAGCGTTTCTACACCAACCTTCGGAGTAATTGTAAAGCTTCGCGGAACCAGTTTTTCTACGTGAAGCGCAGCCCGCTGACGGTTGTTTCCGACTTCAGCGGCTTGGTTAGGACCGAGTGGAGTTTGCCACATAAACGTTTCGTCTTTTTGTGAATTTTTTCTATAAGTAGTCCTCACTCCTTTGTTTCATCCTTCACAATTTCATTTCTCTCAACTTTGCATTTTTTCTTCTTTCCTTTCTTTAGTTCGTGATCCTTTCGCTCCTAAAGTTTCCGGAGTCGAAGGTATCTTTGAAGAAGTTGATAAGAAAAAGATAGATTGGGAGTGTCCTGATCTTTGGCGACGCTTTCTGGACGCGAAAGATATTCTAGAAGGCCGCGCTCCTCCGAAGGGCCCCGACTTTATCGATCCGATGGCGACATACCCCGGCATGGAGGGTGTTTGGAAGTATCGTCAGCAGAAATATGGTGAAGCTGGACCGTCCGGAGGGGCGGCTGAGTTTGACCCGGCGTCCGGTTTTGTTTTACTGCCATGGCCTGATTTCCATGGTGTGCCCGAGGAACAGGTAGCTGCTCCTCAGGGCTCTGCTTGTGCCGCTGTTGCGAATAAAGGGAAGGGAGCTTCCAACAGCCCGGATCGTCTGAGGAAGGGCAAAGTGGCTCGGACGGTCGAGGCGTCTGATCATGGTCTCCTTTTCGACGCTCGCAAGGCGGCGGGAGGAGATCCAGCCGAGTCCGTGAAGGTCGTGGACTACTTCGGAGCGTTGGCTCCAGCCTCTGCTGTGCCGTTCGATCGTTCAACGGCTTACAGAGACCTGTCCTCTGGCCTTATGATGGTAATTCTTTTTTCCTTTAGATTTGTTTTGACGCAGTTTGGTCTTTACTGATATTCGCTTTTCTTTGATTCAGGTCGCCACCCGAGCTCAAGCGACCCAGGTAGCCTTGGAAGTCTCGGAGAAAGAGTCCCGGAAGAAGGACATAAAGATCAAGGCCCTGGAAGTCAAACTTCGGAATGTGGAGAGAAGATCTCAGAAAGAGCTCAAGAAGGCGCTCGCGGAAGCTGAGCAGAAGATGGAGGTGGCGCTTAAGAAATGCCGCTGGGAGTTGGTGGAGAAGTACCGTCTCCGTATCGAGGGGGCCAAGGCTGCTCTCGCACCGATGCGTCAGACGAAGTACGGTGAGACTGCTTTGTCTGAGGTCGGCTCCAACCTTGACCTAGTCCGGGACATCAAGTCCGGGAAGTCCAAGGTCGAGGAGGAAGAAGGAGAGCTGGAGGCATCATTAGAGCGGCTCAAAGGAGGAGGCTGTGTCGGCTCCTACGATCGGGCTGATGCCGTTCTCGACAGCTACTTGGTATGCTCTCCTGTTTCTCTGTGCCAGTCCCCGAATGCTGAGGCTTTGGACTACGGAGCTCCTACTCCTCTTGTTGAGTATGATTAGGCTTTGGTCTTGTATTTTCTGTTTCCGTTATGTTCGGGTTTTTAGACCCTTCTTATTGTATTTGCTTTGTCAACCGGACTCGATCACTTATATCTCCTTTCATGGAGATTTATTATCTATCTGCTATTGTCTTTAATTGTTATGGACTTCTTTACTTGCTTCGCTTTTATAGTCTTGATAAAGGAGAAGATGGGCAGCCGGTATGTCTTTCTTCCAAGAGGGCGGCTGGCCCATTTTGTAGAGTGAAGGGCGGCTGGCCCGTGTCTCTACGGAGGACGGGCGGCTGGCCCGTTTTGTAGAGCGAAGGGAGGCTGGCCCGTCTCTCTACGAAGGACGGGCGGCTGGCCCGTTTTGTAGAGTGAAGGGCGGCTAGCCCATTATTCGGGCGGCTGCCCCGTTTTGGAGCTGATTGATATTGCGTTGGAGTGTTGTCCCGGACACTCGAACTTTAGACCAGTTCGTATTTGCAAATATCCTTGGGTTTAACGCAGTCTTTTGTTGTCGCAGGGGACCAAGCTTGTTCAGATCCCTCTTTCTATTGAACGCTTTTAAGATCTCGCATCAGAGCCGGTTTGATACTGCGTTCTCGAGATGTCTTTGACCAGTGTTTCATGTCAGGCGCTTTACAGGGTTTAGAGAGTTTACTTCGTTTCTCACGCTTTGCACTATTTGCCTATGCGAAGTGCAAGTGAAAGTAAACTAAACAGAACACCGTCTTGGGCGCTTCCTGCAGGATCGCGGGATGTCAGGTTACGCCCTTCAGATGTTAATCCGGAAATTTGTATAGCGCGCTAGTCTTATCCTCTGTGGGATGTTAAGAGAACCATGGTTTTAAGAGATAGTCTTGTTGTGGCCAGCAACAGACGGATTCGTTGGAGAGTATTCGGGAGAAATATCTTGATTGGTTGGCGGTCATGGATAAGTTATGAGATGCTAAGTCTCATTGTTTATCCGATTTTAAGTTCGAGTTAAAGATGTGTTATGAGATACTAAGTCTCAATGTTCATTTTCCTCGGGTTTTTCTGGATCCATTCGTTTTCCGGATCAAGTTTCGAGATGCTAAGTCTCGATGTTTGTCGGAATGGTGTTTTCAGAAACTTTTTCAAACTTTGGATGTGTTATGAGATGCGAAGTCCCAATGTCCATCTCCTTGATTTGTTCACGAAAATTTGGGAGTATGTATATACGGACCCACTCCCCCTTTTTTAAGGAGAGGGGCAACTGAACTCGTTTTTTAAGCGAGCTGCCTACGTACCCTTCGTGAAAAGGGATCGCAGCTTCGGCGGTTTCTGGGTTTTTTCGGCAGTTTTCGTCTCCTCTTGGTTGATTTCAGTTTCCTTGGGTGGAACCTCCGTTTTCTCGAACTGTTCGGTTCTACTCACTTTCTTTCCCAGTGCAGGGACTTCGTCTTCATTCCTCCTTTTCGGGTTCTCTCTCTGCAGGATGGTCGGATTCCGGAGCTTGTCCTCTGCCAGAAAACAGATTCGGGCCTCCTTCTGATTTCCCCAAACGGTCTTGATTCCGTTTGGTGTCGGGAATTTCAGGCAGAGATGGTAAGTTGACGGGATCGCTCGCATTGAATTGATCCAGGGGATTCCCATTATCACGTTATAAATCGCGGGGTGGTTTGCCACCGCGAAGTTAACGATTTTCGTGATTCCACCGGCACGAACCGGGAGCTGGATTGTTCCGTCCGTCATTGTGACTTCGCCAGAGAATCCGGTCAGCGACCTTGGATTGGGCTTTATCATTGACGGATCCACCTTCATCCTTTAAAGTGTCTCCCGAAGAATGACGTCCACCGAACTTCCGGTGTCGATCAAGACCCGGGAGACGTTATCGTCGTTGATGTCCAGCTCTACCACCAATGGGTCATCATGAGGTTGGTCAAGGCCTTCGGCGTCTTTTTCGTGAAAGGCGATCCGGTCGTCGTTTTCGGTGATCGGCTCTCGCGGGTTTGACTCCTTGTCTCCTCTTCTTAGGAACGCCTTTATCGAGGCCACTGTGTCTCGGCAGTACTGAGACCCTCCGATGATCATGTGGATCCTCCTGCGGTTTGCGGCGGAGTCGTCTCCGTTCGGTCTCCTTCCCCGTTTGGGGATATCCTCGTCGGGCCTTTCGGGACGTTCCTGGTTAGGCCGTCCGTCCGGGACACCAACGTCGTCTTCGATAGCTCCGAGACTCTCGAGGGTTACTCCGTTCCCGAGTTCCCCGGCTAATAGTTTTGCCGCGAGCCTTCTTCCGACGGTCCTGCAGTTTTCGGTTGAGTGGCCTTTCGTCTTGTGGAAGGTACATAAGGCATTCTCGTCGAATCCTGGTCGAGTCCACGTATTCCACGGCGCTTTGCTGCGCCCGTCAGATGGTCTCTCCGTGTTTATTTGGTAGTTATGTGCTCCGCCCGGGTTGGGTTCTTCGTCTCGACTGATCCGCCTACTTCTTCTCTCGTTTGGAACGTTAGAAGGTTGCACCGTGCCTTTGGCGACCAATTTCGAGGATTGGTGCTTTCCGGCCGGGACCCCCATTTCTTCCTCGTAGATTACGAGCATCTTGAATGGTTACCGGCGGATTCACAGTAATTTCTTTTCGGAAGCTTGAGGTCTTCAGCAAGGACTTCTTCAGGGCATTAATTGCGGCACTGTTGCTTAGGCCGTCAATCTTCGAGACAATCACCTTAAATCCTTCGATGAAATCTCGAAGGCTTTCTTCGGGCCCCTGCGACAGTGAGTAGAGGTCCTCCTCGGCACGTTTGCAAATTCCACAAACAGTTGATTCATACGAGCTGACGCACTTGTTCACGGAAGACATGAACTACAAACGATAGACGGGATTAGTAAAATTAAAAAAAAAAAAGGAAGGATCCAGAAAAGGAAAGAGTGAAAGGAACGAACCTTCATCCCACTCAAGGTCGTGTCCTCATATTTCTCGGATTCTTCCAGACCATCGCAAGAAGGAAACTTGAAACTAGCATCCGCGATCACCGAAAAACTCCTAGCGGATTGACGACGATTTTTACAAACCGCCTCGGGAAAAGCGAGTCCGGGCAAGGAAACCATCCGTGGACCTTCATATGAAGAACTTTCAGACACAGATAGTCTTTTGTCCATCAATCCCGACAAACATCCCATCATACGCTCATCGCTTCTTAATGAACAAGCAACGAGCTGAGGGGCTAACTGTTGGGGTCAGAATCCACTCCTCGGAGATCGATGGACTAAAAGAAAGAGCACATGATTCAGCGCTAGCCGCCCAGACTATCTTGGAAGGCTAGCTATCTCATATCAATCAAGACATGGCGGCTGGACTTATCCTGAGCGTGGCCAGCCGCCCATCACTCTCTCATCAGTTCATGGCAGCTGGACATATCCCGAGCATGGCCAACCGCCCATCATCCTTCCTTCAAGCATAACCCCGGCTCGGATCAATCATAGGCAAGGTGTCTGCACGTTCTGATCCCGAGTTTTGGCCAGCCGCACACGAGCATTGGCCAGCCGCCTGTGGACTTTGGGCAGCCGCCCACGAGCATTGGCCAGCCACCCGTGGACTTTGGGCAGCCGCCCATGGACCTTGGCCAGCCGCCCATGCACACAAGGCAGAGAATGGGCGGCTGGACATCAACAAGAAGCGAGCGGCTGAAGATTCGAGGAGAAAAACGGGCGGCTCGGTCTCAGAAGTTGTAGAAATGCTCGGAAAACCGTTAAAATACTATTCATTTCGGAAAGAAGTCAACCGAAAAATCGATTTAAGCTTAATCGAGATCCGGTTACTATTCACAGATTACTATTCATCGGACTACTGTTCATCGGGCCGGGCCAGGAGCAGACTATGTGATGGACTGCCGAAGATTTCGGGCCGGGAATCGGGCCCAAAAGATTAGGTCGGCGCCTGGAAGGAAGGAACTTTGTCCCACATCGCCCAGAAAGAGTTTTAGTCTCCTAGGTCTCCTAGTATAAATATAGACGCTTGTACAAGGTTCAGATCATCCCAAATTCGAGTATTAAGAGCTTTAGTATTATAAAACTTATTAAAGCTTTTGCTAATATTCTTGTACTTCCGAAAAATATCAATAAAATCATCTTTTTACATTTTCGGTCATCTAGTTCTTTTAAAATAGAATTTTTGGATCCCCATAAAATATAAGTTTTAACAGTGTGAGTTTCAGCTCTCACATGGCTCTGTGGTGTTTTGGAATACTTTGCAGAGGACGAGATCTCCTTCTTTGAATCTGCGGCTTCGTACGTTTGAGTTGTAGTACTTTGCTGCTGCTTGCTGGTAGTTTGGGACTCGGATGAGCGCTTGGTCTCGCCTTTCGTTTATCAGGTCCAGCTCGTCTAGCATCAATAAATGGTTGAGGCCTTCTTGTCCGGGCAGGAGTCTTCGCCTGACGCCGGGAAAGTCTACTTCTGCCGAGATGACGGATTCGGCGCCATAGACCAGCGCGAATGGTGTTTCTCCGGTTTCTCGTCTTGGAGTTGTTCGGTGAGACCATAGGACTCCTTCGAGCTCGTCTGCCCACCGTCCTTTCTTTTCTCCAAGGCGCTTCTTGAGCCTGTCAACGATGGTCCTGTTGGCCACTGTGGCTTGGCCGTTACCTTGCGGATAACATGGCGTTGATTTTCTCAGTCGTATCTTCCACTTCTCGCAAAATCCTTCGAAGCAAGTGGAAATGAATTGAGAGCCGTTATCAGTAACGATCTCGTAAGGGACTCCATGCCTGCATATGATATTCTTCCAGACGAAATGTTCCACTTGGGTGTCTTTGATGATGGCGTAAGAGTCCGCCTCGACCCACTTCGAGAAGTAGTATATTAGGACGAGTAGAAATCTCTTTTGCTTCGAGTTGTGCATTGGTCCTACTATGTCCATCGACCATCTCATGAATGGGTACGGCACGGAGATTGATGAAAGCACTTCTGCGGGTTGGTGGATTATCGGTGCGTGTCTCTGAAACTTTTCCCACTTGAGGGAAAACTTATCATAGTCGGCCAATAATGTTCGTGCCGCTTGATTTGGATTGCGAGGGCTCTTTCTCCGGGATGATTTCGGCATGATCCACTGTGGACTTCCTCCATGATTCTTCTCGCCTCTTCTCTCATCAACGGTCCGGATAGTCTCCACTTGTAGACATTTTCATCAAGAAGGACGAAACGGGCGGCTTGGGCCTGTTTCCCTGCGCGCGGCCAACTTTTCTGTCAGGAGTTCTCCGTCCATGATGTATGCACGTATTGGAGCCATCCACTCATGATCGCAACCGTACTCTTCTCTTGTGCCAGTCATTAATTCTTCCTCCGGAGGTTCTTCCTCGTCTTCGCCTTCCGGCAGTTGTATGAGGTTAGTGACTTGCGGTGGATCGATGCTCGGCTGTTCTATGAACTTGACGGGGATGACTCGTCTTTCTCCTGGAGTGGATGTCGATGCCAGGGCCGCCAATGCATCGGCCAGGGGGTTTTCTCCTCGCGGGATTCTTGTGAGTTCCAACTTCTAGAATTGCTTCATGAGGTTTTGGACGATCTTGAGGTAGGCCTCCATTCGATCCTCCCTCGTTTCGTAGTCTCCACTGAATTGGTTTGCACCAGCTGGGAGTCGCAAAACGCTTGCAAGTTCTGAATTTTGAGTCCGAGGGTGAGTCTTAACCCAGCGATCAAGGCTTCATACTCTGCCTCGTTGTTGGAAGCGTTAAAGAGTAACCTGAACGACTGTTCCAGGATTTCTCCGGTATGTTACGTTAAACATACCCCGACTCTCAAACCTTGCTTTGACGAAGATCCGTCTGCGTGGAGAATCCAAACCGAGTCTGGTGTTGGTTCACTGACACATATCCTGCTCCGGTATTCGATATCATACTCGCTAAACTCCACTGCCCATTTTGCCAGCCGTCCCGATTAACTAGGACTATGCAGGATCGTTCTGAGTGGGAAAGCTGTGAGCATAATGATCGTGTGCGATTGGAAATAAGATCGCAATTTCCGGGCGGACATCACCACTGCGAAGGCCGCTTTCTCCATCAGCGGATATCGAGTTTCCGTGTCCGTCAAGGTCTGGCGTACGTAGAAGATCGGCTTCTCCTCGTCGTGATCTTCTCGGATCCGCACTCTGCTTACTGCCGTTGATGACACCGCCGTATATAGGAACATGGGTACTCCTTCGACCAGCTTTGAAAGCACGGGCGGGCTTGCCAGATATTTTTTTCAGCTCTTGGAACGCATGTTCGCATTTCTCTGTCCACTCAAACTTCTTGTTTCCTCTGAGTGTGTCGTAGAAAGGCGAACATTTATCCGTTGATCTCGAGATGAATCTGTTCAGTGCCGCGATCCGTCCGGTCAGTCTTTGGACCTCTCTCTTTGTTTTTGGTGAGGCCATTTCCATCAGGGCATTGATTTGCTTCGGGTCAATATTCGTTTGATTTATATCGAAAATACTAAGTGCTTACAGACACCTGGTCGTCCAAACAGTTGCTACTGATCCCATTAGTCCTACAGTAGAGGAAACACATGCATGGTCTTGATCCTGAGTGCACAGATCCCCCCTTTGGATGCTAGTGGTTGGAATTGTCCCATTTGGCACCTTCGGAAGTTTAAATCCATATCTTGTGTTTTACCCGACCAAAAGTCTTTCTGTCTCCTTTTGTACTGGCTTTGTTGGCGTCTTGAGTAGCTATGCTCCAAATCCCGGAATTTTAAAAACTGTCCTGATTTGTTAGCAAAATTTACTCCTCCTTGTCATACTTTCCGCTTCTTTTGGGGTATTACATCACCAGTCTTTGAGACACTTAAAAGGACAACTAAAGCTGAACAAGAGACATGCACGCTGGATGGAGTTCATTGTGACATTTCCATATATCATCAAATACAAACAAGGTAAAGAAAACGTGGTAACGTGATGCCTTGCCCCACAGGTATGTACTTCTCTCTTACGGGCTTGAACTCGATATGCTAGTCGGGTTCTTCCTCTTCAACCTCTCGTACAGTACTCGGATCCTGACTGGACTCGCCAACTTCTCGCACCGTAACCGATACTGACCTCCACTGATTATGTGCTTCTGGTTCCAACTCATCCCCTTTTTGCAATATGTTCAAACTTTCATCCGTTATGTTCCACAATGGATACTCCAAGTCTTGTATTCCTTTAGTCCAATAGTCCAGCGTTTCTTGCTCCTCGGCCGCTAATCCCGTGGTGCTAGTTCCCTCACGCGCTTCCATGAGCCGGCTATACTCTGCTAGAGTCACAGCTCGATACCTGATCTCTGAGGGAGTGACCTGGTCGAACAACTCGCTGATATCATAGGTTTGCTGGACATGCAGCTCTATCATCGGGCTTCCTCCTCTCGTACTCTCATCGGAACTAATGGTGATCACTTCGGGATGAAGGGTTGGACTTCGGGGTATCGTGCTGATCGGATTCTCTTCCGGGGCTGGAGCACTTGGTGGTGCACGAGGAATACATCTAACTTCCGGGTAGTAGACATGAGGAGTATACATCCTGCTGGTTGCTTCTTGGATACCGGAGTATTCACTAATATCACTATAGGACGAGATGCTGATAACTTCCTTTGTCGGAGTTATGGGGTTTGCCTCCTCTTCTTCAATTGCAAGTTCATTCAAGTGAAAATCAGGGGTCTGAGCTGCGGGTACCTCTTCCCCTGCTCCAAACACATTCTCCATCATCAACTACAATCTCTCCACAATACTCGGTGCTGGCTGAAAGAGCTGATCATACTCGTCGGGGGTTACATACGTGCCGGATGAATCGGTAAGCTGTCTCTGAGCTTCAGGTTCTTCCTCTTTGTCTGTCTCTCGGTCTGAATTGTCACTCTCTGCCTCTGAACTGCCACTCTCCAACCTCATATATGAAGGCGAAGACGAAGAAGAACCACCAGAGGAAGAACTGGCGATCGGTCCAAGAGAAGAATACGGATGTGACCATACCTGGATGGCCCCGATACGAGCGTACATCGCGGACGGAGAAGTTCCAATGGAGAAATGGGCCGTTCGAAAGCTAAAGGCCCAAGCTTCTCGCTTTGTCCTTCTAGACGGGAACGTCTACAAGTGGAGGCTATCCAGACCACTAATGACCTGCGTGGAAGGACAACAAGTAAGAAAGATCATGGAAGAAGTCCACAGCGGATCATGCAGAAAATATATTGTTTGTGTTATTTAAGAAACGAATGCATTGCAAAGCTTGATTCCTTGTTTTTGTCTTATGATCGGCGGTACTCTTTTGATTGATCATGGTCGCTGTGTAAAGTGTGTAATTAATCAGTACAGAACATATACATGTTTTATTATCCTTGCGTTAAAATGTTTTTTTGTAATTTAATTACTTTTTACTCTTTTTTTGTCAACTCATTGGTTATGCGTCATTTTTCCGTGTTTAATACGCGGTGGTTTGTGTATAGAAATTTATTTTTAATTATACTTTTTGTGTGTATTACCTAAAAATTGGAAAGGAAAATATAATATATATTATAGTAGACGAATCAAAATTTTTTAAATTTGAAGATCTGATTGTATTTTTTTTTTTTGTCATGAAACAGATAGACCATTTTCTCAGTTACATGCATATAATATAAGAAACTTTATTATGTAGATAAAAACTTTTAAATTCATACTTTATAAAAAAATAAATAAAATAATTTACATATATTTAAAGATGTACTTTTTATGGGCTAAGAATATTGCTTAATGTTCGTTTTAATGTTTAGATATATTAAGATTTCTATATAGAACTTATTTTATATGTATATTATCCCATTTAGATATGAGGAAATAATAATTTTTATTATTAAGATGAGGTTTTGCAAATTTCTTATATATATAAATTACTTTGTTTAGAAAGATGATGATATATGTTTAGTTAATGACTTAATATATAAGGACATAGAAAATGGCTTTGAAGAATTCACCAAAAAAAATGGCTTTGAAGAATCAAACTATTTGAAAATTGAAAGTTATTGCTCACATATAAACGAAATATAATTTTTAATAGTTTTCTGTTTTTTTTAAAAAAAAAAATGGATCTATTTTTCATCAAAAAATAAAGAGGATTCATTAATTTTAGTAGTTTTTCAATCGTAACATAGTTTTTTCAGATGTCACAAACCATATTTGGAAACAATTAGCTTAAAATAGCATTGGTACACAGTTGTTATAAAAACTTATTGTTAATTCAATTAAAAAATCTGGTATAGCTCGTTTGCATGAGAAGTCTGTTTTATGTTTTTTTTTTTCACATACGACATAGTTAGATACAGATATTTTCTCAGTACAAACTTCAAACTTTTTTCCATAATCAAGTTTATTTTGCATGTTATTATTTTCGATCGCTTTATCATACCCACAGGTTTTTTTATCGTTTATCCTGGTGTTGATATCACTTTTATGGCTGTAAACGTAGTTAAGTGTGGGTATAATATGATTGTTGGTATGATTTATGAACTCTACTTATCTTATTCAGACATCCTTAATTTTAAGGAACAAAGCATCTGCTCTGCATCTTTTGCAACCTCTTCGTTTGGATCAGTTATTCCACAACTCAGGTTTATAAGTCCGTTCCCTCCGACTGAGCAAGCACCATATTTGGTTTTCATTTGGGGTCACTATTGTTTTCGGTTACATTTAATGTGTCTTCTTAAGTTTTGATTCACAAATTATGCTAATTATTTTGTTTTCGGTTTATCAAAATCGACCAATAAGCCCAACAAAAAAAGAAACGTCACCTAACAACTTGATAATCAGATAGCATAAATTGAAAGTGACGTTAAAATTTATTTAAAAAAGAGACGAAGGAGAGTCTCTTACAGGTTGCAAAGTATATTTTTCCGATCATGTTGTTTAGATGTTCACCTCTTTGTTCGAACGCTAGCTAGTGTTCCCCACAAACCTTTGAACAAAATTTAATGTAATACATATAGATCTAACTACTTTCATACTTACCGAACAAAAGTGTTAATAAAAAGACACATCAAAATTATTTACCTAACAACAGCCAACAATCAACATTCCCTAGATCATAGATTTAATGGTTGTCTTCAGCTACACTCGAGATGACCCATGGCTCGTCCTTGTTCCAAGCGAAATATGATATCTTCGTTTTGTGGTTAGGTGGACCATATCCAATTCAATCTCAAGCTGCTCTTCCCTTACCCTGAAGGTTCCATCACGTTGAAACTAACTAATCATATTTTAAGTTTGAGTGAAGAGCAAACCAAACTATTGAGTATGGTACTTGTCGATATCCCAGACCATGATCAAAATATTTAATGTAATAACTTTGGATAGCAGAAGCAGAGGATACAAAAACTGTAAAAAAAAAAAAAGTGAGAAACAATTGACAGGTATACCTAACAATGCAATTTGATCAAACAGGTGTTAAAGTACAGATAATCAACTTCAGGATCCACATAAGAGACATTAAATTGATTGGAATGAGTTGAAATTTGATGTGTATGTAGCTATCGATGGAGCTCTTGTATGAGTCCAAGTAAGATATATTCAGATGAGGAAGTTTTAGATGAGCACGAGTAAGACCGAAAGATTGAACGGAGGTCTAATTCTAATGTTCTTGACAATTTACGCAAGGAAGTTGAAGACTAACCTTCTCGTCAAGGAAGAGAAAGGTAATTCCCGTGAATTCATTGTCCCTCTTTAGATTGCTGGAATCCCAAAAGCGTAGGAGGCGTCAAACAATTTGTTGTGGAGAACGGCCTAGACACAGATCTTCAAACGGGCATGGGTTGAGTCGGTCGGAACAGCAACAAAATCGAGACCGGCCATTTGGAAGCTTGAAAGAGTGGGCTAGGGTTTGCAAATAAGCAGGAGCAAAGAGAGGAAGATCGAATTTTTGGATTGGGGTTGACATGTTAGGCGCACAATTTATAGGCTAGAACTGTGAACCGTAAGGGTAGACCATCGGTTGGGTATTGAAGAGGAGTAAAACAGGGGAAAGGACGTAAATTGAATCGTGTGGGAAGAAGGATGGGTGTTACGGGCCGTTAGAGGGAGTCGAAGGAGCAGACAGTCGGCGACTGGGATGAGACGAAAGAGATGACGATAGTAATTGGGCTTGTTTAACGATCTGGATGAAGCCCAAAAAAAAAGTTTGTGAGGTGATGAAAGCAGAATAACGAAACGGCCCAAAACGATCTGGACGAAGCCCAAGATGAAAGTTTGTGATGTGATGAAAGCAGAATAACAATACGCGCCAAAAAAATTTGGATTTTACGAAAACAAATAGAAACGTGACACGTGGGGGTACGATGTGCAAACTGGGAGAGAGTCTTGCCTAATTATGTTTAAAGATTGAATAATGTAAAGTGTAAACTATAAGACAAAAATTCTCTGTTCAATGATGTCCGACTAAATTAAGTAACTTATTAATGTTGGGAGCACACTCGGTCCTATTAATATAAAATGAACACCTACATTTTTATCAACCAATTAAATTGTAGAAATACTAGTAACAGATCCGCGATTACGCGTGGCAATTTATTTAATAATTTGATTTTAAAAAAATTATTTTGATTTTTTGAATACAGTGAAGAATTAAATTTTTTTATAGTAGTTTAAAGTTAAAATAAATAAGATTAATTTATTTTGTTTGGATGATTAAAATATTAATCAACAGAAGTAGTTTGTTTTATGAAAATATTATTTGTTTATAAAACATATTTTGAAACCTTGAATAGGCATAATCAAAATTAAAATAATATCATTTATATTATATTTAAAAATTAGTTTACATTTTATAAATATTGTGTTATTTATTAATTTAATATAGGTTTATGATATATAAAACAAATAATGATATAATTAAAAAATATAGTGTAGAGTTTACCATTTTGAAATGAATATAAGATATTATGCAGATATTATTAATCAATATAAGATACTACAAAGATATTATTAATCAATATAAGATACTACATAGATATTATTAATCAATATAAGATAGTATACAGATTTTGTTAATTTTTTTAATTCAAATTAACTTTTTATCTAAAACTAAACCTGTTGACAAACATAAACAATGACAAAAAATGTAAAGATCCAACTACAAAAAAAAAAAAACTGTTTTAGATCGTCGTTTTCTATAAGCTATATTTGGCCAGTGAATCGTTACAAAAACAATATATATATATCACTTGCAATTAATTAGATATAAAACGTATGGGTCCTCTACTTATTGACTTCCTCAGTGGAATCCAATAAAAATCTCCTTTACATTACATATGCATTGCCTTTGGAGTGGTTAAATGTGGAAGAAAATAAGACAAACATATTGAGTAAAGAATAAAAAGTAAAGCACATACAACTAAACATATAAAGAACAACATGGCGAGCAATAAAGACATAACAGTAAGCGTCCAAGCACTTTAATGTAAACAAGTATGACCAAGAAGAAAATATGGAATATATAGAAATAAAGATGATCGTCGTCACTCAATTATAGTTCGATATTAAATTTGTTGTAAAGAAAATATAAGAGTGTGCTGGATTAGATGCCGACAGTAAGACATCTTATCACGCAATTAAGGGGCCAGCGTACCACTATATTTCAACTTTAGTAATATGTCTATCAATAATTTAGGAGAATGTGACAATGGTTGGGTTAACCTGGTCTCGATTAGTTCGGTTTCTAGAGAACTGGATAGGGATGGACACAGAAAAATATTTTGTATGGAGCACATATAAAATTATTAATATTAAAATTAATATAATTCTAATTATATAATATCTTTTAAATTTTTAGGTTAAAATAAAATTAAGATTATTGAATATATATGAATTTTTAAGATTACTTCTAAACTATTTTATATATAATTTGTTTTAAAATCTAATAATATTAATTTTATATAACGTATTTGTTTTTTAAATATATATGAATTTTTAAGAAAATTACATATAAAATAGTTTTTATTTAACATAACTAAATTCTAAAATAATTATATACTGAAACCAAATCAAATAACTTACTAGGTTTAACAAATACTGCCTCTTACTAATTTATATAGATTATATAAGTTGCTTTTATGAATTTAATTAATATGTTAAAAGGCAAGAAATATAACATGAAAATCAATGTTTTTAAAAAAATTAAGATTATGGTAAAAGATATGAAAACATGTGATAACAAGAAACAAAAATTGAAATCTTGGTAGTTATAGAAAATGAATGAGGGGTTTTGGTAAAAACAAAAAAAATGTTAGTAGCAAAAAACATTAAACAAGTGATCTGGAGATCAACATGTAGCATTTATAACCAGTTGAATCAAGAAAACTAATATGTATAACATTTAATTAGGAAAATTTTCAAATGAGTATGGGGCACGTGCCCCACCTCCATACAAGTACATCCGCCCCTGGAACTGGAAAATATGTTTTTAATTAAATGAGCTAATTAGACTAGCTTAGTTGATGTCATATTATGTAAATTAAATCTAAAGATGTTTATTGAGAATAAATACACCCCCATTTTCAATTATTAATTGTTTATTGAGAATAAATGCACATATTAATAAAAGATATTAAATTTGATTGTAAACACATCATTTTTGTGTTTTACAATTTTCTATAACTCTAAACCAATAGTATTTCTAAAACCCCCCCTTTTTTTTGAAGTTTACAATTTATCAGCATTAACTAATTAAAAATGCATAGAAAATTAAAACATCTATCTTCCTAAAGCAAAACTTTTTTCTAAAACATTTAATAATTTGAAACAGAGGGAGTACCATTTAATTTATAAACAAATTTAATATATCAACTTATTAACAAATCTATTGAAAAATTAATATATCGATTTTATAAAATTCATAATTAAATGTCATATGATTAAAAATAAATAAAAATTAATATATTTTTATTCTCAATATATTCATATATCTCTAATTTTATCTTGTATAAAAATGACATGTAAATTCATATTTTTTTAAAAAAATTTCATTAATTAGTTAAATTTATCACTTTTAACATCTCATATATGTTATAATGTTTTTTAAATATAAATATTTATCAATAAATACTAAAATTCTTTATGTAAAAATATGTTTGGTACATAATTCTAATATTGCATATATAATTTAACTTTTTATCTCATAATTAACTTTTTAGATCCATTTTTATAAAATAAAAAGAATAAAAATAACTCTAATTTTTATTTGTTTGCAATATTAAAAGTTTCTGAAATAGAAACGTAAGCTTATAATACTACAAAGAAGTTGTTTTGGATATGTTATGGAAGCGAGCTTCTGAAAAATTCTGAAAGCTTCCGATTCCGAACGGGAAGCACGCACCGAACGAAGCTTTCGTGCAAGGTGGAACTATATATCGTTAGTTTAAGTGAATCAGCTATCACTATTTATTTATATTTGTTTATAAAAGTTTTCAGGTCAATTCTAAAGATATTTCGGTCTGTGTTATAGTGTTTTAAGTAATTTAATGAATATTAATTATCTTACATGCTTTTTCGTAGACTACCGATGTTATACTTGTAGGGTCAAGATAGAATAACGACTGAGAGATTAAACAATTTCGAAGCTGAATAGTTAAGAAAACTTGAATGGTGGCCACCTGTCTACTTGAGTGGGAGGATGTCGCTAAATTAATAGTCTTGTATGATCTTATATATACTCCTCCAGCTTAAAAGTGACCTATTTTGCCAATAAACTCATACATAAGAGAGTGTGAATATGTATAGCAGAGATCCATTCATCAATGTCCGATCTATTTTTTTCAATACAATTATCGTTCTATTATTTACCAGTGTATACAATGGACCTATAAATTCTAGATCTTCCCATCCACATCCTATTACCGTCTTTTGAAACTCATACAATACTGTAGCTTAGATTATGTGGTAGTATAGTGGTCTAAAATGTTTATTAAAAACATTGTGATACTTAAATCACCCACTGTAGTCGCCTGTTAGTTTCCTTGTACAAACTGAGAGAGTAAACAATTTCGAAGCTGAATAGTACAATCTCGAAGCTGAATAATTAAGAAAACTTGAATGGTGGCCTCCTGTCTACTTGAGTAGGAGGATGTCGCTAAATTAATAGTCTTGTATGACCTTATATATACGCGTGCAGCTTAAAAGTGACATATTTTTCCAATAAACCCATACATAAGAGAGTATGAATATGTATAGCACACATCCATTCATCAATGTACGATCTAGTTTTTTCAATACAATGATCGTTCTATTATTTACAAATGTATACAATTGACCTATAAATTCAAGATCTTCCCATCCACATCCTATTACCGTCTCTTGAAACTCGTACAATATTGTAGCCTAGATTATGTGGTAGTATAGTCATCGAAAATGTTTATTAAAAACATTGTGAAACTTAAATCACCCACTGTAGTCGCCTGTTAGTTTCCTTGTACAAACCAAGAACCATTCACACATTTATACTCCATAAATTTCTTCTCTCAGTTTGAAAGATTGAAGCGTAAGCAAATGAATTAAAACTAATCTACAATTCCAAAAATTCCCACCCAAAAGTTAATAAGTTCCAAAATTTATACTACAAGAAAACAGGTTTTAGCAACTACGTATAGCGACTAACACTATAGTCGCTAAATTTTGCGACTACTTTACTACCGCTAAGTGACTATTTAGCGATTAACACAATTTAGTCGTCACCTAGTCGCTAAATTGCGACTAACCCCAATAGTCGGTAAAATAGTCGTAAATTAGCGACTAATTAACGACTATTTGTCGGATGTTGAAAATAATCGCAAACAGTTGCTCAATTGGTGACTAATTTACGTCTAAGTTACGACCCCCCGAATTAGTCGCAGAGCAGTCGCTAAATAGCGACTAATATGCGACTAACTCGGCGGGTCGTAATGTAGTCGTAAATTAGTCGTAATATAGATGCACGTTTTATTCATTTTGTTGGCGGTTGTAACGAATTTTGGCGACTACACATATTAGTCGCAACGTAGTCGCCAAAAAATTTCTATATAACCAAAACTCGGCCATTTCTTCTCTTCATTCATATAAACGCAAACACAAAGTTTCCTTACTGATCAAGAGAAAATAATGTCCGAAAATTATAACTATAGTAATTTTCGGGAGTGGATGTATAAGAGAATCGATGAAGTGACGGGAAATTTCTCCGAAGAGTTCAGAGTAGGGGTAGAGCAGTTCATGGCATTTGCAAATAGTCAGCCTCTAGCACAGGATAATGGGGGTAAGTTTTACTGCCCTTGTAGTGTTTGCAAAAACGATAGATTTCTTCCGGGGAATAAAATTTGGAATCATCTCTTTAGCAAAGAATTTGTGCAAGATTATTATGTTTGGTATAAGCAAGGAGAAGAAATCAATACAGATTTAGGAACGAGTCACATTTATCCGACGTTTATAAGTGGGAGTGAGGAAGTGGGTCATGTAGTAGAAGATAGGTATGTGGATATGGTGAATGATGCATTCCGTTATAACGTGAATTGATGATAACTATCATGAGGATGTTAATTATCAGAATGTAGAAGAACCGGTATTTAACCATCAAAAGAAATTCTACGACTTGTTAGAAGGTGCTAAAAATCCATTATACGAAGGTTGTCGTGAAGGTTACTCACAGTTGTCTTTAGCTGCTCGAGTCATGCAAAATAAAGCTGATCATAATATGAGTGAAAAGTTAGTGGATTCGGTTTGCGAAATACTAACAGATTATTTACTAAAAGGAAACAAGTCTACCGGTTCACATTATGAGACAGAAAAGTTGATGCGCAATTTAGGCCTCCCATATCATACAGTTGATGTTTGTATCAACAATTGCATGCTCTTCTGGAAAGAAGATGAAAAAGAAGATAAATGTCTCTTTTGTGGTGCACAAAGATGGAAGCCTAAGGACGACCGACGTAGAACTAAAGTACCATATAGTCGTATGTGGTATCTACCTGTTGCTGACAGATTGAAGAGAATGTACAAGAGCCACAAGACTGCAGCGGCAATGAGATGGCATGCCGACACCAAGCAAACGAGGGAGAAATGAGTCATCCTTCCGATGCAGTAGAGTGGAGATATTTTCAAGATCAACATCCACACTTTGCGGAAGAACCCCGTAACGTATATCTTGGATTATGTACAGATGGGTTCAATCCATTTGGCATGTCTCGTAATCATTCCTTGTGGCCTGTGATCTTGACTCCATATAATCTACCCCCTGGTATGTGCATGAATACAGAGTACTTATTTCTTACAATTCTGAATTCTGGGCCAAATCATCTGCGAGCTAGTCTTGATATCTTCCTCCAACCTCTTATTGAAGAGTTGAAAGGGTTGTGGTCTACAGGAGTCGATGCATACGATGTGTCCTTGAATCAAAATTTTAATCTAAAAGCAGTGCTTATGTGGACGATAAGCGACTTTCCAGCGTATGGCATGATGTCTGGATGGACAACCCATGGTAAATTATCTTGTCCAATTTGCATGGAAGATACTAAGTCTTTTTATCTACCTAATGGAAGGAAGGTGTGTTGGTTTGATTGTCATCGAAGATTTCTTCCTCATCGCCATCCACTGAGAAGGAATAAAAAAGACTTCCTAAAGGGGAAAGACACATCGAGAGAGTATCCACCTCAGTCTTTGACCGGTGAGCAAGTTTATTACTAGCGGTTGGATGGTGTAAATCCTCCAAAAACTAAGGACGTCGGTGGAAATGGTCATGAAAAGAAGATGCCTGGCTATGGGAAAGAACATAACTGGCACAAGAAAAGCATATTCTGGGAGCTACCGTACTGAAGAGACCTCAATCTCCGACATAATATTGATGTGATGCATACAGAGAAGAATTTTTTGGACAACATCATGTATACTCTTTTGAGTGTTAAGGGTAAATCAAAAGACACCGTCATGTCAAGATTGGACATTGAAAAGTTTTGTTCTAGGCCACACTTACATATTGATAGTGAGGGTAAAGCTCCTTTCCCATCATTCATTTTGACAGAAGAAGGCAGAACAAGTTTACTGGAATGTGTGAAACATGCAGTTAAATTCCCAGATGGTTATTCTTCAGACTTAGGTAATTGTGTTGATATGGAGAATGGAAATGACTGCCATGTTTTTATGGAGCGGCTACTTCCATTTGTCTTTGCAGATCTCCTAAACCGGAACGTCCATCTGGCATTATCAGGTACTAATTATTTATAGTTCTACATAAAACATCTGCAACATGTAATATGATTATAGTCTTTTTATAGTTTTGAACTTGATGCATTTTTAATATATATTGTAGGGGTTGGAGCATTTTTCAGGGACTTATGTTCCAGAGCATTGCATACAAGTCGCGTTCAAATTCTAAAGCAGAACATAGTTTTAATTCTATGCAATTTGGAAAAGATATTTCCACCATCATTTTTTGAAGTGATGGAGCACCTGCTTATACATCTCCCCTACGAAGCTGAACTAGGTGGCCCTGTCCAATATAGGTGGATGTATCCTTTTGAAAGGTTTTTCAAAAAGTTGAAAGGAAAAGCAAAAAACAAAAGATATGCGGCAGGATCAACTGTTGAATCATATATCAATGGCGAGATTGCATATTTCTCAGAACACTACTTTGCTGCGAATATACAAACAAAGTCAATGTAAATGTTAAAATCAGTTAAGGTAAATACTAAGAACTGATATATGTTATTTTAATTTGAATTACTTTTCGTTCATTTGGTTAGGTCAACACGATTTGATGAAGGGGAAGTCCCTGTATATCATGTCCCTGGAGTACCATCTATATTTACTCACGTCGGCCGCTCAAGTGGAGAAATGTCTGAAATATGGTTTTCAGAGAGAGACTATCAATGCGCACATGTATATATTTTACGCAATTGTGACTATTTTCACCCAATTGAGAGGTATATAATAAGCTAGCATGATCTCTCACTTTAATTATGTCATTATATATATCCACTATGATTTCTTATATATTTTTGTGTTGGTCTTGCACATATAGTATGTTCGAGGATTTTATTGCTGCAAAATATCCAGGACTTACCGAAAAAGAACTCTCGAGAATAGGGCTGACGAATATCATTTATGGGTTAAAGAATATGTATGTCAAATATAATTCATAATTTCATATATATATATATATTATATTATTATTTTGTATATTGATATTGTATATATGTCTATATGCAGGTTAGCTACTGGAATGCCACAAACCCCTTTCCTACTTGGGTTCAAGACCTAGTGCATGGATCTTTGAACAAGGTCAAAACATGGCCAATGTATTTTACAAGAGGCTATTTGTTTCATACGAAAAATCATGGGCCTGGACGAAAGACATGTAACTATGGGGTATGTGTTAAAGGTGAAAATTACACGGATGCATCTGATGAAGCAGATTTCTATGGGATCTTAACTGATATCATGGAACTTGAGTATGAGGGGGTGGTCAATTTGAGAATCACAATTTTTAAGTGTCAGTGGTATGACCCGGTTATCGGTAGAGGCACTCGGAAGAGCAATGGTGGCGTTGTAGATGTCCTTTCATCAAGGAAATACAACAAATACGAACCATTTATTCTAGGTACGTATACATATATACACATTAATTAATCTCGATATCCTTATATATATGGTATGTCTAACTTTAACATGTTGATATTGCAAACAGCCTCTCAAGCGCATCAAGTTTGTTATATTCCGTATCCATACACAAAGAAACCGAAGCAGCTATGGCTCAATGTTGTAAAAGTTAATCCGAGGGGAAACATTTCAGGAGCATATGAAAACGAAGAACCAACTCTTTTGCAAACTGAAAATGATGATGCTGTATTGATGACTACCATTGAAGATCTTGTAATCGACAATTTGGAAGAGGAAGCAAACCCAAAAGATCTCGAGTTCGATGTCGGAGATGCTGAACCAGACGATGAATTCATGTGTAATTTATCAACTTCGGATGATGAATCAGAAGAGGAAGAATAAATTTTGGTTTAATTCCAGTGTAATTGATATTTCAACTTTTAAGCAAAATGTTAATTTTAATAAATTTAATCCATATTTTGACTAATTAACCACTAAATTAAAAAATAATTGAGTTGACTAATTAACAACTGAATAGAAAAATTATTATTCAGTTGGACTAATAATAACTAATTAACAAATAATTAACAACTAATTATCCACTAATTTCCCTCTTTTTGTTTCTTACACTTAGACTAATTTCCTTCTTTGGGTCAAAATAAGGTCCATTTAGAAAATCCTTAATTCACTAATCTCTTTTGTTCTCTCAGCCGTATCTTTCGACGAAACCCTTCTTTCATCTTCTTCGTTTCCTCTTCTCCTTCTCTCATCTTCTTCAATTTCCCTCATATTTCTTTGAAACCCTCTCCTCCTTGTCTCAACTTCTACGATTTCTTTCCTCAATCTCTCATTTCCATCTAATTATGTCGACATCTAACCAAGGAAGAAAGAGAAAAACCATTCCCAACTTTTCTCGGAGAGGCGGAGGGACACCAGTGGTGAAAGGCGGAGCCCTCTACCCAGTCAATACGACTTTACGCCACCTGCCCAAGTTCCTCCAGCTCAGTCTCCGCAAGAGCAACTCCACCGTATGGCCGAACCGTCAACTTCAGCACCACCACATATCCGAGACTATACGCTCTTCCAAAACTTAGTTAATCAACAACCTGAAGACCATGCAACACCTTCATCAGAAGAAGTCCAGAATAATCTACAGAGTCCACCACATAACTCTCAAGCACAGAGTCATCATTCCTCTCAAGGTAACAACTTCGATTCTGAGCCTATGTTGCCGCCGTCACTCCAAGAAGACACGCTGAGGGCTCTAAATGCTTTGCTTCTGATGCCAGGCCGTGATAAGTTTACCACGGTCCTATCTCCCACACCGACCCCAAACTCAACTTGGTATGAATTTTATTCTTTAACTCCTTGTTATAAAACGAAATGATTTGGATGTTACGTGTATGGTGTGTGATTGGCTGTATTGTGTATTATATTTGGGTTATTTGTCTTACGTATATGGTGTGTGATGGTGTATGATTGGCTATATTGTGTATTGTATTTGGGCTATTTGTCTTATGTATATGGTGTTTGATGGTGTGTGATGGTGGCTTAAGTGTGTAATAAGTGTGTATTTTCGTTTTGTCTTAAGTATATGGTGTGAGATTGTGTGTGATTGACAACTGTAAGTGTGTAATAAGCTTACACCTTTTTATTTGTTAATAAGCTTTCACTGTCACACACCATACACGTAAAACACAAAACTGATCTTGTTACATGACACGTTTAAAAGCTTGTGTTAATGTGTCCATCTCCTGCTTGTTCTTGTCTTATGCGTATGGTGTGTATGATTGTATGATGTCTGTGATTGTTTGGCTGTTTTCATTGCAGGTTTACTCGGGACGTAAAATCTAGACTTGTTCGGAAGGTTACTAAAGTTTTTACTAACAAGTTCGATGGTCCCTACTATAGCTGGACATGTGTGCCTCGAGATAGACAAGAAAGATACTTGCTTGAGTTTGCGGAACCGTTCTCTGTCTTTTACCCTTCACATATTCCTTTTACTTGTGTACTTTTCACTAACACCACAAATGATTTTCTCTTTGTTTTGTAGAAAACCCACACGTGGGATCCCTGATAACATGGACAGTTCAAATGTATTTCGAGGGTATCTGTCTGCGCAGGATGAAAGGCATGGTTAGCAACGTGAGGAGAAGTCGAGAGCGCACTACATGGATCGACGAAACACTATGGAAAACGATGACTGACAACTGGGATACTGAAGAAGCGCAGGAAAGGAGTCTCACCTATTCCAAAGCTCGTATGTCTGACCGTCGTGGTCTCGGTCCTCACATCCACTTACCAGGGCCGACATCATATCAACAAATCAAGAGAAAATGGTTAGTAACTTTGTATGGTTGTGACATATTTTTCTTATTCCTCTGCAACTTTAAATTCTGTAATAATCCTTCTTATTTTGTAACATTGCAGGAAGAGGAATTGGGAAGACCAGTGAGTCTTGGTGAGGTTTTCATTAGGACACATACAAAGCCAGATGGTACATATGTCGATCGGAAGGTGGAGAGAATTGTTCAAACTTATAAAAAGAACCTGGAAAACAAGTTGGCGGAGCTTGAGGCCGAGTCTTCAGATGTTTCAGACGGCAGTTTACAACCTCCACAGCTCTCAATAGATGATGAGACAGCCATCTTTCTGCAGGTTAAGTAAAACAATATTCACAATCCACGTTTATTAAATCTTCGATTTTGACATGCTATCTATTTATTGTATCTCTTTGTTTTCACAGTCCACACTGAAGGATTCACAAGGCACTCTTTATGGAGTTGGAAGCTTCAAGGAAAATCTTCACATTGGAAAGTGCAACGAACCAGGAGACTCTTCATCTTTTCGCGCTTTGCAAGAGCAAATGAAGGCATTTCAAAAACAAATCTAAGAGCAGGCTGCTTATAATACATGCCGTGATGCTGAGGTTGCTGCCCGTGATGCTGCAATTGCTGCCCGTGAAGCAAAGCATTCCCAAGTTGTGGCTGAGCATAAGGACAAGCTCGACCGCTTCTCCTTGATGGAAAAGTATATGTGCCAAACCGATCCAGCATTTCTGGAATTTATGGCGAGTCAATCAACTGGAGCAGCGCCTCTCTCAACTACACCTTCTTCTTAGGTTACTTTTCTGTCTCCTTTCCTAGATTCTCATGAACTTGTCACTAATATATATGTGATGCCGTATCGGTTTCTTTCTTTTGTGGTGTTGTGACAAAGATGTATATGTTGTTTTTGAATCTTTGTGGCTATCTAAGTAATTTTAATTTACCATTTTCGTTTGGCTTTTCAATTGTATAATTTTCGTTTTAATTGAATCAGAAACGTAATTTTGGGTAATTTGATTATAAATATCAATTTCAATCACGAAAGAAATGTCTACCAAATGTACAGTACAATTACAACAGTAGTCACCAAATAGTGGCCAATTTAGTCGCCAACTAGTCGCCAATCAGTCATAAGATAGTCGCTATTTTAGCGACTATGTAAATTAGTTACTACGTTTTACGACTATCTTACCACTACAATATAACTAGTTCTATTCATGCAAAATAGTCGTAACGTAGTGTTTATATAGTCATTAATTTTTGAGACTAAGTTATGACTACAAATACGACTACGGGTAACAGTCGCAAAGTAGTCGCCAATTAACGACTATATTTACGACTATTGGCTTTAGCGACTAAATATTTACGACTAGTCGTCACTACAAGAAAACACGATATTTACTTTACTACTAAATATTTACGACTAAATATTCACGACTAGTGATATTAGTCGCTAGTAACACTACCTTATTCCACCAGAAAGTCTAATCTTATATTGTGATTGTCTTTTGTGGCGATGGAATTCAATCCCGGGAAAATCAAATAAAGACGAATATATAAAAAGTTACTGTTTTCAACTCTAGTTTAAGAGAAGAAACGTTGGGTACGGGTCCAACACCTTCCAACGTTAGATTTAGTTTAAATAATGATATTTATCGGCGTCGGATAAATGTTAATGTTTAACGACAAGTCTGAGAGCCGACCCGAAAAACACGGAAGTGATATCGCCTACACGAGGAAATAAGGAAAGAGATAACGTCGAATCTGGAACTATTCATAAACCCACAAAGCTTAGATCGGTGAGGACTCCCCAATATAAGGAAGAGGGTCTTCAAGCAGAAGACTTCTCCGAAAACTATGACAGACTTAGAACTCCATAGCTTAAAGATCTAGATTCGATATTGCTAATCATTGAGATCGGCCTATTTGTCTGTTCATTCGAAAATCAATCAATAAAATCGTTTCGTTTATTCTTGTCTCATTAACTCTCAAATTAAACCCACAACTTGACCTAAAGTCGAGGTCATAGTTCAACAGGCAACTAACATAAGGTTTCCCAGATTGTATCCAATAGTGCACAGTGTTGTCCTTGTGCAGCTTATTGAACCCGTGTGTATTCCAAACAAACAAATTCTAGCATTGCATTCGTCTAGGAGGAAGCATTCTTGTACTGTTTGACTTGAAGTTTTTTTTTTACTTACTAAGGGCTCCATAATCAGTGGCGGATCCAGAACATAATTTTAACAGGGGCATAACACAAAAAGATTAATAATATAATGCTTTTATCAGAGATAAATGAGCATTTAGCAACAAAAAAAAATGATAAAAGGGGCATAAATTAATTTATTTAAAGGAGCAAAATTAAAAACCTATAGGAAAATGCACTAAAATCTAAAATTCTAGGGGTGGCATATGCCCCACCCATTCTCCAAGTACATCTGCCTATGTCCATAATAATTTACTGGACCAGAAGAGGTTTATTGGGTTTTCGATAGAGGATTATTGTTTTTCTAAGTGTTGTAATAGTTTAAGAATGGAATGCATTGAATTTTGACTAAATGTCAAATGTTCCATTTGAAACAATTCCTGTCCATACTGAATGACCGTAGGACAATCAAGGAACAGTCAGGATCAAAGAAAAGAAAGAAAGTAACTACAAAGACATTTAAGGAATGTACAATTAATAAGGGTTCTAAGTAAGGTAACTTTGGATAACGGTTGGTGTGTGTTCATAAGAAGGAAAACTTAAATCTAAGGGAATCGATGTAACGTATTGCAGAGGATGATGGAAGAATTAGTGATGATATAGTATTAAACCAAGTAAGAAAACATCACTAAATGCATGGCTCGGTGATAAAAGTCATGAAATCGAATATAAAGACCCCTATAGCTATCATTTTCACACAACTTAGACAAGAGGAAAACATGTTTTAGACACAGACGTTCGAGGAGAAGGATCGAGCAAGGAGGATTGCAAGAATTCTTACCATAATACACTTAACAGTTTAAAAGTCTTCAAACTTCTTAGATCAATCGAGGCGTGGACATGACTCGCGGTAACACGATCTCGTAATCTCCTCTTTTGATCTACATTGTTCATATTTTTGGCTTGTTTTAATGTTACTAAAAGTTTTATTCTTCTCTCCCAAAGTGATTCTTTAAAGTTCGAAGCTCATTTTTAATAGGATTTGGCATAATAGATTTTTTGTGATGATGACATGTTTAAGCTGAGATGTCATGAGAAAAATGTGGATTTTATCTTAGGTACCTATTGTATGATATGTTGAAAACATTGAAGAAAATGAATTGAATATGCAGTTAGATAAGAAAAGTATGGATGTTAGACTATCTTAATTAGTTTCAAGGCGTATAAACTTCTGAGTAATGTTTTAAATTTGTGCAGTGATGGAACTTCGATGTTTTGTGGCTTCGGGCCATGAAGGACATTTAGGTTTGGGGTCGTGATGGCTACATGCCATAAAAGACCTCTAGAGTCAAGTCAAGTGACTTTAGACCGTATCAGGTATTCAAATCGTATGGGATCATTAGGGTTGGAAATATGCTGAAATTGCTAATTAACTAAAAAGTGTATGAAAAAATGACTAGTTGTGCAAATTGAAAATGGATTAATAGGTAACTAGTATGAATTTGATAACTAGATAGAATTATTTATTACATTGTGTTGGTTGTGGGCAAGTACGATCACCCTCACAGAATTCATACTCATGCCTCTTTTGTGATTCATGTGAGGATAAGTAGACTGGGCATGAGACTTTAATTTAGAGTCTCTCGGGGTCGGGTGTTATAAACTTTGAGGTACTTTTATCTGGTTACTAGATGATACCCCGCACCTTGTGCGGGTAAAATATATGATTTATATTTGATTATTATATAAACTGTTATCATAGTAGTCAAAATTTTTTTATGGCTAATATACTATCTATAAATATAATATTCAGTATAATATATAATCTAATAAACAATAGCAATATATCATCAAACATAATATATATTTTATTAAAATAAAAATATTTATAATATTATAATTTTGATAAATTTAAAATAATTCTAATATTTTCACAATTTATGAAGTTGCTAATATTTATATTTCTATAAAAAAAAATATATAAATATTTTTATATTCAATTTAATAACATAGTTCAAATAAAACTTGATTAAATCAAATAAAAACTTTCAAATTTCGGCGTTTATTAAATACTTCATATACGTAATTCGAAATTCTGAGTAAATTTAATTATTTATAAGCAATATGCATGTCATCCCTTTTATTTTGTAGTCCATGTGCGATAAATTTTTTGCCTTTATATAATTTCTAAAATTTAAATGTCATACAAGCCATTAAATCTTTTAATTATATGCTTCTAAATGTTTGAATTTAATGATACCATAAAAAGAGAGAAAAAATCTAATGGAATATCTATATTTCCATGTATTAAAAAGTATATTAATTTTTTGTTGACGTGTCTGAATGTAACTATTTCATTGGTTAGTTTCTCCTAAAATTACTCTGAGTGAGACACGTGTCTGAATTTTCTCTCTCCGTCTTCTCAATTAATATATAGGGGATGCATTAAAATGCTATCATAGCCTACATGTCTTATAATATTTGGTCTCAGGTTTTAGTCAATAAAGTCTTGTTATTTTTATATTTACTTGATGGAGATGATGTTCAGTAATTTAATTAGATTTTTTAATGGTCGTCCACAGATCTTCGGTCTAAAGGAAGACATAATTACCATCAAGAATCTCCCCAAACAAAGTTAGGTTAGCCTTGGCTTGGATATAATGACTGCCAACAGAGCTTCTCTGGTCACGAAAAGTTGTATAACTCTGCATCAGCTCCACACATGAAAACTTGAGCTCATGCACCTTCTTCTCACCATCCTAGCGAACTTAAAAACATGAGATTTGCAAGAATCCGACAAAGGTTGAAACTTTTCCTGATGATCGAAGAGGGAAGTCTCAAAGTCAGAAGCACGGGCATTCTCCATGGAAAGATCCATGACAAGTTTAGATTTCTCTGCCTCGAACTCCTCAGCGTTTTTTACGAGAGCTTCATAAAAAATGGAGGCACAAGCCAAATATCTCTTTGGAAAAAAAAAAGAAATAAACATTTGAAGAAATTTCAGATGATGTACGAAGATTCCTTGTGTGCCACTCTACTATGCTGTTCTGAGAAGCTATCAACTAAAAGACGATGAAAACAAAGCCGACAATAGGTCAGGAAAGATCGGCTTCAAAAGAAGCAAGTATTAGGAAAATATTTTACCCAGCCAAGGCTCTAGGCAAATGAAGTAAAGTTCTCAAGATCCTTCTTCAAGAATCGACTGAGTGGAAAATATTAGCCCCTGCCTTATGATAGTGACATAAAAAAGTCGCAGTCACAGTTGGCTTCTTCACGATTGGAAGGTTAGGATTATGTCCAAAACGTCATCGGTATTTCATGCCCTTTTAGTGGAGTGATAAGGTAATTCGAGAAGTATTTTTCAACAACCAGTGATCTTGGAGCATTTTCTATGCTCAAGTTACCTATAGCCACACAACTAATCATTTCGCATACTGGGCATTAAACAAAGAAGCTGCCATGGGAGGTCAGATATTTGAACGATCTCGCTAAGGAAGATGTCTGGGAGAGGAATCATTGACAATCACTCCAAATAAATCCAAATATGTCAAGAAAAGTCCCCCTTCAAAAAGAACCAAGGACCACCTCACACCATGACCCTTGGCATGAGAAACTTCTCCAACTGTCCCAGACGGTCTTGTAATCCCTAATTTTGCAATAATTCTGAAATAAATTCATGAGAGAAGTAGTCAAGTCAAACGTGAAACAGGAGATTATTAGGGGAATGCTATAAAGAGGAAGAAACTATCCCGGAAAGTTGATCAATATCCGTGAAAAAGTTTTTCAAACATGAGTGTTTTCGGTTTTAATAATATAATTTTCATAAATGTAATATATTGTTATAATATTTAATGAGAAAGGAAGATACTTTTTTGGTTTTTGTTTATATTTTTCTGTTATGGACGAAAAATATATTTGTAAAAGTTATAATTTGAGATATGTTAATAGTTTTATTTTGAAATAGATAGTAATATCGTATAAGTTTTTTATTAATTATTTAGTTATAGTATTATTATATTAATTACTTATTGATTTATAAATATATGAATATTTATATTTGTATTTTTTAAATGATGTAACATACGATTTTACTGATTCACACTTCGGCTGGGTAATATCTCTACTTTGCCAATAATGGTTCTAAAAATTTTAAAAGTTGGTCATCAATTGAGTCATATTTTCAATTTAACCGGTATTCATTATTTATAATTGTTTAAAAATTATAATATATACTTATATTTATTTACGTGTACAACTACTTAATTTTTTAACTTATAAAAATAATTGGTGAATTAATTTGTTTAATTAGATTTTTATTGTGATGTTTATGTGTATATATATATATACACATCTATCATTTATATATAGACATATATCATAAGATATTTATTTTGATTTTTTACTAAAATTTAAATAAAATTATTTTAAATATTTTAAATAATAATTACCAGATTTTAAACAATTTAAAACATCGAAATAGATTAAAACATTTATATAAGATTTTGTCATAATTAAAAAAGAAAAACTTATCATTTATATTTAAAATAAAGAATATACTGAAATATATTATGAATTAATTAGAATAAATTTTGTAACTATTTATTTCTGTAGAATGTGTTTTTTCGTAATTTTTCCTCTTTTTTTGTAACTATATATTAATCATAAAGTCAAGATACAATGAAGATCGAATACAAACTAGAAAATCTAAAACATCAGAAATAAAAGACACATTCGAAGCACACGCAACAGGTCCATCAGAGGAAGCCAAAATATGAGCCACTTCATTCCCTAAACGCAGGACAAACGTAAATTGATAGCGTCTGAATTTTGATATCCAAGACTCTATATCAAGGACCAGGTTCCGTAGTAAGAGATCTGTCAACTCATGGTTTAAAACTCGGATCAGATGCTGACAATCACCTTCAAAAATTACATGTTGATAACCCATAATCCAAGAATGTTGAATAGCCATCAATAAAGCCTGTGCTTCAGCTTCCAAAGGAGATATCGCCACAGGAATTGCAGCAGAACCCCATAGTCTAACAATTCCCAAATGATCTCAAATCACCCAACCATCTCTTGCTTGTTGTGTGTAATTGGATCAAAGGATGCATCAGAATTGCATTTAACCCGATCCTCAGAAGGACGAGCCCATTTGCTAACAGGTATCGAAGGTGGATACGATCCCCGGGTATTCAAATTTTCTCCAGAATGGAAAGCTCGTAACCAATCATTTACTTCTGCTAAACTATACAGATACTCCAGATGAGGGATAGCAGTACATTGGTTGAAAATAAGGTTATTACGAGACTTCCAAATCCTCCATAACAAAGAAAAGGATAACAATCTTTGAATAAGGAAAGCTTGTGATGAGTGATAGAACCTGAGTAACTTCGCGATATTAGCTTCCAAGTCATCTGAAGGATGCTGTAAGAAATCAGACAAAGGAGATACAAACTCATTCCAAACTTGTTGAGACGAAGGACATATAAACAGAAGATGATTGATTGATTCCTCTGCCTGTATACATCGTTGACAAATAGTGTCAACCTGTATTCCCCGTGAACGTAATCTCACAGTTGTTGGTAGAGCATGGGACGAACCCTCCATAAGAAATGCTTAAGTTTTGGTGGGATTTTTAGTTTCCCTACAGTATTCTTCAGTTCCGGATCTCCATGTGGTGGTTGAATATTTGCCAGTACAGGATCAAGGTCACATAAGAACTGATATCCAGACTTCACAGTGTAAGTTCCATCCGCATTCGTAGGCCATACTGGAGAATCTGGCTTAACACTTTGGCTTAGGTAGATTTTATGGATCTTTTCTTGGTCTTGTGGATCAACAATGTTATTATTGATCGCTTCCCTATTCCATCCGCGTGATCGACCATTAAAGCTGGACCTTTAAAGGATTATTGGGATCTCTATTCACTGGGCGTGAAGGATGGGAGGGTAACCAGTTATCCTTAAAAACCCGAATATTTTCTCCTGATCCGACATTCCATCTTATCCCCTGTTTGAGAACAGAGATACCCACAAGAATAGAAGACCAACCATATGACTGTTTTCGTTTTGGAGTAGCGTTTAGCAGATGATCATCCGGGTAGTATCTAGCTTCTAGGAGTCTCGCAAGCAGAGAATTAGGATACTGTAACAACCTCCACGCTTGTTTAGTTAACAATTAATCATTGAACTTTGATATATCCTGGAATCCTAATCCACCTTTCTTCTTTGATAAATGTAATTTGTTCCATGTCACCCATGGAATACTTTTATTTTGCACTTTGTTCTGCCACCAGAATTGACGATTAACAGATGTGATATCGGCCACAACTTGATGAGGAAGCTTAAAACAAGACATCGAATAAACTGGCATAGCCATAGCCACTGTCTTAAGAATTATCTCCTTCCCAGCCGAAGACAAATATCGAAACTTCCATGAACTTGTAACTTTCTTAATCCTGTCTAAAATGGCATGAAACATATCTGATTTCTTTCTGCCAAACTGCTCTGGAAGTCCCAGATATTTACCCCCACCTCCATGAATTTGAATTCCCAGAATTTGCTTCAGACGATTCTGCAATGTCCCTGAATCAGTGATCCAAAAGTGATCATCGATTTTTCCTGGTTTATTAGTTGTCCAGAACCCCTTTCATACTTGTCAAAATAGACTTGAGCTCATGGCAATTGTGGTTGTGGCTTGAATAAAAAATAGGGAATCATCGGCAAATAAAAGATGACTAATGCGAGGTACACCATTGCCCACTTTGATGCCATTTAGCTTACCCAATGAACAGCTTGCATTGATTTGGTGTCTTAGAACATCCACGCACAAAATAAACAGATAAGGGGACAAAGGGTCCCCTTGTTTGATACCTCTCTGCGGTTGAATGAATCCCCTTGGAGCCCCATTTATAAGTACGGAATATGTTACAGACCGAGCAGAAGCCATAATCCAAGATATCTGAAGGTCTGAGAAGCCAAAAGCATTCAATGTCGCCTCCAAAAAAATTCATTCGACTCTATCATACGCTTTACTGACATCAGTTTTAACCGCCATTTAAGTTATAGCAACTCTCCGTCTAGCCTTCAACGAATGCATTAGTTCGTTTGCAATAATGACATTATCTGATGCCATACGGCCAGGGATAAACGCTGCTTGAGCGTCCGAAACAATGGAGTTCAGATGACCCTTCAAACGAGCAACCAGCATCTTCGAAATAATCTTATATAGCACGTTACATAAGGCAATAGGCCTAAAATCTGAAAGAGTAGTCGGAGGCGAAACCTTAGGAATCATACATATATTAGTATGATTAAAACCCGGAGTCATTTGTGATGTTTCAAGGAAGCGTCTGACCTCAGCTCTAATGTCCGCTCCCACTATATCCCAACAATTCTGATAAAACCTGGCCGTAAAACGATCTGGCCCTGGCCCTTTGTCCGATCCAGTGGCACAGATAGCGTCAAAAATTTCATCGTCCGTAAATGGCCGAGTTAAATCATCATTAATAACTTGAGTTACAGATTTGTTGAAACCACTAAATATGGTATGGTCCATCTGATTTCCTTGAGAAGAGTAAATAGATGAAAAATATTCCTGAGCATGCCTGCCTATATCAGCATCCCCTGAGATGACCGGGCCATTCTGATCCTGAATAGAAAGCAACACATTTCTAGAGTATCTTTCCTTGGTGAACGCATGGTAGAATTTCGAATTTCTATCCCCATTATCAGCAAATTGTTACGGCTCTCTGAAACCAATATGCTTCTTCATCCCTATAGGCTCTGATCAGTTGGTCTCTTATAATAGATATCTGAGAAGGCGAATAAGAACATGGTAACATAGCCCTATTGAGATCCTTAGTCAAATCTTCAATCCGACGTTTAGAGTTAAGGTTAGCATTACGACGGCATAGAGATAAAGACCGACGACACTCTTTGACATTTTGGATGATGTTCAAAGGCCCTGAACCTGAACCAGAAGACCATCCCCTCTGTACATAATCTTTGAAATCCGGTTGATCCATCAATCTCCTATCAAACGTGAAAGGCTTAGGAGCAGTCTGCATTTGAAACGAAATTTCAGTAATCACCTGTCTATGGTCTGATCCCGCAAAAGGAAGAAACTCTGCCTGAGAAACAGGAAATTGAGAAAGCAAAGTGGAGTTAACAACCACTCGATCCAAGCATTCTTCCACACAGTGAGTATACTGGTTTCCGATCCATGAAAATCTATTTCCAGTTGCCTGAAGATCTGAGAAATCACAATTATTATACATATCCCTTAAAGCTTGAAAAGTCCATTCTCCCCTTTCCGGGCTACCAATTTTCTCTGCATTGCTTAAAATATCATTGAACTCACCCACTAAGAGCCACGGTTCTACTCGAGACCTCCCCATACTTTGAATTTGTTCCCATAAAAAGTGTCTGTCTTGCTGAATGGGATGACCATAGATACACGACAGATAGAAAACCAACCCATTGCATTCAAATTTAACATCAATGAGCCTTACATCTTGAAACAAACGATCTACTGAAATAGAAGACTTCCAAAACGAAGCCAAACCTCCACTAAGCCCCACTGGAGGAACTAGAAGACTATTAGAAAAACCTAAAGATAAACCTACATTCCTAACAACATCTAAGCCATTTTTGGTCTCTATAAGGAATAATAAATCAGGCCTCAGATTCCGGCAAAGGTCACTGAGACGAGGTTAAGTCATATTTCCGCAGAGACCTTGGCAATTCCAGGAAAGGATCTTCATTTATGGAACAATGGGGGTACCGGGCTCCCCACACCTCTGTCTATTTGCTGGAGTGCAGAACTCGAGTTCTGAGCAGCCTCAAAGGAGTTCTTCTTTCTGAGCTGGCCCAGGACCACCCGTTCAGTTGCATTCGCCGCAGGAATGTCCAGATCATCCCCAACTGAGCGCTTTTGTTTAAGTACTGATTCCCCATCAAAAATCACCACATCCTCACGAACACCTAGCACAGAACCGGAAGCAATGGCTGGCTGCATAGTTGGAGGCAAATCAATATTATCACCAACTTCTTCCATGACCAAATTTTCCGCCTGAGGTGAAGTTTCTGCCGGCATGGCATTAACCAGATCAGTAGAAACAACCCCGGTGACCATTGGTTGATTCCCCTCGTGTTGGGAAGGACCTGCATCATCGTCCGGGCCATCATCATCTGCCTCAAACCGTAATGGGCATTCATATTTGTCATGAGACAGAAGCCCACAGAGTTGACAAAAGTTGAGAATGACACTCTCATTCTGACCAAACTGGAAATTTCTCCGGAAACGCAGGGGGTGATCGATGTTCCAAAGAAGTTGTACCCGTGCAAAATCCACCCTTGCAACATTTTCGTTGAAGTCGACATCATGCACCGGGGAAAATATTTCACCAATGAACTCAATAGTATCCCGAGTTAGATATTGCACAGGAATCCCTCTTATTTGGACCCAAAATGGGATGATCTTCTGCGATTCCACCGACTAATTTGGGTACCAGCGAGTAACCGTAATCATCCACTCGGCGAAAGACAAAGGAGCCCGCCTTAATACCAAATTCATGGCCTCTTCAGATTGAAACAGGAATTGAGCCTTCCCTGCTCCAAGGATGCGCCAATGACCGCATTCTCCAGGCCCCACTGCCGCGGCATTTGGGAAATCAACGCACGGATGTTTTGTTTGCGAGGATTCACCGAGGAGACGGCCAAAGAAAACCGTGTGAGGTTGACTGCTTGTTGGCGCACTGAAGACGGGAGGACCACCATCTCATCTTCAATCCCCAAATTGATGTTTTGCATCTGATTTCGAAGATTAGTTGCCATGGTGTAATTGTGATAAGAGAGGATAAAGAGATGAAATTGATGAGCTAGTGTGGGGAGATTTATAGAGAATCTCGGCCATGGTGGTTGCCAATCGAATTCGCGAAATGAATTTGAGATCATGGGTAACATCCCATTCTCGTTAAAACCGCACAATCACGATCTATAAGACGTGGACAAAAACCGGCACATCGAGAAAGCCCAAAAGGCCGTAGAACCGCTCTCACAGAGAGAAAAAACAACTGTCATCGGAAATCGCCATTCAGTATCTTCTTTATATCATTTTCTATTTTCTTTTTCCCATTTTAATATTATAGATTCTTAAAGATTTTTCAAAGATAGAGTGTTTTCGGTTTCCTTTTCCAGAAGAATGTGTCCTCTACTATACAGTCTATACTAGACGTTTCCTAATTTTATTATTCCGTTTAAGGATTTTCCTTTTTCTGAGTATTATCTATTATCTTCCTCCTATTTCACTTGATACATGATGGTGAACCAGAGTCCTCGAGTCGAGGGCCTCGACTTGTTCATCCTCTATACCCTTTACATCAATTGCCTATTGGAAAGTGTTTTCTTTTCCATCAACATTTCTTATTCTCTGTAATCGTATATTTCTTTTTTTTGTACTGAATTATTTCTAATCGTATATTTCTTGACTCATTTTATTTTCTATTCCACTCTATCCATACAACTTTTCTTCCATACTTTCAATCCTTTAACCACTTGAAAGTCTGTTGTCATGGAATCAGACATAGAGACATTCTTATATCCATCACAAGAAGTTTGACGTTATCCTTCACTTTTCCTCCTATGGTAGTCCCACAATCCTTACTCTTGTTTCCTCAGTTTTGAGTAAAAAAACTCAAATCGAATAAGTTTTCTCAGATGATAATTTGCGATTAACCTGCATAGTTAGTGGTTTGTAGATCAACAACCGCTAACACATTTCCCATATCTCCTAAAAAAAACACCTCTCCAAGGTTGGGTGTAGCTTGATAGGGAACAAACTATTGGGCTGCTAAATTTCAATCCCTTATGCGGGTAGAGACAAACCGTAACAACCTAATTAGGATAACACATGTGAGCATAAAGATATGCACAGATTTCAAAAAAACTGTCTCTGAACTCCTTTCAAATACCACTAAAGGAGTTCAACCCAATCAAACGAATAGCAACTTTCACAATATTAGAAGAACTTCGATGTTGAATTAAGGATTTGCACATTAACCTTTGAAAGCTTGTCAATAGAAGTCAAAACCCGATTCACGGTAGCATGAATTAATTATCTACTATGTAGTAATGATTTTTTATACAATTATTTATTACATATAATTTTATAGTCATTTATATAAATTATGTAGTTTTCAAATATTTAAATCTTTCAAAAATTTATATTAGTACAAGTAAAACAAGTAAATCATATATATACATATAATAACTTCGCTAAATCAGTTGCATTTCTGTCATTATTTATTGAGTAGTAAATTATGATATTTTATTTATAACTGATTTTATTACTAATTGATATGAATATAAATAAATATAATTACGGTAGTTTTATTTAGTTAAATATGTGGTTACTTATTTTATATTATATTATTAGTTAAGTTTAGAAAATGAACAATTTATACTTACCATAATTTTATTGCTGATTGGTATTAATATAACTCAAATATTTTGATTTAGATTTATTTTAAAGGCCAACAACGACTTTCCATATATGAATAACTTTTTATATGAATTGTAATTTTAAAATACCTTGATTTTAATTTTTTTTTTGATAATCTAATTTAGTTTAACTAAAAAAAAACATAAAAGAAAAACTAAAATATTTCAAAATATATTTTATAAATTCAGAGACACTATATGGAATAAATCTTACCCTCATGTGTGATTTACAAGAAATGCTGTTGAAATTTAATGAAAATTGTAGAATTTCATTAAGGATAATATAGACTAAATATATATATAGACTATGATAGTTTTTTAAACACTTGATCACATATGATCATGTAGATATTAATTACCCTAAATAAAGATATATAAACTACATATGTACCCAAAAAATTTAAAATAATGGATCTCGCTTCTCTCATTAATTTTTTAAAAATAGTAATAAAACAATATATATACATATATTAGATGCTAAATCAAATGATAAATATAATTAAATAATTAAATAATATAATAATCGATTATTTTAATAAACTATAAAATTATTGCTGTAAAAATTATATTATGCAAGTTCAATATGTTTCAATATAATCGATTATTTTAAAAACCATAAAATTAACTCAAAACATATATATATTATAAGCTAATAGTTAATTTTATGGTTAATTTATTTGATTGTTAGACCAATTATGAGTTGCATGTCATGTAATTATTTTAGTAATTTAAACCTATATTCAAAATGGATCTAAAAAGCATTGTGGTGATGACACATTATCATGACACACTTTTAATATAATACATGAATGCAAGATCATTAGAATATATAGGGGATGTAGCACATCTGCAAGGAAATGCTGCAAGAGATACATTTTCTATAATGACTAACTATTGTCGGGAAAATCCACCGGTAGACTTGCAACCTAAAAAAGGCAGATAGGTGGAAAATGATTCTTGGATTTGTAGGTTTCCAGCTGGCTTGATTGGAGAAGATGAAGATAACATCGGAGTTCCTCTTTTGATCTGAAGACTCTTTCGAGCACTAATGACGAAAGACTTTGCAAAGAAGTAGATATAATGTATTCTTTGAAATTGATATATTTGTTTTGTTCGATCTAAATTTTATTTACTAATATGTTGGAGTTGATAAATATTAAACTTACCAAATTATTGAATATATGAATCATCAGTAACCTCTTGTCGTATGGTTGTACAGGAAGAGTCCAAAATTAAGTTGTCAAACTGTTTTCTAACCATATTCATTATCCTGGACCTAAACAATTAAAACATTATTTAGGCAACCGCTTGGCAACATGTGTTAAGATGTTGAAGATGAATCATTTACGCAGTTATGATGGCCTATGACAGTGCTGAGCAGAGCATAATGACTAATTTGTTAGACGACAAAGTACGCAATAATTCTTCAATCAATGTAAAATCTACTATTTTTTCTGACAGATAAAATCATAATATATGTCTAACTTTTTGTTTACATATTTAAATTTAAAATTAAGTGTGTGATATAAATTGAAATATATTCATCTAGTTATTGCTTAAGAAATATTTTTTTAAAATAACCATTATATACACATGCATGGTTGCGCATTCCAAATGTTCCCACTTTTTGAATTAAATTATACTTAAACCAGAGAATGTACCAGGAATGGTAGATTAGATTAAGTGGCCTTATTTAAAATATTTGTTTTGGGGTTAAAACTCAAAATTAGCTTGAGGGTGTAAGATTAGAGGCTTATTCACTTCTCAAAATTGCGACAAAAGAGTTAACTCATTCATGAAGCCCAGGATCTAATTGTTATTTACCGGTTGCTACTTTTGCCACTAATATCCAATCCTTTTCTCAACCATTAAATCATTATCTAAAAAATAAATAATAAGAATGCATTTCAAAATAATGTGGATCGACCCAAGAAACTACTTTGCCACTACTTCCTCTGCATTGTAATGACTAAAAATGTGGTCCATCAATATATTAGTAGCTTATCAACCAAACAAAATTTGTATATTATTGCTAAGGAAAATTTTAAACATTGACAAATAGACTCAACCTACAAAAGCTAAATTGGTCGTAAGATCTGAATTTATCATCCAGCTAAATTATTAGATGAGAAATAAATTGATCGGTATAAAATATATATCGATCTGGTCTTGACAGATCTACAGGTCATAGATCTAAACCATTTCCACCAGACAACAACCACAATCTTCCATACCAATAATACTAATAAGACGAGAGTTCTGGATCCCCTTTCAAATATTAATATCTTCTATATCATACATACATATACATATATATATATATAGCGGTAGAAAGAAATTAGGGCATTTCTATGAAAAACAGATTAACGAAAAGGATTACAGATCACCATCTTGAATATACTCGTATAAATTCTTGATACCCATAACATGAGTCAATACGAGAACAAAAACATATAAAGTAAATTAAATATCTGGAATAAGATCGGACTAGAAAAGTGAAATCTTTCTTACTTTTCTGAATGACATTTATAAAGTCATTTGACTCTGTTGGTATCTTCCCACAGCTTTATTGAACCGCAAATCAATCGAACAGATGCGATTTAAATTAAAATAAATCTTTGATGCCAATACGTATATGAGGAAAACAAATCTGAAGAAGGTTGCAGTTCAAGAAAGCTGTGGAAGAATACAGAGAGAGTCATGTAGAGAGTAGATGAAACCCTAAAAGACGAAGAGGACGCCAGGGCAAAAGCGTAACTAGCGGAGAGAAGAGAAAGAGAGAAGTTGAATAATTGTGAGTAGGAATTGTTCGATTGTATGGTATATATGTAGGGACAAGGGAAGAGAATTGTCATTCTTTTACCACAGCAATCCCGAGGAGAATATTGGCCTCTAACACTCACTCCCTTTTCCTCTTCCCCTATATTTTTTTTCTTATACGGTAACATTTATAAGATATTTAATATTCATTTAACTATTTTCTTTTTGTTACATCACCTATAATCTATATTAAGTTTTTTAAGCCATCATATTTTCACATATGTAATATATATATTGTGTTTTTCCAGCTGTCTTGTGTCGTCGAATTTATTGTGTGGATTTGTCTCTTTTTGTTTTGTGATTTGTTTCGTGACGACGAGTCACTCATTTTGCAGATGGTATTAGTAGGATACTGTTTGGTCAACTTTCAATCCATTTTTAGAAATATAGAATTTTTCGATGTAAAGTCTTGGGGAAAAATTTCGAGCAATTCTCTTAAAGAGGATGCTCATAAATAGGCTGGGTGTTAGGATATCCGTTCGGATTCAGGTTTTGAAATACCAAAATTTTAGCTTCATTCGGATATTATGAATTATCGGTTCGGACTCGGTTCGGGTTTTTTTGGATTCAGTTCGAGTTTAGAAAGACATGTAAATCCTAGTAACATCCGAAATAATGTCTGTTTTGGTTCTATTTGGGTTTTAGAATCCAAAGTACTTGTTTCATACTAAAAAATACCTATTTTATCGAACTTACAAGGCTAAAATTAAACTTAAAAACTGATATTGTGAACAATAATTTTAAGAAAAATGCTAAAATCAAATTGCTAAACATCAAAACGAAAGCAAAACCAACATCATCTCAAAAATACAATTATAAACTGAAATATGAATTGCACTTTGAGTATTTTGAGATATTTTACGTGTATATATAATTAATATTTTTAGAAATATAATTATATATCGGATATTTTGGGTACCCGTTCGGTTTTCAGTTCTGTCCGGGTTCGGATTTTGAAATACCAAAATTTAAGCCCCGTTCGGATATTTTATTGGTTCCGGATTCGGTTCGGTTCTATTTTTTCGGATCGGGTTCGGTTCGGATTTTCGGGTTCGGATATTTTGCCCAGCCTTACATAAAAATAACACATAAAAGTGAATAGTACGAAACTAACATATATTAAATAAGAAAAACAGTCATTTATTCATAACGAATAATAAGTTAATAAAAATAATTAAATAAAAAGTAAACAAATATCTATATTAAAAATTAAATATATTTTTTTGTAAAATTGTTATTATAGAGAATATGTGTATCTCGGTCTGATGTTTCATAAACCGTCTCGAGTTAAGATAGAAAATTATTTAATCTACATCACGTCCTACCCATGTTTGATTGCATATCAATCTTTAAAGAGTATGATTCTACCAAATTTGAAGCAAGGGAATCTTTCTCCGAGCACAGTGGAACTGTCTCAGAAGAGACATAGGTACTGATTGGTAATTTGATTGTAAAAGCAGTTGAGGCTTTAGTTTAATTTAAAATCTTCAAAGCTAATTTTATGCTAATTAGGCTTTAAAATATCTAAAGTTCTTGGTGGGGTTATTTGTTTCAGTATTTTAGAAGGGTGTATTGAATCTATGATTTGAAGGAATTTGGAGTGATTTGCATTAAAATGACAAATCCACTGTTATTGGAACATGAATTTCAAAACTCACCATAAAATCCAGTGTTATTGAACTTGTAATTTAAAATTTTACTTTGAAATCCAGTGTTATTGCAAATATTTTAAGTAATGGATTTTAGGAGAGTTGTTGGGATTTCAAAGTGTTTTGGTGAAATTTCTTAGTTAAAAACATAAAAATCCAAATCCCATGGTTTTAGGTGGAATTCTAGAGTTTTTTAATTAAGGTCACAACAACTTCCCTAATTCACCCAAAATCATTTAAAAACTCATTAAAAACTAAATCATCTCAAATTTTCTCAAATGTTACATTCAATACATCTCCCTTAATGAATTTAAAAATCCAAACAAAATCCAATGTTATTGGTTCTATGATTCTAAAATTTATGTTAAAATCCAGTGTTATTGGTTCTATGATTCCAAAATGCATGTTAAAATTCAGTGTTATTGGTTCTATGATTTATAAATCATAATTCAAATCAGGAGTTATTCAATCACAAGGATTCATTAATGGATTTGATTTTAAACTGAATTTGGGTGGATTTCTTTGTTATAAATACAAAGACCAAAATCCGAAAGGAAAACCCTCAGATTTGTAAATAGTTATTAAAATTACATATTAGATTTGACAATCAGTATATTTACTTAGATTTGTAATTCTTATATAGATTTCTTCTAAATATTTTTCATTACTCAGTTATCTTATTACTTGGTGAAGGAACAATCGTATTTTATTGCTATAAATATGGATTATTAAAAAAATAAGACATGTATTTGGATACTTCCCTTCAACTTCACACTACAATATTGTATTATTTTTTTCGAAGAAGTGATTCGATTTATGGGATTTGGTATGATACTTATGAGATGAAAAGTAACTGTTTCAGGGTTTTCGTTTAATTCTGATAAACTAACTGTTCTAGTTGATTTCATTTTTGTTCAAAGGAAAAAAAGCATGGAGCTGAAATAACTCATTCACAACACCTTTTAAAGGATTACGTGGTATGCCCGCTTGTTTCTCGAGAAGAGATGGGAAACATGCGAAAAAACGGGGGGTTAAAATCAACACATTGATTTTTGAACAATTTTTGTTAAACCGTATGCATCAAAAGGTTATGGGTTCGAATCTAAGAGAAATTCTCGAGAATATTTATTCTTCCTAAAAAATCTCCCCGTAAAAATAACTAATTTTACACTTAATGTGACTTGTTTTTCTCAAAGCTAGTATTGGGAGAACCCGAGTACTCTCTTTCGGATCCCGGAAACAGCTCTCAGAATTCATGGCTTTTAAAATTTCTAAAGCCATAACAATTAATTAACAGCCAACGTTTTGACAGCCGAATCAAAATCTAAAGCAACAGTCTCAGCAGTCTTAAACAATCAGAGCCATAGTCAAGCTCACCCATGAGTCGAGCTAGGTCACTGGGAAGAGAGACTGTTTTTCTACCATAAGAGAAGATATATCGACCTGCAGTTCGGCAATTTCTTTATTATGATCAAAACGAGAGATAAAATTCTGGTTCCAACTTTTCAAGTTAATTTCCTTCAAAGAAAAAAAACACACGAGAATAAGCTTAAAAGTGATATAAAAGTCAGTAAACAATACCATAAAGTACTGAAATAAGAGAGGGAAGCAACTACTTGTGTAAAATAATTTGGAACTTTAATATACTTCGAAGCGAATTCGCAAGACCTTCATCAGAAAGCAGGGTCAAGTCCAACAGGTTAAGAGTGATGGGTTAAGGTTAAAGGATATAGGACAACAATTCCTGATGGTACTTGAAACTCAAACATAATCTAACGAAGGAGTATCCACAACAATGAGTTTCTGGCCTGAAGGGGGATTTCTGTGAACATCATATAAGCCCATGAGAAGATGAGCAACATTGTAATGCCCTGTCGAACATACCAGTGGGTCCAACCCCTGTTCACTCGGCCCGTGGATCCACCACTGTCTGAAGGCCTGTGCATTATTTTTGCAGGCTCGAGATATTTTTTACTGACCCTGCAATCACCACATGACCGTTCCCCGTGTTTTTTTTTCACTCAAACGGTATCACGAATGACTTCCCAATAGGTCACACATCCTTTGACTATTCTAGTTCAAGCAATCTTAACTCTGAAGTTCTCACCGGATGTATAACCAAAAAGATAAGTGCACTTTGGTGACATCAGTAGCCAAATCAATTCTCTTAACCTTTTTCCGCATACACCACTATATACCAGAACTCAAGATGTTACCCACTCACAAAGCACAACGCCTTCGTTGTGCACAAAGATAGGTCCCAAACCGCATCTCATGTCAGAACTGGGACGGCTAACCAGCTGTGATACCACTTGTAATGCCCCTGCCTGTTCTACCAGTGCCCCCCAAGCCTGCTCACTCAACCCATGGACCCACCCCTGTCTGAAGGCAGGTGCATTATTTTTTGAAAGCTTTAGTGATTTTTTACTGGCCCTACAATCACCACATGACCATTCCCCATGTTTTTTTCTCTCTCACACGGTATCCGGAATGGCTTTCAGATATGTTACCTGTCCTTGGACTACTCCCGATCAATCACACCTAAATCTGGAATTCTCTCCGAATGTGTTACCGAAAAGGTAAATGCACTTTGGTGACATAGATAGCCAAATCAATTCTTTTAAGCTTTTTTTGAACATACACAACTATATATGTAACATCCCGATTTCTAGTATATATGGAAACATAAGTAGGAAAGGTTAAATGAATTGATTTGGCTACCTATGTCACCAAGTGCACTTACCTTTTCGGTTGCACATCCAGAGAGAACTCCAGAGTTAAGCGTGCTTGAGCTGGAGTAGTCAAAGGATGTGTGACCTACCGGGAAGTGATTCGCGGTACTGTGTGACTGAGGCCAAAACACGGGGAACGGTTATGTGGTGATTGCAGGGACAGTATATCATGACTTTCGGGCCTTCCAAAAATAACGCACCGACCGTTGGACAGGGGTGGGGATCACGAGCCCGATTGAGGGATGGGTGACTCACCGGTAGGGGCGGTTGGGGCGTAATAATATACCAGAAACCGGGATGTTACATACATATCAATTGTGTCCTCTCCACCCAACAAATTCCGAGGAGAAGAAAAGTCTTAAGCGCTTAGAGCCTTGATCTAACCCACATGTATTAACTCATCTTCACACATTGCCATCACTCAAAGGATTTCACCTGAGCAACCTTCATTAACAATGGTTTCTATTGCTAGAGTCTTGGAATCCAAGGGAATTACCAGAACATTGTCTCACTTGGATCCTTACCTAGAATTTTCTTCGTCGATGGTGAAGCAAAATGCCTGGTTCCAAGGAAGAGAGACCTATAAAGACACAATTATCCTTGCCGAAAGACAACTAACCAAACAGTTTTAGAAAGGTCTGTACTCCTCGTGGATAATTTTCTTTTCCTCTTCGACTATCTCGATATTTGAGGAAGGATCAACAAAATAGAAAAAGGGGGAAAACATGCAAGAAATATGTACCAAGAAGCATCGAAGAGGGTAATTTGTCTCAAACTTTTGAATAGATTCTGAATGCCATTTATTTTCTCCTTGTGAACCAAGATAATCCATGTCCCCAAATTATCCCTAAATTGTATATTTTGGCAGTGGTAGTTTCTACTAAAACATCTCATTATCTGTTGATACTAAATTACATGAAACAAACACTGTTTTTCAAAAATGTTATTATTTGTAAATATATTGTTCCATATATGATAATATAAGGTCTGCCACTTTATATATGTTCGTGTTAGAATTTTGGATATTTTGTACATTTAAAATTGGTGTTGGTCGGATGCATTTGGGGGTTGATGTAAAAACGGTTGAGTTTAGGATAAGAGTTTCCTCCTCTGCGGGGATGAGAAGCAGCCTCCGAGGGATAGCTAATTTTAATAGCCTGGTGACTAGACTTCTTTAGAAGGACTAAGATGCACAAGTAGGTTAACATTCGTTATGGAGTGAGCTTTCATGACAGTTTATTGCCTTCCTAAGAAACAAACATTTATGTAATAACATTCTTGTCCAATGTGTATTCTGAATGCTGAAATTCCCCATAAGAGAATTTCTCGGCCAATACGAAGTGCTAGTCATCTCTAGTCAAAGTACCTCAGGCTGGACTTAATATATCTGGCTTGTCACCTTAGTAGTTTTTCAAATATAGAGGATACAACCGCTAGAGGCGGAAGAAAATTGCGACTAGAGAACCGCGATTAAAATTGTTGACAGGACTGATAAAACGACTATGACGATTTTATCACTCGAATCAATAAATCTACTGTCCGAATACTAAGTCTATTGTTTGAATATTAAGTCTACCGTCCAAAACAAGTCTATTGTATCGAATAAATATGTCTATCAAAGTAAGTATATCGGCCAGACAGTAAATCCTCTATATATTATTTGAGGATCTTTATTAAGATTAACCTTATTTTCATGTGTTTATTTCAAATTTGTCATGCTGACGTGTCAATAAGAGAAAGTTTCTCAAGTCACAAATATAAAAAGTCTTACTTTACTAGACAAATTACATGTAATGCCATTATATCATTTTATCACGTATATTAATTTATTTATCATCACCATTACATAATACAAACTATGATATATCTCCTAGACTATAATTACAATACATGTTTTTCACTGATTCATAAAACATTTAACTTTAATTATGTATTTGATCAATATAATTAAATAATTAATATATATTTCATGTTAATTAAATAACTTTTACAAAAAATAATATATTACATTTATGTAACACCCGTCTCATCCTCACTCGAGAACGGCGTGTCAATAACCACCACATATAAATCAAATACTCAATTCCATAAATAAACCACCGTCTATATTTCCGGAAATCCATAAATAAACCTCATAAATCGAAATATCTCGAATAATCGTAAAACAAAGTCTGAAACGAAATACGAAATCAAATGCGAGATAAAACCGTAAACCCAAAGTAGCACCCGATCCAGTAAGCGTTTACTACTCCTCAATCTCACTTGAAAAGGAAAGAAGAGGGGTGAGTAACAGGGGAGTCACTCAGTGAGGTATGAGATGTTAATAACAGAAACACAATTTGACCATAGCACGCCACACACAGAAAATAGACTAAACATGCACAATCACGATACCTAAAGTACCCAGAAAAACAATCAATGTCCTACGGCGAGAGCCTGTGGCCAGTCTTATGGGATAGTACCCAACCACACCGTCCAAAGACGATTTATCGATCTCTTGAGGCACTGACAACAGATCGACTGAGATGCCAGTACCCCGCCTCAAACAACACGCGACGCAAGTACAAAAGTCACATCTCTGTACCCTCCGCAAACCCTAACGTCCAACGATCAACTATTCCTAACTCTAACAAGTTTAAAAGAATCAATTGACAATTTAATGCACATTCATTGGGTTGAATCCTCTAAATTCCTAAGTCCAATTTACAAACAATCCTAAGTCCAATTTACAAACAATGCTAAGTAGACCCTAGCACGTAAACGAAACACATTTAATACTAAATTCCATATATGACGTTTTTTGATGAAAGATACAAAAGTCTGCGAAAAGCCCTCACCTTAGCAAAAATGGAGTATATCTGCTTCCTCTGCATTCCAGATGCTAAAACGGACGCTGAATCTGAAATCAGGACGAAAATTCGAGTGAGAACGGCTTTCGAACGACGAAAAACGGTTATCGGGCCAAACTGGTCGAAGTTAACGGTCAACGGTCAAACACAACAGTCAACGGTCAACGGTCAAACCAGTCAAAGTCAACAGTCTGACCAGTCAAAATCAAACCGCAATTAACCGTACTAAACCAGACTAAACCAAACTCAAATTGATTTAAACCAGAAATTGACCAAACGACTTGAAATTTATTTAAACCGTAAATTGAATTAAACCGAACCAAACCAAAATCAAAACGAATTAAACCAACCGACCAAACCGGCAACCGAGTTGACTCAGTGAGTCACCGGCGAGTCACCGGCAACCGGCGACGGCGGTGCGGCGACGACTGTGGCGGAGACGGTGGCGCATGAGGGTCACGCGCTGTGGCTGGCGACTGCATGTGGGAGAGACGCACCGATCTTCTGACGGCGCGTTGCGGCGCGTGCGGCGGAGCTGGTGGCTGAGCTTCTGGACATCGACTCATCTCATCGTTCTGAATCCGATGGTAGCGTTGGATTTTTAAGAAACTCGACGGTTAGAGAGTTATGATCGATTTACGATCTGGCCAATAAGAAAACAGATCGGAAAACGGTTTCCCGGGTTACCTGAGTCGCGGATCGGTGGAGTAGATGGTGATCTACGAGGTTCTGGAGGAAAAACAGCGGTTTCATTTCTTGACGGCACAATTTCTGCAGAGTAACGACGCTTTTAGAGTTTTGTGTTGAAAATGAAAGAAAATAGTCTATTTATAAGAACATATACCTAGGGTTTCGTGCTGGGCAATTGGGCCTGATTGGACTTGAAAAACTGGGTCGTTACAATTTCAGTATATAGTTATTCGTTTTAACTTCTATTTATTAATAACAATAATAATTATATCATTTGATAATAATTTTGCATTATATATATTTATAGTCCTTTATTTTTGAACTACAAAATATTGTATGTTTAACATAAAAATTATAAATGACTTTAGTTTTTTAATATTATATTACAAGACTAGCTATACTATAATAAAAAATTATCTATTATTTTTCTTATAAAGCAGCTTAGGCAATTTTGGTATATAAATAAAAATTACTAATTTATATCAATTTACCATGATTATCAATTTTTTTTTGGTGTGTAAACGGGAAACAGAGCTTCCCGCATTCTATTGAAGAGCAAAAAAACTAAAGTATAACTTGTCGGGGGTACAGAGTCCCCAGAGCATCGTCAAGCAAAACAAAAGTACAAACTGGTGGGCTAACATCAAAAGTATGTAACCCCAAAGGTAAAGAAAAAGCATAGTTGGCTAATGCTTGAACTAGACGATTAGATTTCCTATAAACATGCGTAATCCGTATTATCCAGTCCCTCTTGAGAAAACCATGACACAGACTCACCAGTAGAGACAACAGGTGAGAGTCTTCGATCCCATCTCGTAGAAAACTGACCACCAACTCTGAGTCAACCTCCAGTTCCAAACGTGTAGCTCGGTAGTCCCATGCTATACAACTACAATATAGTTATATTAACTTTCATTGTATTTAAAAATAATTCAAAGTTTCTAAAATAAACCAACATTAAATATTTGATTTGTATTGATTCCAATCAATAATAAATTACAGTAATATAAAATTATTATGTTTCGAAACTTAACTAATAATATAGAATAAATTGAGTAACCATATATTTAATAAAATAATGATATATTAATTGTATTTATGCATGTTCGTATCAATTTAGTAATAAATTCAGATATAAATAATATGTCATAATTTTTACCTAATCAATAGTGATAGAAAAATAACTGATTAGCAATGTTATTTTATATATAGTATATATGATTTAATTACTTTACTTTTACTAATATACAATTTTATTTTACTTTTACTAATATACAATTTTAAAAGATTTTGAGTATGTTAAAATGACATGATCAATATAAAAATAAAATTACATATAATATATATTTATGTAAATATTTTATTCCGCGCAAGGTGCGGATTACTACCTAGTCTACATAAATTTAATAAATCTACCACCATTTGAGCAGTAAACTTACAACTTTTTGCGCATATTTTTCTACCGGCAAAATTCACTAATGGCATTATCGTTTTTTGTCAATAACATATGCCATAAAGGTAAAATAGCTATGGAATTCGTTTGCTAATTTCCTAAACAAGAAAATCAATCTGATTATTTATGATCTTCAGACAATTAGTTTAACAATTCCCTGTTTTTTTTTCTTTACTAACTGATGTTTAAGGTTTAGTTGTAGAAAATAAATTAAAACAAAATGTTGGGACGTGGAAAAAGAGAACATGGATACATGTGAGAAGTGGGGCCAATGTAGTAGGAAAAGAAGGTTACAGCCCGTATTTGCCGGGATGGAGGTCTCTTTGTCTACCCTTCTTCCCCGGACTCTCTCTTCTTCTGCTATTATTTTAGTATTACTTTTTTGTTTTAGTTTTTAATGTAAAGTTAAAGTGATCTTTGCTTGGATCGATCAACTTTTTTGTTTTTGTTTTTAATAGCTAGAGTTTTATTGTAGGTGAATTCCTTTTTTTTTTGTCAACTGATATTTTATAACAGAAGCTAAATACATTACAAAAGATAAACATATTAAAAAATTATTAACACATTAATGGCCTCAAACATCTGAGATCACACGATAGGTAAACCTATTACCAAAACCATTCTAACTAGCTGCAAGAGCAAGATCAAGATCATTCTTTATTCTTTAAGCCAAAAGGGGGAACCACGAGGCACAAGCTATATACGACTGAAAACGGTTACCAAAAGAAGCCATTTCAGAAACGAGCTTCACACCTCTATAGTTTCTGCTACTGCCAATTCCATTGTAGGTGAATTCTTAGGTTAAGAGTTAATCTAAAAGTGTCGAGGCCAAAATGTTAATTTCTCGGCGAACCCATATTTTTGAAATTCAAAAACCATGATCTGAAAAAAATAGTTATGAATCTTTTTGAAATATCAAACTGACGTACTTGTAATTTCTAAGCGATTTTTAAAGTTTACACCAAACTATGAAGAAGAATATGGAACATACTGGACATCTGAATGGTTATAACTAAATGGTTATCTGTGGTAGAAAAAGAACATTCAACGATCAAATATTACTTCTATTTGGGTAGTTCTTAAGAATAAACAATCTAAGATACTCTCTATTGAACACTAATTCTCTTTTTATTTTATAATAAAATAATATAATAATTGGTTTACAGAAATTTTTATTATTCTGAATTTGAAGGACGAATACAAAAATTTTAAGGAAAAGATTTTTGACCATGGAGTTGACGATGAAAGTTATTATGTAAAGTAAATTCTTTTTTTTTTTCTTTTTACGATTATCTAAACGAGAGAAATTTAACCGTAGAACTAGGGGGCGTGTATTGAATATTACATTTGAGAATATTTGAGATGATTTTTTTTAATGAGTTATTAAAGGATTTTGGTTGAATTATGGAAGTTGTTATGATTTTAGTTGAAATACTCTACAATTCCATCTAAAATTCTGAGATTTGTTGTAAATTGTGTGTATTATTGCTGAGACCAAGTGGTCTTATTTATACGGGTTTACACAAGGTCATAAAAGGAAACATTACATAAACCTAATCCTTGTCTAACAAGGAATGAGTTCATCATGATTTCCTGCACATGAATTGGTTTGCTTTGACTTTGTCAAACGTCAGCCGTAACTGGTGACTATAAAGACATTGATTGGACACGTCATGGAGTGCGTAGGGAACAGGGGATGGAACAAAATGGAATTTGTCCCTCCTATATAACGGGAGATAAATATCTCTGGGCCTATCGAAGATTTGGTACTGAGGAAATGTGTGGCCACACTCAAACGAGCTGAAAGTCAGTCGTTTGCTTTTATTAGTACAAGTCACAGTTCGATAAACATGATTTGACTTTATAAGGATGACACGAGCTCTTGCCTTATGTTGAATCGAAATATAGTAACAAAGGGATTATTGGAATAAGTTGATTCCAGTACAAGTGGAAGATTGAAGGGAATGTCCTGGAGATCATACTTGTATACACTCTAACATAGTCGTGAAGTCGAGATAAGACTATCATGTGATGTTGGGTAATCATAATGCTTTGTGATGTAGGAACACGGGGGTGGTCCTGTTTTCAGAGGTGAGGTTGTGTCCGGGCAACTGGCCGAAGGCTCTCTTTGCGTAGAACACACGGATGGGAATAACTTGATTGGCCGGAGGCTCTCTTCAAGGTATTCGGTGGATGAGATGAAGGATGGGGAACGATGGACGCCACACAAGAGATGAAAGATCTTGTGATAAGTCGGACAGATCAAGCTTCAAGGTTTCACACACAAGAAGGTTGACGGCTAGGGTTCTTGCTTGAGAGAACTGCGTTATTTTATTGATCAAAGAGGTAACCGAAAAATACAAGCTATGGGACCTTATTAATAGTCCGACGCCATGGCCTTCTCTTGGGCCGAAAACAATTAAGAAAATAAAATAAAGCATGGCCTAAACAATGGCCCAAATAACTATAGTTCTGGCAAATTAAAATAAAGGAAAAACAAAAGAAACGAAACAAGAAAATCCTGCAAAACAGAAAAGGAAAATCGTTAAAATAACCCTTAATGGACGCGCTTACCGTGGGTTGATCCCGGGTGGGATTGCTGCGCCTGGGCGGTCCGTGACCAATTGGGCTGAGTCGTAATTCGTTGTTCCTTCTCCATGTGCAAGGTTGCTTATCTTGAAGACGTGAGTAAGAGCGCCTCCTTGGAAGACCGGCAAGAAAGGTGTGGCCCGGTTGGCTATCGCTCCGGTGAGGTCCAAGGTTGGCTTGAGCTCGGCGTGAAGTTCTTCAAGTGGACTGGTTGGGATTTCCTCGAGTATCTCCTTGTTGAGTAGCCGGCCATTGAGTTCTTCATGCTCCAATAAGATGATCAGGCCTTCGATATGTTGGTTGAACTCTTCTCGTAGGTTCCTCGTTCCGGACCTCGTCCTTGGCGTGTTCTTCATGACCGGGACGGTAACCTCTAGGTCGGTTCCGGGTGGTTCTTCGGGTAAGCCCCCGGACGTGGCTTCATCATTCCCTCCCTCTTGAGAAGATTCTGACCTCAGAATAGTTTCGCCTGCATGAAAGGGAGACAAATCAGCAACATTAAACGTTGGTGAAATAGACATCTCACCTGGAAGTTCAAGTCGGTAGGCGTTGTCGTTGATCTTTTCTAGGACACGGAATGGTCCATCTCCGCGGGGAGTGAGCTTGGACTTCCTCTGGGCCGGAAATCTCTCGGTTCGCATGTGCAGCCAGACCCAATCTCCGGGTTCGAACGTAAGCTCCTTTCTCCCTTGGTCCATACGCTCCTTGTATTTAGCAGTCTTCTTCTCTAAGTTGTCCTTAACTCGTTGGTGGAGTTTCTTCATGAAATCGGCCTTTGTCACTCCTTCTGCACTAGAATAAATGGCTTGCGGAAGAGTCGTGAGATCCAATGGTGACAATGGGTTGAACCCATAGACAACTTCAAAAGGTGATAATTTAGTAGCCGAATGTTTAGCATGGTTGTAAGCGAACTCAATATAAGGCAAACAAGACAACCAATTACGCAAATTCTTACCCACCGTAGCTCTCAGGAGAGTTGAGAGTGTCCGGTTTACTACCTCAGTTTGGCCATCGGTCTGGGGATGACAAGTGGTAGAGTAAAGAAGCTTGGTCCCGAGCTTCTTCCAAAGCGTCCGCCAAAAGTGCCCGAGAAACTTAGAGTCTCGGTCTGATACAATGGTCCGCGGAATTCCATGAAACCTCACAACTTCCTTGAAGAATAGGTCCGCAATCTGGGACGCATCGTTGGTCTTGGTACACGGAATGAAGTGTGCCATCTTTGAAAACCGATCCACCACCACAAAGATAGAATCTCGGTTGTTGATCTTGGGCAAACCTAAAACGAAGTCCATAGAAATATCTACCCAAGGTAGGTTAGGAATGGGTAAAGGCATATATAAACCATGGGGATGGGACCTGGATTTAGCCTTAAGGCACGTGATGCAGTTGGCACAGAACCGCTCTACATCCCTCTTCATATGCGGCCAGTAGAAATGTTTCATGAGAACGCTTAATGTCTTGTCTCGGCCGAAGTGACCCATCAATCCTCCTCCGTGAGCCTCTTGTATCAGAAACTCTCTCATCGATCCCTGTGGAATGCAAAGCTTTTTATCCTTTAACAAAAACTCGTTATGCTGATAGTACCCATTAGACGCGGCCGTGTGACTGCCCTCGTATGCATGCTGGAAGTCAGGGTCATCTGCGTATGCTCCTTTGATGTGCTCAAAACCCATGATCTTTGCCTCCATAGTGCTGATCAAAGCATGTCTCCGGGATAGAGCATCAGCGACCACATTTTCCTTCCCCTTCTTGTACTTAATCAAGTACGAAAATGTCTCCACAAACTCCATCCATTTAGCATGCCGCCTTTTGAGGGTGGTCTGTCCCTTTAAATGCTTAAGCGTCTCATGATCTGTATGGACAACAAACTCTCTTGTCAATAGATAATGCTGCCAAACCTCTAGACACCTTACCAACGCATATAGCTCCTTGTCGTAGGTCGGATAATTCAGCGTGGCACCACTGAGCTTTTCACTGAAGAAAGCAACCGGCTTCCCTCCTTGTGTCAGCACGCCCCCTATTCCTGTTCCAGAGGCATCACACTCAAGTTCAAAAGTTTGGTTAAAGTTAGGTAAAACCAAAACCGGCGCCTCGGTGAGGCTCTTCTTTAGCTTAGTGAAAGCGTCTTCTTGTGCTGGACCCCAACTGAATGGTACGTTCTTCTTGATAACGGCAGTTAAAGGTGCGGCTATTGTGCTAAAGTCTCGGACGAATCTCCGGTAAAAACTCGCCAGTCCACGAAAGCTCCGAACGTGGCCAATGGTTGTTGGCGTGGGCCAATCCTGGATGGCCTTGATCTTCTCATCATCTACCTTCAAACCCTGCGCACTTACAACAAATCCTAGAAAGACAACTTGATCAGTGCAAAAGACGCATTTCTTAAGATTCGCGTACAGGTTCTCCGATCTCAAGGTGACTAAGACTTGTTCCAGATGGCTAAGGTGATCATCAAGACAAGTACTATAGACAAGGATATCATCGAAGTATACCACAACGAACTTACTGATGTAGGCTCTCAGAATGTGGTTCATGAGCCGCATGAAAGTACTCGGGGCGTTAGTGAGACCGAATGGCATAACCAACCACTCGTAGAGTCCTTGCTTAGTCTTGAAGGCAGTCTTCCACTCGTCGCCTTCCTTCATTCGAACCTGATGATAGCCGCTTCTCAAGTCAATCTTGGAGAAAATGGCCGCTCCGCTAAGCTCGTCCAGTAGGTCGTCTAGGCGCGGAATGGGGTGGCGGTACTTAATGGTGATGTTGTTGATCGCCCTGCAATCCACACATACGCCAAGATCCATCTTTCTTCGGCACTAGAATGACCGGTACAGCACACGGACTAAGGCTCTCCCGTACATAGCCCTTGGACATGAGGTCCTGTACTTGCCGTTGAAGCTCTTTGGCCTCCTCGGGGTTAACTCGGTACGCAGCTCAGTTCGGCAATGGCGCTCCAGGAACGAGATCGATCTGGTGTTCAATGCCTCGTATCGGGGGAAGTCCGAGTGGGATCTCTTCAGGGAACACGTCCTCAAACTTCTCCAAAAGCGTTTTGATCTCCGGTGGCAATGGGGCATCTCCGTCTGAACCTGAAATCATACCTTCCTTGAAGACCATTAGTAGCACCGTATCTTTTAAAGCAAGTGATCGGCAAACGGTTCTTGAGGTAATGTAAAGGTTAGTCTTACTTACCTTGTCTTCCCTACGGCCCTTATCCATGGCCTTCTGGAGTTCATATACCTCATGTGGGGTAAGTGGGGAGAGGCTGTGCTTCGTTCCTTCGTGCAGGAAACTATAGTAGTTTGTCTTGCCATTATGGAGGGTTTCTTTATCGAATTGCCATGGCCGGCCAAGCAAAATGTGTCCTGCCTGCATGGAAACTACATCGCACAACACTTGGTCCGAATATTTACCAATACTGAAAGGTACCTGAACATGCTCGTTGATCTTAAGTTCAACTTTGTCGTCGAGCCATCGCAGCCGGTATGGTCGCGGATGTTTGGTCGTGGGCAATTCCAGCTTCTCCACAAGGTACCTGCTTGCCACATTAGCACATGATCCGCCATCTATAATGAGACTGCATACCTTGGCGTTCACGGTACATTTGGTGTGGAATATGTTCTCGCGCTGGATCATCTTCGGGTCGTATAGTGCACTAAGAACTCGCCGGGTCACTAAAATTTCTCCCGTCTCTGGATAGTCAGTGATTTCGTCCTCGGAATCGCTTGACTCGGGAGAAGCCTCGTCCTGAGATTCGTATCCGCCGTCTTCTCGGATCACCATGACGCGCCGGTTCGGACAGTCCCTCGCGTAATGTCCTTTTCCCTGACATTTAAAACAAGTAATGTCGCGAGCACGCGGGTTAGTAGCCTTACCTGCGTCGGCTGTAGGTTTAGTGATCGTGGACGCTAGCTTCTTGGTGCCATCATCCGTTGCTACCGCTTTGCCTTTGTTTTAGCTCTTTTGAGGCTGCGAGTTCCAGCTAGGCTTGCTCCGGTTCAACGCAGCTCCTTTGCATTTGATGTGTTGCTCCGCCTGGACAGCTAAGTGCAACAACTCGTCCATGTCGGTATAAGTCTGCCTCTCCACCTTTCGGACGATGCGATCTTGTAGACCGTCCAAGAACTGAGCCATCAACGTCTCGATCGAGTCGGTGATGTCTAGCCGGATCTTAAGGGTCTCAAATTCCTCATAATACTCTTCAACAGACCGGTTTCCTTGACTCAGCTTACGAAACTTCTTCTGCAGCTCCCGATGATAATGAGCCGGGACGTACCGCTTCCGGAGTTGGTAGCTCATATCAACCCATGAGTTGATTGGGTGCCGGTTTCGCCTTCTTCGGTCGGCTGCCTCACGATCCCACCATGCAAGTGCATTATCCGTGAGTTGGGCTGCAGCTAAGCTCACCTTCCGCGCGTCTGAATAGTTGTATTCTTCAAAGATGTACTCCATGCGCATCTCCCAGTCCATGTAAGCATCCGGGTTTACCTTTCCTGCAAAAGTAGGAAGCTTAAGTTTCAAATCCTTGCCATGTGTAGGAGGATAGTCATCGTTGTCCTCATCCCGGTTCCTGCCTCGGCCTCGGTTCCGGCCTTGATCGCTCTCGCGACCGTTCCTCTCTTCGCGGTTGTCGTCGCGATCGTCTCGGGTACGTTCCCGATCGTGTGTACGGCCTGATGCGTGGTAACGATCTCCCGGGTCGTGGTCATCTCGCCTACGGGAACCATGCCTCGTACTCCCATTCGGAGGATCGGGTGGCCGATAGTCTCTCGTCCGTTCGCGGTTGTCCGCTCCATCCGATGTATCTCCATCATGGGACCGCCTTTGTTCGATGCGATCCAAACGGTCCAGCACCGTTTGCATGTTTGCCATCAACTGAGCGATAGCATTGTCACTTGCTTCTCCCATGAGTGCCTGAAAATAATCTCAAAGATCAAGCGTAAATGGATCTCTTTTTTTTTTTGTAAAATAAGGAACCAAACAAGAGAACAAACGTGCAGCACAAGTAAGAACTAAACTCGGCACACACCTAAGTAATTAAGACAGGATCAAAATCAAAACCCAAAAATTAAAGAATCAAATCGAATGAATGCAAATTCCTAATTGATTTTTTTTTTTTAAATGCAGCAAATAAGTTATGGAAAGAACACTAAACACCCTAACTCGCCTAGCAAATTAGGTTTGGCCGCCACAAGTTTTGGACTAACAACCTAATAATGACGAAAACACAAAGGAGAACAAAAGAGACAACGAAGAACACGAGATGAGTGATCGCTAGCAACCTAAACTCAAGCCGATTAACCAAACAATCAAAGTGAGACAAGGCAAGATAGCAAGGATCAATCGCAGCAACACAAATCAACAAAACAATATATGCATTTTTTTTTTTTAAATGGAAACAAAGAACAGATCGCAAATCAACGAGAATACTATCTATCTTCTTCTTTTTTTTTTTTTGGATGAAACTTAAACCTGAAACAAAAACAAACGAGATTAGTCTTCTTTTTTTTTTTTAATAAAACGAAGACAACAAAAGAACAAGCAAATCGGATCAAATGAAAACTAAGGAAAACGAAAAAGAAAAGGATAGACACAACCTAGCACGAGCCTAGGCTCTGATAGCAGATGATGTAGGAACACGGGGGTGGTCCTGTTTTCAGAGGAGAGGTTGTGTCCGGGCAACTGGCCGAAGGCTCTCTTTGCGTAGAACACACGGATGGGAATAACTTGATTGGCCGGAGGCTCTCTTCAAGGTATTCGGTGGATGAGATGAAGGATGGGGAACGATGGACGCCACACAAGAGATGAAAGATCTTGTGATAAGTCGGACAGATCAAGCTTCAAGGTTTCACACACAAGAAGGTTGACGGCTAGGGTTCTTGCTTGAGAGAACTGTGTTATTTTATTGATCAAAGACGTAACCGAAAAATACAAGCTATGGGACCTTATTAATAGTCCGACGCCATGGCCTTCTCTTGGGCCGAAAACAATTAAGAAAATAAAATAAAGCATGGCCTAAACAATGGCCCAAATAACTATAGTTCTCGCAAATTAAAATAAAGGAAAAACAAAAGAAACGAAACAAGAAAATCCTGCAAAACAGAAAAGGAAAATCGTTAAAATAACCCTTAATGGACGCGCTTACCGTGGGTTGATCCCGGGTGGGATTGCTGCGCCTGGGCGGTCCGTGACCAATTGGGCTGAGTCGTAATTCGTTGTTCCTTCTCCATGTGCAAGGTTGCTTATCTTGAAGACGTGCGTAAGAGCGCCTCCTTGGAAGACCGGCAAGAAAGGTGTGGCCCGGTTGGCTATCGCTCCGGTGAGGTCCAAGGTTGGCTTGAGCTCGGCGTGAAGTTCTTCAAGTGGACTGGTTGGGATTTCCTCGAGTATCTCCTTGTTGAGTAGCCGGCCTTTGAGTTCTTCATGCTCCAATAAGATGATCAGGCCTTCGATATGTTGGTTGAACTCTTCTCGTAGGTTCCTCGTTCCAGACCTCATCCTTGGCGTGTTCTTCATGACCGGGACGGTAACCTCTAGGTCGGTTCCGGGTGGTTCTTCGGGTAAGCCCCCGGACGTGGCTTCATCACTTTGCTAGAAGCCGCTTATAATTTATGAGTTGTGAACTCATTGCCAACATCATATGATCCTATAGGGTCACACACCTAAGCAAACTGGATAACGAGTATTGGGAATGATCATTAAAGTAATGATCTCATCAATGTGTAATTGTTGCACGTTGATATTGAGTTTATAAGTGGGTGTCGATCGACACCACTTATTTGTGTCGATCGACACCACTCGGGATTAATGATACCGGTTTAAATTAACGACTCAATTTAAACTGGTTAATCCTAGGGTTATGGGATTTCGTGCCTAACTCTTATATATACTAGTTAGAGCCACAAAATCTCCTAAGTAAGAAGGTCTTACCCTAGCCGTCGAGAGAGAAACTCAAAAGCTCCCAGAGGCACTAGCATCCCTGATCCAGTCTTGTGTGCGTGTGGACTAGCTATAGAGGCGCAACGTTTGAAGCGCTCCAGATCTCGTTTTACCTAAACAATTCCGCTGCTAATATCCAGGTAAATATTTGATCTAAGGACATAGATTCAATAACATGATCATGTGGCAATAAGAATTTAGTAGTTCTTAAAGAGTTAAAACCGAGAAATTCCTTCAACTTATGCCTGCGGTCGGGAGCTTGATCAGGAAGTCCGCAAGAACTTGAGATTTCGCGCATATCCTGCTCCGGTTCTGAGTGGAAAAGCTGTGAGCAAAATGATCGTGTGCGATTGGAAATAAGGTCGCAATTTTCGGGCCGACATTACTACTGCCAAGGCTGCTTTCTCCATCAGTGGGTATCGAGTTTCTGCGTCCGTCAAGGTCTTGGTCACTTAGAAAATTGGCTTTTGATCGTCGCTATCTTCTCTGATCAGCACTCTGCTTACTGCCGTCGATGACACCTCCGTATATAGGAATAATGGCTCTCCTTCGACCGGCTTCGAAAGTACAGGCGGGCTTGCTAGGTACTTCTTTAACTCTTGGAACGCCTGTTTGCACTTCTTTGTCCACTCAAACTTCTTGTTTCCTCTGAGTGTGTCGTAGAAAGGCAAACATTTGTCCGTTGATTTCGAGATAAATCGGTTTAGCGCCGCGACCAGTCCGGTCAGTCTTTGGATCTCTTTTAGTTTTTGGTGAGGCCATCTCCATCAGGGCAATAATTTGCTTCGGTGAGTCACCATGTATCCGAGGAATTCGCCAGATGCCACTCCGAATCTGCACTTTGCCGGGTTTAACTTCATGTTATGCCGGTTAAGCTGATCGAAACATTCCTGCAAATGTTTCACGTTGTCTTTTTCCTCCAAAGATTTGACCAGCATATCGTCGATGTAGACTTCCATTGTTCTTCCGGGTGGCTTAGCGAACATTTTGTTGACGAGCCTTTGGTATGTTTCGCCGGCGTTCTTTAACCCGGACGACATCACCTTATGGCAATATATCCTGCGATCTGTGATGAATGCTGTCTTGTCTCGATCGTCGGGGTTCATCATGATCTGGTTGTATCCAGAGAAAGCGTCCATAAACGATAGAAGCTTGTTCCGGCTGTTGCCTCGACCAATCGATTGATGTGCGGTAGGGAAAGCTGTCTTTTGCGCACGCTTTGTTCAGGTCCGTGGAGTCGACGCAAACTCGCAATTTCCCGTTCTTCTTCTTTACTACCACTGGATTGGCTAGCCAGTCGGGGTATTTTACTTCAATGATAGACCCGACTTTGAGTAGTCTCTCTACTTCATCGATTACCGCTTGGGCGAGCTCAGGTCAGAGTTTCCGTCTTTTCTGCTTAACCGGCTTGAACGTCGGGTCCATATTGAGTTCGTGACTTGTAATACCAATGTCGATCCCAGGCATATCTTCTGCTGCCCATGCGAATGATTCGACGTTCTCCTTTAACAAGGTGATTAACTCTGTCTTGATCGGTTCTTCCAAGTTCGCTTCGATCTCCGTACATCACTCCGAGTTCATTTCGTCTATGTTGACCGAGATCACTGGCTCGCATGGGGGGTATCTTTCTGTCTTCCGGGCTTCTTCCATTTGTAATTTTTGTTCGAGTTTCGCAAGCTGTCGTTCTTCCTTGCCCTTGTCGGATTCTGCCTGGTGATCGCTTACCGGCTTCCTCTATCTATGCTCCGTTAAGAAACAAGCTCGAGAGTCTTTTTGCCGCCCCCAGATCGTTTCAACTCCTGTTGGGGTCGGAAACTTCAGGCATAGGTGGTAAGTTGACGGGATGGCCTTCATTTCGTTCAACCACGGCATTCCTACGATTGCGTCGCAGATTCGCGAGCTGTCGATCACCGAGAACTTCGTATTCTTTTCCACTCCTTTTGCTTTTACGAGGAGTTGGATAGTCCCTATTGTCATTGTCGTCTTTCCGGAGAAACCAGTCAAAGGTTTTGGATGGGTTATGAGACGCTGGGTCCCAATGTTCATCCTCCGAAGGGTTTCAAGGAATTTGTCATTCACCGTTCCTCCTGTATCGACTAAGACTCTCGGTATTTCATGCCCTCCGATCGAGAGATTTTTCGGTTGACTTTGTCTCGGGATGAATAGTGTTTTCAACGGTTTTTCCCGCGTGAACAGTGTTCCGAGCGTTTTACGACTTTTGAGATTTGAACCGCCCGTTTTTTGTTTGTACTTCCAGCCGCTGGTTTCGGTATTGATGGCCAGCCGCCGGTTCCTTTAGCTTGTGTGCTTCGGCGACAAGTCCACGGACGGCTGGACGTTCGTCACGGTCTTACGGGGAATGTTTATGGACGTCTTTGGAGTCAGAACATGCAAATGGATGATCTTCGGGCTGGTCCGGGCATGATGGTCGGTCGACTGGACGATGTTCGGATAATGAGTCTTGACTTGAGAAATGATCGTGGGCATATGATGAAGACCCGGCGGCTGGCACTTATCCCAGCCGCCGGTTGGTGTATCATGAAGACCCGGCGGCTGGCACTCATCCCAGCCGCCGGCCTTGGACAAAGAAGACCCGGCGGGCTGGCACTCATCCCAGCCGCCGGCCTTGGACAAAGAAGACCCGGCGGCTGGCACTCATCCCAGCCGCCGGCCTTGGACGAGTGAACACCCGGCGGCCGGCACTTATCCCAGCCGCCGGCCATGGTCGTGTGAAGACCCGGCGGCTGGCCTTGTCCCAGCCGCCGGCCGTGGACAACTGAAGACCCGGCGGCTGGCCTTATCCCAGCCACCGGTTGATGTACCAAGACGACCCGACGGCTGGCCTTATCCCAGCCGCCGGTTGATGGACCAAGCCGCCGGCCGTGGCATGATGAAGACCCGGCGGCTGGCACTCATCCCAGCCGCCGGCCTTGGACGAAGAAGACCCGGCGGCTGGCACTCATCCCAGCCGCCGGTTCGTGTCTTGGACGGGTCGTGGGCAGTTTACCTTAGCTCGTCCGTTCCAAGTTCGGGATTTCATCTCGACCTTGACTTCTCGTTCCGTCAATCTTCGAGGAGGGGATTTCGACCCCAACAGTTAGCCCCCCAGCTCTTTGCTTCCGTGGTTTGGAACAAGGAGCTCCGAGCTGAGAGTTTTATCGGGATTGACTGAAACGGGACGGCAATGAGTTTTCCCGTTCGTCCGTTCGTCCGCTTCTCTTTAATGTCTTGTCAGAGCATAGTTCACCATGGAAGTTCGTGCCATGTTTGCTATATCAAAGGAGTGGCTTCATTCATCTTTTCTTCACACTCCCTTCTTTTTTCAAGCTTTCTTCTTCAAGTTTCTCCTTTGAAAATTTTTCTTTAGCGATGGCTGGTGAAGGAGGTTCCCCTTTCGAACTCAACTTCGATGCAATCATGAACGATCCGTTTGAGTTTGATTTTATGTCCGCAGAGCAGGATGCGGTACTTGTGGAAGATCTATTGGCAGCTGGGGAAAATGCCATTCCACAAGCAGCGTACGGTCCCGAAGGTGTTCCCCAGCCGCCGGTTGGTGTATCATGAAGACCCGGCGGCTGGCACTCATCCCAGCAGCCGGCCTTGGACGAAGAAGACCCGGTGACTGGCACTCATCCCAGCCGCCGGCCTTGGACAAAGAAGACCCGGCGGGCTGGCACTCATCCCAGCCGCCGGCCTAATACAAAGAAGACCCGGCGGCTGGCACTCATCCCAGCCGCCGGCCTTGGACGAGTGAAGACCCGGCGGCCGGCACTTATCCCAGCCGCCGGCCATGGTCGTGTGAAGACCCGGCGGCTGGCCTTGTCCCAGCCGCCGGCCGTGGACAACTGAAGACCCGGCGGCTGGCCTTATCCCAGCCACCGGTTGATGTACCAAGACGACCCGGCGGCTAGCCTTATCCCAGCCGCCGGTTGATGGACCAAGACGACCCGGCGGCTGGCCTTATCCCAGCCACCGGCCGTGGCATGATGAAGACCCGGCGGCTGGCACTCATCCCAGCCGCCGGCCTTGGACGAAGAAGACCCGGCGGCTGGCACTCATCCCAGCCGCCGGTTCGTGTCTTGGACGGGTCGTGGGCAGTTTACCTTAGCTCGTCCGTTCCAAGTTCGGGATTTCATCTCGACCTGGACTTCTCGTTCCGTCAATCTTCGAGGAGGGGATTTCGACCCCAACAGTTAGCCCCCCAGCTCTTTGCTTCCGTGGTTTGGAACAAGGAGCTCCGAGCTGAGAGTTTTATCGGGATTGACTGAAACGGGACGGCAATGAGTTTTTCCGTTCGTCCGTTCGTCCGCTTCTCTTTAATGTCTTGTCAGAGCATAGTTCACCATGGAAGTTCGTGCCATGTTTGCTATATCAAAGGAGTGGCTTCATTCATATTTTCTTCACACTCCCTTCTTTTTTCAAGCTTTCTTCTTCAAGTTTCTCCTTTGAAAATTTTTCTTTAGCGATGGCTGGTGAAGGAGGTTCCCCTTTCGAACTCAACTTCGATGCAATCATGAACGATCCGTTTGAGTTTGATTTTATGTCCGCAGAGCAGGATGCGGTACTTGTGGAAGCTCTATTGGCAGCTGGGGAAAATGCCATTCCACAAGCAGCGTACGGTCCCGAAGGTGTTCCTCAGTGGGCGGCTGGTCCGAGCAATGCTCAAGGAATGCTCGGTTTTGCTAATGTTCCTCGATGGGAGCCCGGAACGGCGGCTGGGAATGAGGACATGCCCGAGACGGCGGCTGGGAATGAGAGCATTCCCGAGACGGTGGCTGGGAATGAGACCAGACCCGAGCCGGCGGCCGGGAGTTCGACGAGTATGGCGTCTGGTTCGAAGAGGGCGGCTGGCTCTAAGAACGCTTCCAAGAGGGCGGCTGGCATAGTAGCCGTATCAAGATGGGCGCTCGGCTCTGGAGGTGTCTTAGAGAGGGCGTCCGGTTCCTCTCGAGTCGAAATTGAAGGCGTTGCGCCGAGGACGAGTATAGTACGTGGCGTTTGGACTCCTCCTCAACATGTTGAGGACAACGGCGGATGGCGTGCATGGCCGTCCCGAGCTCTGGTCCCCTCCGAATATCGTCGTACTTGGCCAGAGACGGGTGATAGTCCGGCCATATCCGGGGAAGAAGTCAGGTCGGATCACCCGGAAGTGCCTATCTTTGTGCATCCGGACGTGAAGTCCGAATGTCGCTCTCCTGGAGAAGCTAAAGCCTATTGGGGTGAGGATATTTTTGCTTGGCAGTTTAAGAAGCCTGGACCGTCTACGAGTTACAGATCGATATCCGAGGGATTCAAGCATGGTCCTACTTTGAGCGATCGGGATTCACTAGCCGAGCTCAGATACGACTTCTGGATTTCAGACAAGATTAAGTTCTGTCTCCCGAAAGATGGGGATGGGATGAACAAGGCGCCAGAGGGCTATTTCGCCATGTACGAGTCGATGTTTTACGAAGCTTTCCTCTGGTTCCCGATCCCGGGAGCCATCTTCGAATTTCTCGAGCTATATGGGGTTGCGATCTCTCAACTTACCCCATCCGCTATAAGGATTTTGATGGGACTTGTGGTCCGTTGCGCCGAATGTGGGATCAAGTTGAAGGGTGATCTTATACGGAATTTCTTTTCTATGAGGATGGTTTCCAAGTCGGATTTCTTCTGCTCGGTCAATGTTCGGAAGAACGTGAAGCGTTTCTACACCGGGCTTCGACAGCATTGCAAAGCTTCGTGGCACGAGTTTTTCTACGTGAAACGCAGCCCGCTCACGGTTGGTTCCAATTTTGGCGGCTCGGTTAGGACCGAGTGGAGTTTGCCACGTAAGCGTTTCGTCTTTCTGTGAATTTTTTCTCTATAACTAGTCCCTACTCCTTTGCTTCATAACTTCATAACTTCATTCCTCACAACTTTTCATTTTTTCCTCTCTTCTCTCTTTAGTTCGAGATCCCTTTGCTCCTAGAGTTTCTGGGTTTGAGGATATCGTTGAAGAAGTTGATAAGAAGAAAATCAATTGGGAGTGTCCTGATCTCTGGCGCCGCTTTCTGGACGCAAAAGATATTTTAGAAGGGCGCGCTCCTCCGAAAGGTCCTGACTTTGTTGATCCAATGGCGACATACCACGGCATGGAGGGTGTTTAGAAGTACCGCCAGCAGAAGTATGGCGAGGCTGGACCGTCCGGAGAGGCGGCTGAGTTTGACCCGGCGTCCGGTTTTGTTTTACCGCCCGGGCCTGATTTCCATGGCGTGCCCGAGGAACAGATTGCTGCTCCTCAGGGTTCTGCTTGTGCCGCTGTTGTGGATAAAGGGAAGGGAGCTTCCAACAGCCCGGATCGTCCGAGGAAGGGCAAAGTAGCTCGGACGGCTGAGGCGTCTGATCCCGGTCTCCTTTTCGACGCTCGTAAGGCAGCGGGAGGAGATCCAGCCGAGTCCGTAAAAGTTGTGGACTACTTTGGCGGGTTGGCTCCGGCCTCTGCTGCGCCGTTTGATCGTTCAGCGGCTTACGGAGATCTGTCCTCCGACCTTATGATGGTAACTCTTTTTTCCTTTGGATTTGTTTGGACCCAGTTTGGTCTTTGCTGATATTTGCTTTTCTTTGATTCAGGTTGCCACCCGAGCTCATGCGACCCAGGTTGCCTTGGAAGCTTCGGAGAAAGAGTCCCGGAAGAAGGACAAGAAGATCAAGGCCCTGGAGGTCAAGCTTCGGAATGTGGAGAGGAGATCTCAGAAAGAGCTCAAGAAGGCGCTTGCGGAGGCTGAGCGGAAGATGGATCTGGCGCTTAAGCAAAGCCGCTGGAAGTTAGTGGAGAAGTACCGTCTCCGCATCGAGGGTGCTAAAGCTGCCCTTGCACCGATGCGTCAGGCGAAGTACGGCGAGACTGCCTTGACTGAGGTCAGCTCGAACCTTGATCTAGTCCGGGACATTAAGTCTAGGAAGTCCAAGGTCGAGGAGGAGGAAGGAAAGCTGGAGGCTTCGTTGCAGCGGCTCGAAGGAGGAGGCTGGGTTGGCTCCTACGATCGAGCTGCTGCCGTCCTTGACAGCTACTTGGTTTGCTCTCCGGTTTCTCCGTGCCAGTCTCCGGAGGCCGAGGCTTTGGATTACGCTGCTCCTACTCCTCTTGTTGAGTATGATTAGGCTTTGGCCTTTGTATCTTGCATTTTCTGCTTTGGTTGTGTTTGGGTCTTTTGACCCTTTTTATTGTATTTGCTTTGTTAACTGAACTTGGTCACTTGTATCTCCTTTCATGGAGATTTATTATCTATCTGCTTTTGCCTTCAGTTGTTATGGACTTCCTTGCTTGCTTTGCTTTTATAGTCTTGATAAAGGAGAAGATGGGCGGCCGGTATGTTTCTCTTCCGAGAGGGCGGCTGGCCCATTTTGTAGAGTGAAGGGTGGCTGGCCCGTTGTCTGGGCGGCTGGCCCATTTTGCGGAATGAAGGGCGGCTGGCCCGTCTCTCTACGGAGGACGGGCGGCTGGCCCGTTTTGTAGAGTGAAGGGCGGCTGGCCCGTTGTCCGGGCGGCTGGCCCGTTTTGCAGCTGATTGATATTGTGTTGGAACGAAGGGCGGCTGGTCCGTCACTCTACGGAGGACGGGCGGCTGGCCCGTTTTGGAATTGATTGGCGTTGCATCGGAGTGTTATCCCGGACACTCGAACTTTGGACCAGGTCATCTCTGCGAATATTTCCTGGGTTTAATGCAGTTTTTGTTGTCGCAGGGGATCTAGCTTGTTCAGATCTCTCTTGCGACTGAACGCTTTTAAGATCTCGCATCAGAGCCGGTTTGATACTGCGTTCTCGAGATGTCTTTGACCAGTGTTCCATGTCAGGCGCTTTACTGGGTTTAAAGAGTTTACTTTGTGTCTTGTGCTTCGCACTATTTGCCTATGCGAAGTGCTTAGTGAAAGTAAACTAATCAGAACAACGTCTCGAGCGCTTCCGGATTCCGGATTCCGATTTCCGATTCCGGACAAGATTAAGTTCCGTCTCCCGAAGGATGGGGATAGGATGAACAAGGCACCAGATGGCTATTTTGCCATGTACGAGTCGATGTTCTACGAAGCCTTCCTCTGGTTCCCGATCCCGGGAGCCATTTTTGATTTTCTCGATTTATATGGGGTTGCGATCTCTCAACTTACCCCTGGCGCCATGAGGATTTTGATGGGACTTGTAGTCCGTTGTGCCGAATGTGGGATCAAGTTGGAGGGTGATCTGATTCGGAATTTCTTTTCGATGAGGAAGGTTTCCAATTCGGATTTCTTCTGCTCAATCAACGTTCGGAGGTACGTGAAGCGTTTCTACACCGGGCTCCGACAGCATTGCAAAGCTTCGCGGCTTGAGTTTTTCTATGTGAAACGCAGCCCGCTTACGGTCGGTTCTGACTTCGGCGGCTCAGTTAGGACCGAGTGGAGTTTGCCACGTAAGTGTTTCGTCTTTTTGTGATTTTTTTTTTTTTTTCCTATAAGTAGTCCTTGTTCATTTGTTTCATTCTTCATAACTTCATTTCTCACAGCTTTTCTTCTTTTCTCTCTCTAGGTCGTGATCCCTTTGTCCCCAGGATTTCCGGGTTTGAGGATATCGTTACAGAAGTTGATAAGAAGAAAATCGACTGGGAGTGTCCTGACCTTTGGCGCCGTTTTCTTGACGCAAGAGATATTTTAGAAGGACGTGCCCCTCTCAAAGGTCCCGACTTCATTGACCCGCCGGCGACGTACCCCGGAATGGCGGGTGTTTGGAACTATCGCAAGCAGAAGTACGGTGAGGCCGGACCGTCCGGAGAGGCGGTCGAGTTTGACCCGGCGGCCGGCTTTGTTCTTCCGCCCGGACCCGACTTCCATGGCGTGCCCGGGGAACAGATTGCTGCTCCTCAGAGTTCAGCTTGTGCCGTCGCTGTGGACAAAGGGAAGGAGCTTCCAACAGCCCGGACCATTCGAGGAAGGGCAAAGTGGCTCGGACGGCCGAGGCGTCCGATCATGGTCTTCTCTTCGATGCTCGCAAGGCGGCGGGAGGCGATCCGGCTGAATCCGTTAAGGTTGTGGATTACTTTGGAGCGTTGGCTCCGGCCCCAGCTGTGCCGTTCGATCGTTCGGCGGCTTATGGAGATCTGTCCTCCGGTCTTATGATGGTAACTCCTTTTTCCGTTAGATTCGTTTGGACGCAGTTTGGTCTTTGCTGATATTTGCTTTTCTTGATTCAGATCGCCACCCGAGCTCATGCAACCCAGGTTGCCTTGGAAGCTTCGGAGAGAGAGTCCCGGAAGAAGGACAAGAAGATCAAGGCTTTAGAAGTGAAGCTTCGGAACGTGGAGAGGCGATCTCAGAAGGAGATTAAGAAAGTGCTCGCGGAAGCTGAGCGCAAATTGGAGCTGGCTCTTAAGAAGTGTCGCTGGGACTTGGTGGAGAAGTATCGTCTCCGCATCGAAGGTGCTAAAGCTGCCCTTGCGCCGATGCGTCAGGCGAAGTATGGTGAGACTGCCTTGACCGAGGTCAGCTCGAACCTTGATCTTATCCGGGATATTAAGTCCGGGAAGTCCAAGGTCGAGGTGGAAGAAGGAGAGCTGAAGGCGTCATTAGAGCAGCTCAACGGAGGAGGTTGGGCCGGTTCTTATGATCGGGCTGCTGCCATTCTCGAGAGCCACTTGGTGTGCTCTCCTGTTTCTCCGTACCAATCTCCGAATGCCGAAGATTTGGATTATGCAGCTCCTACTCCTCTTGTTGAATATGATTAGGCTTTTGGCCTTGTATTATCTGTTTCTGTTGTATCCGGGTCTTTTGACCTTTTTCATTGTATTTGCTTTGTTGTCTGAACTTGGTCACTCATATCTCCTTTCAAGGGGATTTATTATCTATTTGTTTTTGCCTTAGATGTTATGGACTTCTTTGCTTGCTTGCTTCGCTTTTATAGCCTTGATAAAGGAGAAGGCGGCCGGTATGTCTCTCTTCCAAGAGGGCGGCTGGCCCATTTTATAGAATGAAGGGCGGCTGCCCCGTCTCTCTACGGAGGACGGGCGGCTGACCGGTTTTGTGGAGTAAAGGGCGGCTGGCCCGTCTCTCTACGGAGGACGGGCGGCTGGCCCGTTTTGTAGAGTGAAGGGCGGCTGGCCCGTTCTGTAGCTGATTGATATTGCGTTGGAGTGTTGTTCCGGACACTCGAACTTTTAGACCAGTTTGTATTTTGCGAATATTCCTGGGTTTAATGCAGTCTTTTGTTGTCGTAGGGGACCGAGCTTGTTCGAATCCCTCTTTCGACTGAACGCTTTTAAGATCTCACATCAGAGCCGGTTTGATACTGCGTTCTCGAGATGTCTTTGACCAGTGTTCCCGTGTCAGGCGCTTTACTGGGTTTAAAGAGTTTACTTTGTGTCCTGTACTATGCAAAGTGTTGGTGAAAGTAAACTAATCAGAACATCGTCTCGAGCGCTTCCTGCAGGATCGCGGGATACAGGTTACGCCCTTCGGATGTTACTCCGGAAATTTGTATAGCGCGCTAGTTTTATCCTCTGTGGGATGTTGAAAGAACCATGGTTTAAAAAGATAGTCTTGTTGTGGCCAGCAACAGACGGATTTGTTGGAGAGGACTTAAGTGTTCGGGAGAAGTATCTTGATTGGTGATGGTCTTTGGATGAGATGCTAAGCCTCGATGTTCATCTGATTTTAAGTTCGAGTTGAAGATGTTTTATGAGATACTAAGTCTCAATGTTCATTTTCCTTGGGGTTTTCTGGATCCATTCGGTTTCTAGATCAAGTTTCAAGATGCTAAGTCTCGATGTTTGTCAGAACGGTGTTTTCAGGAAACTTTTTCAAGCTTTGGATGTGTTATGAGATGCTAAGTCCCAATGTCCATCTTCTTGAAATTTTTGCGAAAATTTGGGAGTATGTATATACGGACCCACTCCCCCCCTTTTTTAAGGAGAGGGGCAACTGAACTCGTTTTTTTAAGCGAGCTGCCTACGTACCCTTCGTGAAAAGGGATCAAGTCACCCGTAGTTCCGTTTTTTTTTTTTTTTTTTTTTTTTTGTGTGGCGGGAAGACGGTTAAGTCTTGGTAATGGAGTTGTCCGTCACAGCTCCGGCAGTTTCTGCGGTCTTTTCGGCCGTTTTTGTCTTCTCTTGGTTAATTTCAGTCTCCGTGGGCGGAACCTCCGTTTTTTCGAACTTTTCGGTTCTGCTCACTTTCTTTCCCAGTTCGGAGACTTTGTCTTCGTTCTTCCTCTTCGGGTTATCTCTTTGCGGGTTGGTCGGATTCCGGAGCTTGTGTTCCGCCAGAAAACAGATCCGAGCCTCCTTTTGATTTCCCCAAACGGTCTTGATTCCGTTTGGTGTCGGGAACTTCAGGCAGAGATGGTAAGTTGACGGGATTGCTCGCATTGAATTGATCCAGGGAGTTCCCATTATCACATTATAAATCGCGGGGTGGTTTGCCACCGCGAAGTTAACGATTTTCGTGATTCCGCCGGCACGAACTGGGAGCTGGATTGTTCCATCCGTCATTGTGACTTCGCCAGAGAATCCGGTCAGCGACCTCGGATTCGGCTTTATCATCGACGGGTCCACCTTCATCCTTTGAAGTGTCTCTCGAAAAATGACGTCCACCGAACTTCCGGTGTCGATCAAGACTCGGGAGACGTCGTGGTCGTTTATGTCCAACTCCACTACTAAAGGATCGTCATGAGGTTGGTCGAGGCCTTCGGCGTCTTTCTCGTGGAAGGCGATCCGGTAATCGTTTTCGGTGATCGGTTCCCGCGGGTTTGACTCCTTATCTCCTCTTCTCAGAAACGCCTTTATGGAGGCCACTGTATCTCGGCAGTATTGTGATCCTCCGATGATCATGTGGATTCTCCTGCGGTTGGCGGCGGAGTCGTCTCCGTTTGGTCTCCTTCCTCGTTTGGGGGTATCCTCGTTGGGCCTTTCGGGACGTTCCTGGTTAGGTCGTCCGTCTGGGGCGCCAGCATCTTCTTCGATAGCTCCGAGACTTTCGAGGGTCACTCCGTGATGAACGGTCGCCTAGAAATCCTTTCAATACTCGGTATGGGATAGATTAGCCGGAAGCTACTAGCTTCTTTGATGGCTTTGGATGGAGTGAATGGGTCGCACAAAGGTTGCGGATTGCCTTTGATATTCCCGGGACTTCTTTGCCTCTAGATATGACTCACTAGAACGACAAGGAAGAAGTGTTGATCAATGTAACCCAATGAACAACAAGAAAAGTTCTATGAAGAACAAAGAGAAAAACTCTCAAAATGTTTGATAAAAATTCGATCCTCAACTTGTGGAAACAAGTTTGTGTTTTAAACCAAAGAAACAAGGAAAAGAAGTTGAAAAGTTATAAGTTTAAGAAATTGCAATTAAAGGCATAAAAAGATAGAAATTGTTTTTAGAGAGGACTCTTGGGTTTTGGTCTTGAATTCGGTTCATGGGACATGATTCATGGTCGGTCCATCACGTACTTGGCCTTGAACTCGGATCATGCACACGCAGTTTGTCTCGTCCGGGTCTTCGTCCTTGAACTCCAAGAAATCAATCCCAATGGCCATCTTGAGTTCTTCAAAGTGTTCCTTAGCATCTTGGACGAGAGAGAAGTCGTATGGATCATCGGTCCATTGCTCGGGCTCGCTATCGACCATGGCACGTCCGGGTTCCGCGTGAAAGGCCTTGGTTCCATGTTGAGTTCCAGCTCGGGCCAACCCATTTCTGTCTCGACCAATCTGATTCTCTCGGTAGTTTGGTCGAGAAATATCTCGTTTGGGTCGAGAGATTCTTTCGTCCGGTCGTGGAACTAGTCGTAGCTCATTGTTCGGTCGTGTCGGGTCGAAACGGTACACGGCTGTACGTTCCGCGGATCGGTCAAGCACAGCCGGGCTCTCTCGGGCAACCTCCTTTCCGGGTCGTTGCATCCTCAGTCCTTGTTCAGGTTCAAGCTGTTCCGGTTCCGTGTACTGATCCGGGCCATTCTCCTCATCTTGGTCTGATATCTCACCCACGGATCTATCATTCCCCCTTCTTGAAAAGGATTCGTCCACGAATCTGGAACATCTGCCACAAAACGAACTAAATCAGCAACATTAAAGCTAGAAGAGATGTCATACTTACCTTGAAGATCAAGTTGGTAGGCATTGTTGTTCAAGCGTTTGATCACTTCAAAAGGTCCATCGATTCTCGGCATGAGTTTAGACTTTCTTTCTTCTGGAAACCTTTCCTTCCTTAGATGAACCCAAACAAAATCTCCGGGACTGAACAGCACTTCTCGCCTCTTCTTGTTGGCATACTTCTCGTACTGGCGAGTCTTGGCTTCAATGTTGGCCTTAGCTTGCTCATGAATCTTTTTGACCAGTTTGGCTTTCTCTTTTCCATCTTGGGGTTGAGCCTTGGATTTGGCCTGCTTGCAAACGACACACCGGCTACAGATTTTCTCCACTTCCTTTAACATGCTCGGCCAATAGAAATGATCTTGCAAGATCTTGCATGTCTTTTTCACGCCAAAGTGCCCCATCAATCCACCACCGTGAGCTTCCCTGATAAACATCTCCCTCAAAGAACAATGGGGAACACACAAACGGTTATCATGAAACAAAAAGCCATTGACTCGATAATACTTTCCAAATGCGGTTCTTTCACTCTCAAGATAAGGTTCTTTGAAGTCTGAGTCTTCTGTGTACAGCTCTTTCATAAATTCAAATCCAATCAGCTTTGACTCAAGAGTAGACAGGAGAACATACCTGCGAGAGAGAGCATCGGCCACAATGTTTTCCTTACCTTGTTTGTATTTGATCACGTAAGGAAAGGTTTCTATGAACTCCACCCATCGAGCATGCCTCTTGTTAAGTTTCTGCTGGCCTTTGAGATGTTTGAGGGACTCGTGGTCAGTATGAATGACGAATTCCTTGGGCCACAAGTAGTGTTGCCAAGTCTGAAGTGCCCTGACCAAAGCGTAGAGCTCCTTGTCATATGTGGGATAGTTCAAAGTAGCACCTCCAAGCTTTTCACTGAAGAAAGCGATTGGTTTCCTCTCCTGCATGAGCACAGCACCGATTCCTACACCAGAAGCATCACACTCAATTTCAAAAGTTTTCATAAAATCTGGTAAGACTAAGAGAGGGGCGTTTGTAAGCTTCTCTTTCAAGGTTTGGAAGGCGGTTTCTTGTGCTTCTCCCCATTTAAATCCACCTCCTTCTTGATCACTTCGGTCAGTGGAGCAGCTAGAGTGCTAAAGTCCTTGACAAACCGTCTATAGAACCCAGCTAGGCCATGGAAGCTTCTTACTTCTCCTACGGTCTTGGGACTTGGCCATTCACGGATAGCTTTCACTTTTTCTTCATCCACTTTGACGCCATCTGCACCAACAACAAAACCTAGGAAGACAAGGTTATCTGTTCCAAATGTGCACTTCTTCAAGTTAGCATAGAGTTTTTCTTTCCTCAGTACATCCAAGACTAATCGCAAATGACTAGTGTGCTCTTCTAAACTCTTGCTATAAACCAATATGTCATCAAAATAGACCACTACAAACTCGCCTATAAAAGATCTAAGCACATGGTTCATCAGCCTCATAAAAGTACTAGGAGCATTAGTTAAGCCAAAAGGCATCACTAGCCATTCATACAATCCATGCTTAGTTTTAAAAGCGGTTTTCCACTCATCTCCCTCTTTCATCCTAATCTGATGGTAACCACTTTTGAGATCGATCTTAGAGAAAACACAAGACCCATAAAGCTCATCTAACATGTCATCAAGCCTAGGAATAGGATGCCTATACTTTACCGTGATGTTGTTGATGGCTCTGCAGTCAACACACATGCGCCAGCTTCCATCCTTCTTGGGTACAAGCAAAACCGGCACAGCACATGGGCTCATGCTCTCTCGTATATATCCTTCTCCATGAGCTCTCCCACTTGTTTTTGCAACTCTTTGGTTTCCACAGGATTCGTCCTGTATGCCGGCCTGTTTGGCAATGAAGCACGGGCACAAAATCGATCTGATGTTCTATGCCGCGAATAGGTGGGAGGCCTTGTGGGTTGTCTTCTGGAAAGACATCTTCATATTCCTGCAAAATGTTCTTAAGATCACTCGGAATCTCCGGTGCAAGGTCAGAAGAAAGCATTAGTGTCTCCTTAAACATCAACAAAATCAAAGATTGTTGAGAAGCTAATACCTTCTTAGCTAGGCTGGCCTTAACATAAAAGTTGGAGTTCTTTACCGGTTCTCCTTTGAAGTACTTGCGTGTTGGTCTCGGTTCTTCTTGAGCTGTACTTGATCTGCGTGAACTTCTTGTGGAGTTAAAGGAACAAGTGTGATCTTTTGGCCGTTGTGATCAAAGGAGTGGCGATTAGAATAACCATCATGTATGACCTTGTTGTCAAATTGCCATGGTCTTCCCAATAATATGTGGCTAGCCTCCATAGGTAAAACATCACACAAAACCTCATCTTGGTATCGGCCAATTTTCAAAGGAACAGCAACTTGTTCTTTGACTTGCATCTCGCCCTCATCATTAAGCCATTCCAAGTTGTATGGTTTTGGATGCTTCTTCACATTAAGCCCAAGTTTCCTGACAAGAGTTTCACTTGCGACATTAGTACAACTTCCTCCATCAACAATCAAACTACAAACCTTATCATTAACAATGCAACGAGTATGGAAGAGATTCCCTTTGGGCCTTTTCTTCGTTTTTGATTTGCACGTTGAGGGATCGTCGAGTCACTAGCAAGTTTCCTGTAGCAGGATAGTCAAGGTCGCCTTCTTCTTCATCATAGATAGGCTCGGTTTCATCTCTTCCTCCTCGGACTCAACCTCTCCATTGTCACGGATGATCATGATCTTCTGGTTTGGGCAGTTGTTCGCATAATGTCCCATGCCTTGGCATTTGAAGCACCTGATATCCCTAGTTCTGCTCGTGGAGTCCACGGCTTTGTTCTTATCATCACGGGCAACAAACGGCTTAGTCTTAAAATCGGATTGAGAAGATGAGACCGTGCTCTTACCTTTGTCTTGAAATTGCGGTTTGGTGTTGGAGTTGTAGGATGGTCTGGAATAGCCCTTTCTCTTGATTTGCTGCTCAATCAAAATTGCCTTGTGAAGCATTTCCTCCAGGCTTTCATACTCTTGAAGCTCCATGCGATCTTGAATCTCGCGGTTGAGTCCAGCCAAGAACCGAGCCATGGTGGCTTCAAGCGACTCATCTGCATCAGCTTTAATCATAAGAGTCTCCATTTCTTGACAATAGTCCTCCACAGACTTGGTTCCCTGAGTTAAACGTCGGAGTTTTTGGTGTAGATCTCGGTGATAATGACTTGGTACAAACCGCTTTCTCATCAAGGTTGTGAGCTCTTCCCAAGTAGCAATGGGTCTATCACCTGATCTCCTCCTGTTTGTCACAATCTGATCATACCAATTAATAGCATAGCCAGTAAACTCAGCAGCAGCAAGCCTAACCTTTTTCAACTCGGAAAGATTTTTGCAATCAAAAACAAGTTCAATCTTTCTTTCCCATTCAAGAAAAGCATCAGGATCATTCTTGCCATTAAAAGAAGGGATTTTGAGTTTCAAACCAGTGAGACCATCATCAGGTCTAGCAGCAAAAGGATTTTCATTGCCTCCATCTCGGTTCCTTCCTTGACGTGCACGCCTATTAGATCGGACATCCTCTTCGGATTCTTCTTCCACGTCCGACTCTTCTTCGGATTGGTGTGTCCTGTTTCGTGTACGTCTCGTTTTGGATTTCCTCTTGGATGGTGTTTGCTGGTCTTCTTGGATTTTGTCCAGTCGAGCATGGATCTCTTCCAAACCTGCATTCATCATACGTTTTAATTCAGAGGTTAGTGCTTTTATTTGAAAACGAGATACTCCGGATCGTGATCCTCCTTGTTCCTCCTCTGAACTCATGTTGGTTTCCTGAAAAACTTATAAACAAACGAGGTTAATTGAAACAACTCTCACTCTCAAGTGTTTGGTTCCTCTCCCACTCAAACTCACAAGTTTCTTGGTGATCACTCAAAGCGTCTCTCAAGGTTCTAAAGGAACTAATCCGTCAAATCCAAAGAGAAACAATCGATCAACACTTGGGAAAGAGAAAGATAGAAAGTTGGAAGATTTTTTTCGAGAAATTGCTTTAACCAACCCAGATTGGATTTCTCCTCAATCTCCACTCTTGTTTGATTCACGATTTTCTCTCTTTTTTTTTTTTTTTTTTTTGATTCGTTTCTTTTGCAATCAAGCAAGAGAGATAGGTGGCCCAATTTCTCTGTTTATAGATAGAAAGAAAAGAACAGATTTTTTTTTTTTTTTATACAAGAAGAAAATAGATTTGTGGAGAGATGAGAAGATGATCAAGAAGAAAATACCGATTGAAAGGAGGCTCTGATACCACTTTGATGAACGGTCGCCTAGAAATCCTTTCAATACTCGGTATGGGATAGATTAGCCGGAAGCTACTAGCTTCTTTGATGGCTTTGGATGGAGTGAATGGGTCGCACAAAGGTTGCGGATTGCCTTTGATATTCCCGGGACTTCTTTGCCTCTAGATATGACTCACTAGAACGACAAGGAAGAAGTGTTGATCAATGTAACCCAATGAACAACAAGAAAAGTTCTATGAAGAACAAAGAGAAAAACTCTCAAAATGTTTGATAAAAATTCGATCTCAACTTGTGGAAACAAGTTTGTGTTTTAAACCAAAGAAACAAGGAAAAGAAGTTGAAAAGTTATAAGTTTAAGAAATTGCAATTAAAGGCATAAAAAGATAGAAATTGTTTTTAGAGAGGACTCTTGGTTTTGGTCTTGAATTCGGTTCATGGGACATGATTCATGGTCGGTCCATCACGTACTTGGCCTTGAACTCGGATCATGCACACGCAGTTTGTCTCGTCCGGGTCTTCGTCCTTGAACTCCAAGAAATCAATCCCAATGGCCATCTTGAGTTCTTCAAAGTGTTCCTTAGCATCTTGGACGAGAGAGAAGTCGTATGGATCATCGGTCCATTGCTCGGGCTCGCTATCGACCATGGCACGTCCGGGTTCCGCGTGAAAGGCCTTGGTTCCATGTTGAGTTCCAGCTCGGGCCAACCCATTTCTGTCTCGACCAATCTGATTCTCTCGGTAGTTTGGTCGAGAAATATCTCGTTTGGGTCGAGAGATTCTTTCGTCCGGTCGTGGAACTAGTCGTAGCTCATTGTTCGGTCGTGTCGGGTCGAAACGGTACACGGCTGTACGTTCCGCGGATCGGTCAAGCACAGCCGGGCTCTCTCGGGCAACCTCCTTTCCGGGTCGTTGCATCCTCAGTCCTTGTTCAGGTTCAAGCTGTTCCGGTTCCGTGTACTGATCCGGGCCATTCTCCTCATCTTGGTCTGATATCTCACCCACGGATCTATCACTCCGTTTCCGAGCTCCCCGGCTAACAGCTTTGCCGCGAGCCTCCTTCCGACGGTCCTGCAGTTTTCGGTCGAGTGGCCTTTTGTCTTGTGGAAGGTACAGAAGGCGTTCTCGTCGAATCCTGGTCGAGTCCATGTATTCCATGGTCCTTGCTGCGCTCATTATACGGTCTCTCCGTTTATCTGGTAGTTATGCGCTCCGCCCGGGTTGGGTTCTTCATCTCGGTTGGTTCGCCTACTTCTTCTCTCGTTTGGAAAGTTAGAAGGTTGCACCGTGCCTTTGGCGACCGATTTTGACGATTGGTGCTTTCCGGCTGGGACCCTCATGTCTTCCTCGTAGATGACGAAGTTGGAAGCACGGTGGAGAGCATCTGAATGGTGATTGGCGGGTTCACGGTAATTTCCTTTCGGAAGTTCGAAGTCTTCAGCAAGGACTTCTTTAGGGCGTTGATCGCGGCACTGTTGCTTAGTCCGTCAATTTTTGAGACTATCACCTTAAACCTTTCGATGAAATCTCGGAGGCTTTCTTCGGGTTCCTGCGACAGCGAGTAAAGATCTGCGTTGGACGTTGACTGTCTTATGAACAGCGAGAGTAATGTTTCAAGAAGGCTGCCGACAATTGTTCGAAACCATCGATTGAATCTCTGTCTAGCCTCGAGAACCATGACAAGGCTGATCCTTTCAGATGTTCCACGAAGAGGAGGCAGAATCCCGCGTCCCTCTCTTCGGGTCTGAATCTAGCCCGTCCCATAGCAATGTGGAAGGCTGTCATGTGGGCCTTCGGATCAGTCGTCCCGTCGTAGAAGGGAATTCGGATTTTTCCCGGGTCAGAGAGTCTGACGCTAGTGATCCTCGAAGTGAACGAGATCTTTTGCGTTTCCTCTAGGACACGGTCAATTTCCGGGGCCGCACTTGTCGCTTTATGGACCTGCGACCTTACCTCCTTCATCTGACTCGTGGTGAGTTCTAGGCGGGCACGGAGCTCATCCAGCTCGTCCCTTCGGCTAGCGGATCGATTAGCTCTGGCCTCTCGTTCCTCCTTCTCCTGCTCTTCGATCCAGCGGAGCTCTTCTTCGTCCGCGTTCAGATCTCCAGCTTCGTCGTCATTTCGTTTTCGGCTCTGTTCGTGGTGTCTCTCGGGTTTTCACCGTTAGTCACCGTGGAAGTCGGCCGTTCAACGGTTCGCCCAGTGGCGCTTTTCCGGTACAGCGGGGGTGGTGCTGACGGTCTCTCCTTGTTCCGACCGGGGTCTGTTCGTCGGGATTCTGACGGCCCGAGGATCCGCTCGCGGGGTGAAGATAGGGCGTCTTACTCTAGAGTCCGAGGGGCGTGTGCTGTTTCTGGGAAGCCGCTCTTTCTCGTGCGGCTGCTCTCTCTTGCCTGTTTTGCCGCTCCGTGATTTCGGCTACCATGTTCCGCAGTTCGGTGATCGCTGCATTCTCCGGGGCGGTGTTGGCTGTTTCCGTGATGATCGGATCTTGAAGTGGCATTCCGTATCTGGCGAGGGCCCCGGGGGAGTCCCGGGATTTCGACTGCTCCGTCGGTGGATGTCCCGGCGGCAGTTGTTCCGTTCTGGCCGCCGATGTGCTAATGGCGGGAAGTCCATTCCGGCTGCTGCTCCGGTCGGTTGGTTGGTGATGTCGTCAGTTCTTCTAGTCATTGTCTTCGTTCGGTATCCTTTTCGTTCTTAGGGTTAAGATATTTCTCGTCCCCCCAGACGGCGCCCAACTGTGAGAGCCGAAACTCACACTGTCAAAACTTATATTTAGTGGGGGCTCGAAAATTCTATTTATAAAGAACTAAAGGACCAAAAATGCAAAAAGATGAAAAGAGGGATTTTTATTGATATTTTCCGAAAGTACAAGGGAAATTAGCAAAAGCTGAAAAGTCTTATATTGCTAAAACTCCTAATACTCAGATTTGGGATGGATTTAACCTTTACATGAGCGTACATATATATACTGACAATCCTAGGAGGCTAAGACTTCAGATTTCCGATGTGGGACCTTGTCCTTCGCTCCCAGCCGCCGACTTAAGCTTTTTGGGCCCGATTTCCGGCCCGAGAGTCTTCCGTGATCCATCTGCGCATTCTGACCCAAATCTGGCCCGCCGGTGAATAGTGATCCGTGAATAGTAACCGGTGAATAGTAATCCGAATCTCGGTTTATGCTTAATTCGGTTTTTCGGTTAACTTTGTCTCGGGATGAATAGTGTTTTTAACGGTTTTTCCGCGTGAATAGTGTTCCGAGCGTTTTATGACTTCCGAGATTTGAACCGCCCTTTTTTTATTTGAACTTCCAGCCGCCGGTTTCAGTATTGATGGCCAGCCGCCGGTTCCTTTGGCTTGTATGCTCGGCGACTGGTCCACGGCTGGCTGGACGTTCGTCTCGGTCTTTCGGGGAACGTTTATGACGTCTTTGGGGTCAGAACATGCAAACGGATGATCTCCGGGTCGGTCCGGGCATTGAGTTACGTTTGACGGTCGGTCGACTGGACGATGTTCGGATGAGGGTCTCGACTCGAGAAATGATCGTGGACATGTGATGAAGACCCGGCGGCTGGGACAAGTGCAGCCGCCGGCCACGGACGAGGGGAGATCCGGCGGCTGGCTTCATCCAGCCGCCGGCCACGGACGAAGGGAGATCCGGCGGCTGGCCTCATCCCAGCCGCCGGCCACGACGAAGGGAGATCCGCGGCTGGCCTCATCCCAGCCGCCGGCCACAGACGAAGGGAGATCCGGCGGCTGGCACTGTCCCAGCCGCCGGCTGTTGGTGAAAGAGGACCCGGCGGCCGGCCATGTCCCAGCCGCCGGTTGGCTTCCTTGGACGGATCGTGGGCAGTTTGCCTTAGCTCGTTCGTTCCATGTTCGGGATAGGTTTCATTTGGTCTTGTCCGTCCCATGTTCGGATGAAGAAGACCCGGCGGCTGGCACTCATCCCAGCCGCCGGCCTTGGGTGGAGAAGACCCGGCGGCTGGCACTCATCCCAGCCGCCGGTTCGTGCCTTGGACGGGTCGTGGGCAGTTTGCCTTAGCTTGCCCGTTCCATGTTCGTGATTTGATCTCGACCTTGACTTCTCGTTCCGTCAATCTTCGAGGAGGGGATTTCGACCCCAACAGTTGTGAGATGCTAAGTCCCAATGTCCATCTTCTTGATTTGTTTGCGAAAATTTGGGAGTATCTATATACGGACCCACTCCCCCCTTTTTAAGGGGAGGGGCAACTGAACTCATTTTTTAAGCGAGCTGCCTACGTACCCTTCGTGAAAAGGGATCAAGTCACCCATAGTTCCGTTTTTTTTTTTTTTGTGGTAGGAAGACGGTTAAGTCTTAGTCATGGAACCGTCGGATGTAGCTTCGACGGTTTGTGAGGCAGTTTTCGTCTCATCTTGGTTCGTTTCTGTGGGCGGAACCTTCGTTTTCTCGAACTGTTCGGTTCTGCTTACTTTCTTTCCCAGTTCAGGGACTTCATCTTCTATCTTCCTTTTCGGGTTCTCTCTCTGTGGGACGGTCGGATTCCGGAGCTTGTGTTCCGCCAGAAAACAGATCCGAGCCTCCTTCTGATTTCCCCAAATGGTCTTGATCCCGTTTGGTGTCGGGAACTTCAGGCAGAGATGGTAAGTTGATGGGATAGCTCGCATTGAGTTGATCCAAGGATTTCCCATTATCACGTTGTAAATCGCGGGATGGTTTGCCACAGCGAAGTTAATGATTTTCGTGATTCCACCGGCACGAACCGGGAGCTGGATTGTTCCATCATTGTGACTTCGCCAGAGAATCCGGTGAGTGACCTCGGATTGGGCTTTATCATTGACGGATCCACCTTCATCCTTTGGAGTGTCTCCCGAAAAATGACGTCCACCGAACTTCCGGTGTCGATCAAGACCCGGGAGACGTCATGGTCGTTGATGTCTAGTTCTACCACCAATGGGTCGTCGTGAGGTTGGTCAAGGCCTTCAGCGTCTTTTTCGTGGAAGGCGATCCGATCGTCGTTTTCGGTGATCGGCTCCCGCGGGTTCGACTCCTTGTCTCCTCTCCTCTGGAATGCCTTTATCAAGGCCACTATGTCTCGGCAATACTGAGATCCTCTGATGATCATGTGGATTCTCCTGCGATTGGAGGCGGAGTCGTCTCCGTTCGGTCTCCTTCCCCGTTTGGGGGTATCTTAGTCGGGCCTTTCGGGACGTTCCCGGTTAGGTTGTCCGTCCGGGGCGCCAACGCCTTCTTCGATAGCTCCGAGACTCTTGAGGGTTATTCCGTTTCCGAGAATCCGGCGTCTCTTTCTTCGGGTTTGAATCTAGCCCGTCCCATAGCGATGTGGAAGGCCGTCATGTGGGCCTTTGGATCGGTCGTCCCGTCGTAAAAAGGGATTCGGATTTTTCCCGGGTCAGAAAGTCTAACGCTTGTGATCCTTGAAGTGAAAGGGATCTTTTGCGTTTCCTCTAAGACGCGGTCGATTTTCGGGGCCGCACTTGTCGCTCTATAGACTTGCGACCTTACCTCCTTCATCTGACTTGTGGTGAGTTCTAAACGGGCACGGAGCTCGTCCAACTCGTCCCTTCGGCTAGCGTATCGGTTAGCTCGGGCCTCTCGTTCCGCCATTTCCTTCTCTTCGATCCATCAGAGCTCTTCCTCATCCGCGTTTAGATCTCCAGCTTCGTCGTCGGTTTCGCTTTCGGCTCCGTTCGCGGTGTCTCTCGGGTTTCTGCCGTTAGTCACCGTGGAAGTCGGCCGTTCAGTGGTTCGTCTAGTGGCGCTTTTCCGGTTCAGCGGGGGTGGTGCTGACGGTTCTCTCCTTGTTCTGATTGGGGTCTGCTCATCGGGATTCTGACGGCCCGAGGGATCCGCTCGCGGGGTGAAGACGAGGCGTCTTGCTTCGAAAGCCCGGGGGCCGCGCGTCAGCTCCTGGGAAGCCGCTCTTTCCTGCGCGGCCGTTCTTTCTTGCCTGTTTTGCCGCTCCGTGATTTCGGCTACCATGTTCCTTAGCTCGGTGATCGCCGTGATCTCTGGGGCGGCGTCGGGTGAGCGCACTGGCGGAGGTCCCGGTTATCCCGATCGCTCCGTCGGCGGATGTCCCGGCGGCAGTTGCTCCGGTCCCGGCCGCCGATGTGCCGATGGTCGTTCCCGTGGCGGCTGCGGCCGGCTGGTTGGTGATATCTTCGGTTCTTCTGGTCATCGTCTTCGTTTCGTATCCTTTTCGTTCTTAGGGTTAAGAATATTTCTCTTCCCCACAGACGGCGCCAAACTGTGAGAGCCGAAACTCACACTGTCAAAACTTATATTTAGTGGGGGGTTCGAAAATTCTATTTATAAAGAACTAAAGGACCGAAAATGCAAAAGAGAGATTTTTATTGATATTTTCCGAAAGTACAAGGGAAATTAGCAAAAGCTGAATAGTCTTAAATTGCTAAAACTCCTAATACTCGGATCTGGGATGGATTTAATCCTTACATGAGCGTACATATATATACTGACAATCCTAGGATGCTAAGACTTCAGATTTCCGATGTGGGACTTTGTCCTTCCTTCCCAGCCGCCGACCTAAGCTTTTTGGGCCCGATATCCGGCCCGAGAGTCTTCCGTGATCCGTCGGCGCATCCTGACCCAAATCTGGCCTGCCGATGAATAGTAATCCGATGAATAGTAATCCGAATCTCGGTTTAGGCTCAATTCGATTTTTCGGTTGACTTTGTCTCGGGATGAATAGTGTTTTTCAACGGTTTTTTCCGCGTGAACAGTGTTCCGAGCGTTTTACGACTTCTGAGATTTGAACCGCCCGTTTTTTGTTTGAACTTCCAGCCGCCGGTTTCGGTATTGATGGCCAGCCGCCGGTTCCTTTGGCTTGTGTGCTTCGGCGACTAGTCCACGGACGGCTGGACGTTCGTCACGGTCTTACGGGGAATGTTTATGGACGTCTTTGGAGTCAGAACATGCAAACGGATGATCTTCGGGCTGGTCCGGGCATGACGGTCGGTCGACTGGACGATGTTCGGATAATGAGTCTTGACTTGAGAAATGATCGTGGGCATATGATGAAGACCCGGCGGCTGGCACTTATCCCAGCCGCCGGTTGGTGTATCATGAAGACCCGGCGGCTGGCACTCATCCCAGCCGCCGGCCTTGGACGAAGAAGACCTGGCGGCTGGCACTCATCCCAGCTGCCGGCCTTGGACAAAGAAGACCCGGCGGCTGGCACTTATCCCAGCCGCCAGCCATGGTCGTGTGAAGACCCGGCGGCTGGCCTTGTCCCAGCCGCCGGCCGTGGACAAGTGAAGACCCGGCGGCTGGCCTTATCCCAGCCGTCGGTTGATGGACCAAGACGACCCGGCGGCTGGCCTTATCCCAGCCACCGGCCGCGGCATGATGAAGACCCGGCGGCTGGCCTTATCCCAGCCGCCGGTTGGCCTTATCCCAGCCGCCGGTTGATGGACAAAGACAACCCGGCAGCTGGCCTTATCCCAGCCGTCGGCCGTGGCATGATGAAGACCCGGCGGCTGGCACTCATCCCAGCCGCCGGCCTTGGACAAAGAAGACCCGGCGGCTGGCACTCATCCCAGCCGCCGGTTCGTGTCTTGGACGGGTCGTGGACAGTTTGCCTTAGCTCGTCCGTTCCATGTTCGGGATTTCATCTCGACCTTGACTTCTCGTTCCGTCAATCTTCGAGGAGGGGATTTCGACCCCAACACCGGCCGCGGCTGCCATCCACGGGACTCCATTCCATTGCTTCTTCGGCCATCGTCTTCTTTTCGTATCCTCTCGTTCTAAGAGTTAAGAATATTTCTCATCCCCACAGACGGCGCCAAACTCTTAGAGCCGAAACTCACACTGTCAAAATTTATATTTTATGGGGATCCGAAAATTCTATTTTAAAAGAACTAGAGGACCGAAAATGCAAAAAGATAATTTTATTGATATTTTTTCGAAGTACAAGAATATTAGCAAAAGTTTTAATAAGTCTCATAATGCTAAAGCTCTTAATACTAGAATTTTGGATACTTTCAACCTAGTACAAGCGTCTATATTTATATTAGGAGACCTAGGAGACTAAAACTCTTTCTGGGCGATGTAGGACAAATTTCCTTCCTTCTAGGCGCCGACCTAATCTTTAAGACTCGATTTCCGGCCCGAAATCTTCAGCAGTCCGTCACATAGTCTGATCCTGGCCCAATGAAAATTAACCGTGAATAGTAATTGGATCTCGATTAAATTTAAATCGCTTTTTCGGTTAACTTCTTTCCGTTTTTAATAGTATTTTAACGGTTTTCCCGCGCGAACAGTCTTCCGAGCATTTTTACGACTTCTGAAACTGAGACGCCCGTTTTTCTCCTCGAATCTTCGGCCGCCCGCTTTGTGTTGATGTCCAGCCGCCCATTCTCTGCCTTGTGTGCATGGGCGGCCAGCCAAGGTCCATGGGCAGCTGGCCAAAGTCCATGGGCGGCTGGCCAATGCTCGTGGGCGGCTGGCCAAAACTCGGGATCAGAACGTGCAGACACCTTGCCTTGGATTGATCCGTGCCCGAAGTTATGCTTGAAGGAAGGATGATGGGCGGCTGGAGCTTGGTTCGGGACACGTCCAGCCGCCATGCCTCGATCAAAGGATGCTGGGCGGCTGGAACTTGGTTCGGGACAAGTTCAGCCGCCAGGTCTTGATGCAAAGATGCTGGGCGGCTGGCTATGCTTGGGATATGTCCAGCCACCGTGCACTGATCGAAGCATGATGGGCGGCCGAAGCATGCTCGGGATAAGTCCAGCCGCCGTGTACTGATGAGAGAGTGATGGGCGGCCGACCATGCTTGGGATAAGTCCAGCCGCCGTGTACTGAGGAGAGAGTGATGGGCGGCCGACCATGCTCGTGATAAGTCCAGCCGCCGTGTACTGAAGAGAGAGTGACGGGCGGCCGACCATGCTCGGGATAAGTCCAACCGCCGTGTACTGATTGAAGAATGATGGGCGGCCGAAGCATGCTCGGGATAATTCCAGCCGCTGTGTACTGAGGAGAGAGTGATGGGCGGCTGAAGCATGCTCAGGATAAGTCAAGCCGCCATGTCTTGATTGACATGAGATAGTTAGCCTTCCAAGATAGTCTGGGCGGCTGGCGCTGAATCACAACAAGACGACTTATTAACCATGGTTCTTTCAACATCCCGCAGTGGATAAATTTAGCGCGCTATATAAATTTCCGGATAATATCAGAAAGGCGTAACCTGATCAGGAATACAGGAAGCGTCATGACAATATTCTAGTTTAGCATATCTTCACAAGCGCTCCGTAGATTGGGATAGTACGGGGCGTAAACCGCGAAATGAGCTCGCCAAACCCAGTAAACGCCAACATGGAAAGCTGGTCTTAAACATCTCACGAAGAAGTACCAAACCGGCCCTGGTGCGAGATTGAAAAACTCGTCCCAAAAACTAGCAACTAAACTCTACCCGGCAACCAAAATTGCCGATCTGATAACATGAAAGGGATACCTCCCGAATACTCTGATCCAGGCGCTTGGAACAGCACCCCGATCAACCTGACCCGAAACAAAACAAGCCCTCGAAAGCTATCTACAAGCAAACCAATTGGTGTTGGGCGAGCCGCCCAGCACTCTGCAAAAAGGGCCAGCCGCCCGTCCTCTTTTAAGTGATGGGCCAGCTGCCCATCATTCCGCAAAAAGGGCCAGCCGCCCATCCTCTTTTGAGTGATGGGCCAACCGTCCGACATTCCACAAAAGGGCCACCCGCCCGTCCTTCTTCGAGTGATGCGCCAGCCGCCCAACATTCCGCCAAAAGGGCCAGCCGCCCGTCCTTCTTTGACGGGCCAGCCGCCCAGCATTCCGCTAAAAAGGCCAGCCGCCCAGCATTCCGCTAAAAAGGCCAGCCGCCCACTATCCTTAGTAAGATGGGTCAGGCGCCAACTTTTCATCAGAACACGTTGAACTATAAAACATTTGAGATCTTTGCCCTAAAGACGAACATGGTACCCGAGATATAAAGAAAAAAAGCCATATTTTATTAAAATCTCAAAACAAAATCAGCCCAGGCCAGGGATCTGGCTGGGTATAACAGAAATCCAGAAACAAAAGTCCAAGCAAAAAACAGAAACTACAAATCAAGAATCTGGACCAAACACCTTAACAACAGCAATATCCAAAATTCCAAGGACCGACTCGTTAGATCCCGCTAGATCAACCACCCCGAGAGAAGTAGCCTCTTCCTCGATCGAGCCTACCTCGGATACTGAAACATTATCACCGCCAGAAAGCTGAACCAATTGAGAGTCAATCTTTCCTCGAACTTGAGCAATCACTTCATCAAACCGAGCTTCAGCTCCGTCGAACTCGCCTTTCCACGTGGTCAGTTTCACCTTCTCCTCATCCAAGTTGGGAGTTTTAATCCCCTGAAGCAACGCGACAAGCTCGAGGTTCCTCGCTATCTGAGCCAAATTCACCTCCTGGGGACTTGCCTCGGACAGAGATCCGAGGGCTTCCTTCAGCTCGCCCAGGAAGGTGCGAAATTTGGCAATAGAAGCTTTGCGGCCGTCTGCATAAGCCCACTTCACTTTCAAATGGCTCGAAGCCTTCGCATCGGCTAATTGATCCTTCAAAAACTTTAACTCTTTAGCCTGACGCGAATCCCTGGCCTCCAGGCGGACCTTAGAATGCACCGCCTCGTCTCTTTCCGCACGCAGCGAGGCAAGCTGCTTCTCGAGCGACTTGACCTGACACGAACTTGACGCCTCATGATCACCGAGTTTTCTCCATACTGATCGAGCATCTTCCCGAGCCTCCTCGGCATGTTTACGAATTCCACGAATTGGCTTGATCCCTGTGTTCGGGGTACGTAGGCAACTCGTCTTCTGGCGAGTTCAGCTACTTTCCTTTTTACAATTTCAAGGGTGGAGTGGGTCCGTAAACTCATATACTCCCACAAAATTTTGGAATACCGCCTCTTGGTATGCACAAACACCAACTCTCGGCATACACAAACACCGCCTCTTGGCATACACAAACACCGCCTCTCGGCATAGTTATTACCGTCTGTTGCTGATCACAACAAGATGACTTATTAACCATGGTTCTTTCAACATCCCGCAGTGGATAAATTTAGCTATATAAATTTCCGGATAATATCAGAAAGGCGTAACCTGATCGGGAATGCAGGAAGCGTCAGGACGATATTCTAGTTTTGCTTATCTTCAGGAGTGCTCCGTAGATTGGGATAGTACGGGGCGTAAACCGCGAAATGAGCTTGCCAAACCGAGTAAATGCCAACATGGAAAGCTGGTCTTAAACATCTCACGACGAAGTACCAAACCGGCCCTGGTGCAAGATCGAAAAACTCGTCCCAAAAACTAGCAACAAAACTCTAAACCCGGCAACCAAAATCGCCGGTCTGATAACATGAAAGGGATACCTCCCGAATACCCTGATACAGGCGCCCGGAACAGCACCCCGATCAACCGGACTCGAAACAAAACAAGCACCTGCAAGCTATCTACAAGCAAAACAATGGGTACAGGGCCAGCCGCCCAGCACTCCGCAAAAAGGGTCAGCCGCCCAACATTCCGCAAAAAGGGCCAGCCGCCCAACATTCCACAAAAAGGGCCAGCCGCCGGTCCTCTTTTGAGTGATGGGCCAACCGTCCGACATTCCGCAAAAGGGCCACCCGCCCGTCCTTCTTCGAGATATGGGCCAGCCGCCAAACATTCCGCCAAAAGGGCCAGCCGCCCATCCTTCTTTGACGGGCCAGCCGCCCAGCATTACATAAAAAGGGCCAGGCATCCATCCTCTTTTTGATTGATTGGCCAGCCGCTCAGCATTCCGTGAAAAAGGCCAGCCGCCCACTATCCTTAGTAAGATGGGTCAGGCGCCCTCTTTTCATCAGAACACGACGAACTATAAAACATTTGAGATCTTTGCCCTAAAGACGAACATGGTACCCGAGATATAAAGCAAAAAAGCCATATTCTATTAAAATCTCAAAACAAAATTCAGCCCAGACCAGGGATCTGGCTGGGTATAACAGAAATCCAGAAACAAAAGTCCAAGCAAAAAACAGAAACTACAAATCAAGAATCTGAACCAAACGCCTTAACAACGGCAATATCTGAAATTCCAAGGACCGACTCGTTAGATCCCGCTAGATCAACCACCCCGAGAGAAGTAGCCTCTTCCTCGATCGAGCCTACCTCGGATATCGAAACATTATCACTGCCAGAAAGCGGAACCAATTGAGAGTCAATCTTCCCTCGAACCTGAGCAATCACTTCATCAAACCGAGCTTCAGCTCCGTCGAACTCGCCTTTCCACGTGGTCAGTTTATCCTTCTCCTCATCCAAGTTGGGAGTTTTAATCCCCTGAAGCAACGCGACTAGCTTGAGGTTCCTCGCTATCTGATCCAAATCCACCTCTTGGGGCCTTGCCTCGGACAGAGATCCGAGGGCTTCCTTCAGCTCGCCCAGGAAGGTGCGAAATTTGGCTACAGAAGCTTTGCGGCCGTCTGCATGAGCCCGCTTCACTTTCAAATGGCTCGAAGCCTTCGCATCGGCTAATTGATCCTTTAAAACCTATAACTCTTTAGCCTGATGCGAATCCCTGGCCTCCAGGCGAACCTTATAATGCACCGCCTCGTCTCTTTCCACACGCAGCGAGGCAAGCTGCTTCTCGAGCGACTTGACCTGACACGAACTTGACGCCTCAAGATCACCGATTTTTCTCCTTACTGATGGAGCGTCTTCCCGAGCCTCTTCAGCATGTTTACGAATTCCACGAACGGCTGATTCATACGAGCTGACGCACTTGTTCACGGAAGACATGAACTACGGACAATAGACGGGATTAGTAAAATACAAAAAAAGGGGATGGGTCCAGAAAAGCAAAGAGTGAATGAAACGAACCTTCAACACACTCAAGGCCATGTCCTCATATTTCTTAGATTCTTCTAGACCATCGCATGAAGGAAACTTGAAACTAGCATCCGTGATCACCGAAAAACCACCTCGGGAAAAGCGAGTCTGGGTGAGGAAACCGCCTGTGGACCTTCAGAAGAAGAAATTTTGGCGCCACCATCAGTGGGACAACCCGTCTGTTTGCGCAGCACGCCATCTGCTCCGTTCAGACCGTATACGACTCCGCCAGCCGCCGCCCGAACCTTAGGCGAACGCCTCGCGATATTCCGCGCCAAAATAACCTCCTTCTTCAATAGAGTAACCACAACGGTCGATTAAGCTAGCTTGTCAGCAGGCCACTCCGACGGAGGAATGGCTAGACCACTGTCCGCCAATCCTTGCCCTGAAGAGTGAGCCGCCGCCATATCTTCGGGATTCTTTCCCGACTTACTCGCATCTTCGTTTCCTTTCCCACTTTTCTCCATCTTTTTCCTCTCACGAAGGGATGGCCTAACGATGGTAGCTGATTCAAGGAAATATGATCGACTTTCGAAAAATTTGTGAGGAAAACGAAAGGGAACAGGTGCGTATATATACAGCCGGATAGTCCGAATCTTAACTCGACCAGGAATGGGATTTTTCCAAATTCTAACTCGACTGGGACAGGAATTTCCAAATCCGGTCCAGCCGCCAATGGATCAGGAATACAAAAAAAAGGAAAAAAAAAATCTTTATCGAACGCGGATACTTTCCCGTTCCATCAATCCCAATAAACTCTCCGCTCGAAACTCATTGCTTTGGATTACGAAAGCAAAGAGCTGGGGGGCTAACTGTTGGGGTCAAAATACCCTCCTCGGAGATTGATAAAACGAGAACTGAAGATCAAGATCAAACGGCTGGACTTTTCCCGAACCAAGTTCCAGCCGACCAGCATCTCTTCACCAAACCTTGGCGGCTGGACTTGTCTCGAACCCAGTTCCAGCCACCCAGCATCTTTGCATCAAGACATGGCGGCTGAACTAATCCCGAGCATCACGCTTCAGCCGCCCATTATCATCCCATCAGTGCATGGCAGCTGAACTTATCCCGAGCATCACGCTTTAGCCGCCTGTCATCTTCTCAATCAGTGCACGACGGCTGAACTTATCCCAAGCATCATACTTCAGCTGCCCACCATCCTCTCGTCAGTGCATGACGGCTGAACTTGTCCCGAGCATCACGCTTCAGCCGCCCGTCATCTTCTCAATCAGTGCACGGCGGCTGAAGTTTTCCCGGGCATCATACTTCAGCCACCCACCATCCTCTCATCAGTGCATGGCGGCTGAACTTATCCCGAGCATCACGCTTCAGCCGCCCATCATCTTCTCAATCAGTGCACGGCGGCTGAACTTGTCCCGAGCATCATGCTTTAGCCGCCCACCATCCTCTCATCAGTGCATCGCAGCTGAACATATCCCAAGCATCACGCTTCAGCCGCCCATCATCCTTCAGTCAGTACACAGCGGCTGGACTTATCCCGAGCCAGTCCAGCCGCCCATGATCCTTACTTCGAACATAATCCCGGGCTCCGATCAATCCAAGGCAAGGTGTATGCACGTTCTGATCCCGAGTTTTGGCCAGCCGCCCACGAGCATTGGCCAGCCACCCATGAGCCCAAGGCAGAGAATGGGCGGCGGGACATCAACACGAAGCGGGTGGCTGAAGGTTCGAGGAGAAAAACGGGCGGCTTGGTCTCAAAACTCGTAGAAATGCTCGGAACACCATTCGCGCGGGAAAACCGTTAAAATACTGTTCAGAAAACACTATTAATCCCGAGGAAAAGTTAACCGAAAAATCAATTTAAGTTTAATCGAGATCCGGTTTACTATTCATGGATTACAATTCATTGGTCTGCTATTCACGGATTTACTGTTGATCGGGCACTATTCATCAAAAATCGGGCGGACCAGAATCAGATTACGTGACAGACTGCTGAATATTTCGGGCCAGGAATAGGGCCCAGAAGACTAGGTCGGCGGCTGAAAGGAAGGAACTTTGTCCCACATCGCCCAGAAGGAGTTTTAGCCTCCTAGGTCTCCTAGGTCTCCTAGTATAAATATAGACGCTTGTACTAGGTTAAGATCATCCCAAACTTGAGTATTAAGGCTTTTTGCAATATAAGAATTTTCAGCTTTTGCAATTATTCTTGTACTCCGAAATATTATCTAATAAAATCATCTTTTTGCATTTTTGGTCATTTAGTTCTTTTAAAATAGACTTTTTGGATCCCCATAAAATATAAGTTTTGACAGTGTGAGTTTCAGCTCTCACAGTTAAGTGGCATAGTTAGGATGAGATCAGTGTTCTATGATGTGTCTTCTTCTAGTTAACCCTCACCTCTATTTAAACCCTCTTCTCCCTTGGTATTTCACTCTTTGAGAAAACCAAAACTTCCTTCCCTTTGTTAAGTGTTAGAAGTGAGAGAGAGAAACTGAAGAGGAGGTCTGCAGTTTGTGGTGAGGAGAACCTGACCTTGTGGAGAGTGTCTTTAGATCCATTTGGAGCGTTTAAGGTGAGTTTCAGACTTAGGAACCCCTCCTTTTACCCATGCTTTACTTGCTATTTTAGAGGTCGATGAAGTTAACTATTGATTTTAGATGGTTTAATCTTGATTGATATTAAAGAATTGCTTGCATGATCTTCTTTGCTTGGATTTGATTGATCTTCTTTCTCTTGAATTAATTGGTCTTGTGATGATTCATATACTGTATTGCGTGATATTTATTGGCGAGTTCTTGTTGTTCAAGAACTGCATGGCTAGTGTTTAGCATGCATGGTTAAGTGGGTTACATTTATAGACCTGCATGGTAGTGAGTGTGTTGATTAGATGATTTGGAGTAATGGATTTATGCATGCAAATTGAGATAGATAGTGTTGAGTAAGATTTGGTATTGAGGTTACCTATAGCTGTGTTGGTATGGGAATTAGAATGTTTGAGAATTAGATTAGTAAAGTAAAAAGGAATAGGTTGGTTAATTGATTAAATTGTTTAATTAAGAGTTAGTTAGAAGGGTAATTAAGAATAAATTGTGTAGGAATCTAAGCGAATGATAATTGGAATTAGGCTGCATGGTTAGTTGTTGTAAAATGATTAGGTGAAGGATAGCTTAAGTGAACGAACGTTATAGATTGCATGTTTGCTAAGTTATCGGTATAGAGTAACTTAGTTGTGGAACAATAGGCTGTTTATTGCTAGGTTATCGATTAGTAAAGGATTGGTGAATACGAAATGAATTAGGATGCATGTTAAAAAGAACAAGAATTGAGGTAATAAACATAGATTGAAAGTGGTCAGTAATTAAGGAAGAAGTATAGTGAAGAAGTGGGGGTATTCGGTTGATAAAAGAATTTACTCGTATTTTTTTTGGTTTGTAAAAGGAAATGTTTTGTGTGGATTTTGATTGCTTGCAAGGAAAGTGTTGATTTGAAAAAGGGATTGTGTCTGGATTTTCGATTGCTTGGTGTATAAGCATGTTGTCTTGTTGTTGTTGTGCTTGTGTGGGATTGTTTTTTGTAGGTAACCTCTGTGGTGTAAGCTAACGTGTTATGCAGTTATCACCACAGAGGGAGGCTGTTGAATTCGGCTGGTGAGCCGTGAGACGTGGAGATTGAGATGTTGATTATTGTGGTTTGAGGTTGTGACGAGTTGTGTTGTTGTTGAGATGGTGAGTCGGTCCGATTGATGGGTAGTCTTTCGGACTGAGGCGGAACTGTGATAGGCGGTTTAGTGACGGTATGTGCGTGATCCTCAACGTCCTCCACGGAATCGATTGACAGAGAGGTGCGAAAGACTCGGAGAGACCAGATGGCAGCCCGGGCCGAGTGTACCCGATGGGGTACGGTGTTGAGAGCTTTCAGAAGAGGAAGGACGTAGCTGGGGTCTGGAAACACTTGTGCGAAAGCCAGTGAATGTCGTTGTTTTGTGGTGAAGTTCCGGCTTGACGGCCTTTGTGATAGTCAAGTGCAGGGTGTTCACGAGGATCTACGCCATGCCTTGAGATCTCAGTGCCCACGCGTGTGTTGTGCGTTGTGAGAACGCGGCTTCAGAAGAGTGTTGAGGTATCGTCTACTAACGTTTTTGTGCTTCGGCTATTTAATTTCTGTTGCTTCGGCTATTCTATGCTTATGTGTTGTGTGTTGCATGTGGGTTGGGTATCCTTGTTTGTGAGAGCCGGAAAGTCACACTGTCAATACTTATATTTTATGGTGGCTCGAAAATGCTATTTTAAAAGAACTCAAGGACTGAAAATGCAAAAAGATGATTTTATTAGATAATATTTCGGAGTACAAGAATAATTGCAAAAGCAGAAAAGTCTTATATTGCAAAAAGCCTTAATACTCGAATTTGGGATGATCTGAACCTAGTACAAGCGTGTATATTTATACTAGAAGACCTAGAAGGCTAAAACTCCTTCTGGGTGATGTGGGACAAAGTTCCTTCCTTCCAGCCGCCGACCTAGTCTTTTCGGCCCGATTCCCGGCCCGAAATCTTCAGCAGTCCGGCACGTAATCTGATCCTGGTCAAGGATGATGGGTGGCTGAAGCATGATGCTCGAGATAAGTTCATCCGCCATTTCTTGATGCAAAGATGCTGGGCGGCTTAAGCATGATGCTCCGGATAAGTTCAGCCGACGTCCATGTTGGGGTCGAAATCCCCTCCTCGAAGATTGACGGAACGAGAAGTCAAGATCGTGATCAAATGGAACTTATCCCGAACATGGAACGGGCGAGCTAAGGCAAACTGCCCACAATCCGTCCAAGACATAAACCGGAGGCTGGGATAAGGCCCGCAGCCGGATCTTCATTCATCCACGGCCGGCGGCTGGAATGAGGCCAGCCGCTGGGTCTCCTTTCACTCACGGCCGGCGGCTGGGATGAGGCCAGCCGTCGGGTCTTCCTTCACCCACGGCCGGCGGCTGGGATGAGGCCAGCCGCCGGGTCTTCTTGATCCATCAACCGGCGGCTGGGATAAGGCCAGCCGCCGGGTCTTCTTAATCCGTCAACCGGCGGCTGGGATAAGGCCAGCCGCGGGGTCCTCTTGATCCATCAACCGGCGGCTGCGATAAGGCCAACCGCCGGGTCCTCTTGATCCATCAACCGGCGGCTGCGATAAGGCCAGCATCGTCCAGTCGACCGACCGTCGAACATAACTCTAAGCCCGAACCGACTCGAAGACTATCCGTTTGCATGTCTTGATTCCAAAAACGTCCATAACATTCCCCGAAAGACCGTGACGAACGTTCAGCCGTCCATGGACCAGTCGCCGAGCACACGGCCCAAAGGAACCGGCGGCTGGCCATCAATACCGAAACCGGCAGCTGGAAGTTCAAACAAAAACAGGCGGTTCAAATCTCAGAAGTCGTAAAACGCTCGGAACACTGTTCATGCAGGAAAAACCGTTGAAAGAACACTATTCATCCCGAGACAAAGTTAACCGAAAAACCGAATTGAGCCTAAACCGAGATTCGGATTACTATTCATCGGATTACTATTCATCGGTTTACTATTCACGGTTCACTATTCATCGGTGGGCCGGATTTGGGTCAGAATGCGCGGATGGATCACGGAAGACTCTCGGGCCGGATATCGGGCCCAAAAAGCATATGTCGGCGGCTGGGAAGGAAAGACAAGGTCCCACATCGGAAATCTGAAGTCTTAGCCTCCTAGGATTGTCAGTATATATATGTACGCTCATGTAAGGGTTAATCCCATCCCAGATCCGAGGATTAGGAGTTTTAGCAATTTAAGACTATTCAGCTTTTGAATTTCCCTTGTACTTTCGGAAAATATCAATAAAAATCTCTCTTTTGCATTTTGGGTCCTTTAGTTCTTTATAAATAGAATTTTCGAGCCCCCACTAAATATAAGTTTTGACAGTGTGAGTTTCGGCTCTCACAGTTTGGCGCCGTCGGTGGGGACGAGAAATATTCTTAACCTAAGAACGAAAAGGATACGAAACGAAAACGATGACCAGAAGAAGCGACGATATCACCAACCAACCGGCCGCAACCGCCGCGGGAACGACCGGAACGGGAATTCCAGCCATCGGCACATCGGCGGCCGGGACCGGAGCAACTGCCGCCGGGACATCCGCCGACGGAGCGATCGGGATAACTGGGACCTCCGCCAGTGCGCTCACCCGATTCGGAATGCCGATCGAGGACCCGATCATCACGGAAACAGCCAACCCCGCCCCAGAGAACGCGGCGATCACCGAGCTGAGGAACATGGTAGCCGAAATCGCAGAACGGCAAAACAGACAAGAAAGAACGGCCGCGCAGGAAAGAGCAGCTTCCCAGGAGCTGACGCGTGGCCCCCGGGCTTTCGAAGCAAGACGCCTTATCTTCACCCCGCGAGCGGATCCCCCGGGCCGTCAGAATCCAGATGAGCAGACCCCAATCAGAACAAGGAGAGAACCATCGGCACCACCTCCACTGCACCGGAAAAGCGCCGCTAGGCGAACCGCCGAACGGCCAACTTCCACGGTGACCAACGGTGAAAACCCGAGAGACACCGCAAACGGAGACGACAGGGAGGAAAGCGAAACCGACGACGAAGCTGGAGGTCTAAACGCGGATGAGGAAGAGCTCCGATGGATCGAAGAGCAGGAAAAGGCGGAACGAGAGGCCCGAGCTAACCGATCCGCTAGCCGAAGGGACGAGTTGGACGAGCTCCGTGCCCGTTTGGAACTCACCACAAGTCAGATGAAGGAGGTAAGGTCGCAAGTCCATAAAGCGACAAGTGCGGCCCCGAAAATCGACCGTGTCTTAGAGGAAACGCAAAAGATCCCGTTCACTTCAAGGATCACGAGCGTTAGACTTTCTGACCCGGGAAAAATCCGAATCCCTTTTTACGACGGGACGACCGATCCAAAGGCCCACATGACAGCCTTCCACATCGCTATGGGACGGGCTAGATTCAAACCCGAAGAAAGAGACGCCGGATTCTGCCTCCTCTTCGTGGAACATCTGAAAGGATCAGCCCTGTCGTGGTTCTCGAGGCTAGAAAGAGACTCGATCGACGGTTTCGACAGATTGTCGGCAGCTTTTCTGAAGCATTACTCACTGTTCATAAGACAGTCAACATCCGGCGCGGACCTCTACTCGCTGTTGCAGGAGCCCGAAGAAAGTCTTCGAGATTTCATCGAAAGGTTTAAGATGATTGTCTCGAAGATTGACGGCCTAAGCAACAGTGCCGCGATCAACGCCCTGAAGAAGTCCTTGCTGAAGACTTCAAACTTCCGAAAGGAGATTACCGTAAACCCACCTGTAACCATTCAAGATGCTCTCCACCGTGCTTCCAACTTCGTTATCTACGAGGAAGAAATGAGGGTCCCAGCCGGAAAGCACCAATCATCGAAATTGGTCGCCAAAGGCACGGTGCAACCTTCTAACTTTCCAAACGAGAGAAGAAGTAAGCGAACCAGCCGGGATGAGGAACCCAACCCAGGCGGAGCGCATAAATGCCAAATAAACACGGAGAGACCGTATGATGAGCGAAACAAAGGACCGTGGAATACTTGGACCCGACCAGGATTTGACGAGAACGCCTTTTGTACCTTCCACAAGACAAAGGGCCACTCAACCGAAAACTGCAGGACTGTCGGAAGAAGGCTCACGACAAAGCTATTAGCCGGGGAGCTCGGAAACAGGGTAACCCTCGAGAGTCTCGGAGCTATCGAAGAAGGCGTTGGCGCCCCGGACGGACGACCTAACCGGGAACGTCCCGAAAGGCCCGAGGAAGATACCCCCAAACGGGGAAGGAAACCAAACGGAGACGACTCCGCCGCCAACCGCAGGAGAATCCACATGATCATCGGAGGATCTCAGTATTGCCGAGACACAGTGGCCTCGATAAAGGCGTTCCTGAGAAGAGGAGACAAGGAGTCGAACCCGCGGGAGCCGATCACCGAAAACGACGATCGGATCGCCTTCCACGAAAAAGACACTGAAGGCCTTGACCAACCTCACGACAACCCATTGGTGGTAGAACTAGACATCAACGACCATGACGTCTCCCGGGTCTTGATCGACACCGGAAGTTCGGTGGAAGTCATTTTTCGGGAGACACTTCAAAGGATGAAGGTGGATCCGTCAATGATAAAGCCCAATCCGAGGTCACTCACCGGATTCTCTGGCGAAGTCACAATGACGGATGGAACAATCCAGCTCCCGGTTCGTGCCGGTGGAATCACGAAAATCGTTAACTTCGCGGTGGCAAACCACCCCACGATTTATAAAGCGATAATGGGAACTCCTTGGATCAACTTAATGCGAGCTATCCCATCAACTTACCATCTCTGCCTGAAGTTCCCGACACCAAACGGGATCAAGACCGTTTGGGGAAATCAGAAGGAGACTCGGATCTGTTTTCTGGCGGAACACAAGCTCCGGAATCCGACCATCCCACAGAGAGAAAACCCGAAGAGGAAGAATGAAGACGAAGTCCCTAAACTGGGAAAGAAAGTAAGCGGAAACCGAACAGTTCGAGAAAACGGAGGTTCCTCCCACGGAAACAAACCAAGAAGAGACGAAAACTGCCAAGGAAAAGACCTCAGAAACCGTCGAAGCTACAACCGACGATTCCATGACTAAGAGTTAACCGTCTTCTTACCACACAAAAAAAAGAAAAAAAAAAACGGAACTACGGGTGACTTGATCCCTTTTCGCGAAGGGTACGTAGGCAGCTCGTTTAAAAAACGAGTTTAGTTGCCCCTCTCCTTAAAAGGGGGGGGGGAGAGGGCCCGTATATACATACTCCCAAATTTTCGCAAACAAATCAAGAAGATGGACATTGGGACTTAGCATCTCATAACACATCCAAAATTTGAAAAAGTTTCCGAAAACACCATTCCGACAGACATCGAGACTCAGCATCTTGAAACCTGATCCGGAAAACCCGATGAAAATGAACATTGAGACTTAGTATCTTATAACACATCTTTAACTCAAACTTAAAATCGGATAAATATCGAGACTTAGCATCTCGTAACTTATCCACGACCACCAACCGATCAAAGACATTTCTCCCAAATACTTAAGTCCTCTCCAACAAATCCGTCTGTTGCTGGCCACAACAAGACTATCTTTTTAAACCATGGTTCTCTCAACATCCCGCAAAGGATAAGACTAGCGCGCTATACAAATTTCCGGATTAACATCCGAAGGGCGTAACCTGCATCCCGCGATCCTGCAGGAAGCGCTCGAGACGATGTTCTGATTAGTTTACTTTCACTAGCGCTTCGCATAGGCAAATAGTGCGAAACATAGGACACAAAGTAAACTCTCTAAACCCAGTAAAGCGCCTGACATGGAACACTGGTCAAAGACATCTCGAGAACGCAGTATCAAACCGGCTCTGATGCGAGATCTTAAAAGCGTTCAGTCGAAAGAGGGATCTGAACAAACTTGGTCCCCTGCGACAACAAAAGACTGCATTAAACCCAGGAAATACTCGCAAGGATGACCTGGTCTAAAGTTCGAGTGTCCGGGATAACACTCCAACGCAATATCAATCAGCTCCGAAACGTGCCAGCCGCCCGTCCTCCGTAGAGAGACGGGCCAGCCGCCCTTCACAAAACGGGCCAGCTGCCCGTCCTCCGTAGAGAGACGGGCCAGCCGCCCTGCGTTCCGCAAAATGGGCCAGCCGCCCGTCCTCCGTAGAAAGACGGGCCAGCCGCCTTTCACCCTACAAAACGGGCCAGCCGCCCGTCCTCCGTAGAGAGACGGGCCAGCCGCCCGTCATTCTACAAAACGGGCCAGCCGCCCATCCTCTGTTTGAGAGATGGGCCAGCCGCCCTTCGTTCCGCAAAATGGGCCAGCCGCCCGGACAACGGGCAAGCCGCCCTTCACTCTACAAAATGGGCCAACCGCCCTCTTGGAAGAGAGACATACCGGCCGCCCATATTCTCCTTTATCAAGGCTATAAAAACAGAGCAAGCAAGTCCATAACGACCAAAGGCAAAAGCAGATGGATAATAAATCTCCATGAAAGGAGATATAAGAAACCAAGTTCGTTTGACAAAGCAAATACAATAAGGGTCGAAAGACCCGAACATAACGGAAATACAAGGCCAAAGCCTAATCATACTCGAAAAGAGGAGTAGGAGCTCCGTAGTCCAAAGCCTCTGCATCCGGGGACTGGCACGGAGAAACGGGAGAGCATACCAAGTAGCTGTCGAGAACGGCAGCATCCCGATCGTAGGAGCCGGCCCAACCTCCTCCTTTGAGTCGCTCTAATGATGCCTCCAGCTCTCCTTCTTCCTCCTCGACCTTGGACTTCCCGGACTTAATGTCCCGGACTAGATCAAGGTTCGAGCTGACCTCAGTCAAGGCAGTCTCGCCATATTTTGCCTGACGCATCGGCGCGAGAGCAGCTTTAGCACCCTCAATTCGGAGACGGTACTTCTCCACCAACTTCCAGCGGCTTTGCTTAAGCGCCAGATCCATCTTCCGCTCAGCCTCCGCGAGCGCCTTCTTGAGCTTCTTTTGCGATCTTTTTGTCCTTCTTTCGGGACTCTTTCTCTGAGGCCTCTAAGGAAACCTGGGTCGCATGAGCTCGAGTGGCGACCTGAATCAAAGAAAATCAAATATCAGCAAGGACCAAACTGCGTCAAAACAAATCTAAAGGAAGAAAGAGTTACCATCATAAGGACAGAGGATAAGTCTCCGTAAGCCACCGAACGGTCGAACGGAACAGTGAACGGCCTCCAACGCTCCGAAGTAGTCCACGACCTTCACGGACTCAGCTGGATCTCCTCCCGCTGCCTTGCGAGCTTCAAAAAGGAGACCAGGGTCAGACGCCTCGACCGTCCGAGCCACTTTGCCCTTCCTCGGACGATCCGGGCTGTTGGAAGCTCCCTTCCCTTTATCCGCCACAGCAGCGCAACCAGAGCCCTGGGGAGCAACTATCTGTCCCTCAGGCAAGCCGTCACCCTGGAAATCGGACCCAGACGGTAGAACAAAACCGGCCGCCAGGTCGAACTCAGCCGCCTCTCCGGACGGTCCGGCTTCACCATAATTTTGCTGGCGATACTTCCAAACACCCTCCATGCCGGGGTATGTCACCATTGGATCAACAAAGTCAGGACCCTTCGGAGGAGCACGCCCTTCTAAAATATCTTTCGCGTCCAGAAAACGGCGCCAGAGATCAGGACACTCCCAATCGATCTTCCTCTTGTCAACTTCTACAACGATATCCACAAATCCGGAAACTCTAGGAGCAAAGGGATCATGAACTAAAAGAAGAGAAGAAAAGATGAAAAGTTGTGAGAAATAAAGTTATGAAGAATGAAACAAAGGAATGAAGGATATTTATAGAGAAAATTCACAAAAAGACGAAACGCTTACGTGGCAAACTCCACTCGGTCCTCACCGAGCCGCCGAAGTCGGAACCAACCGTGAGCGGGCTGCGCTTCACGTAGAAAAACTGATCCCGCGAAGCTTTACAATTGCTCCGAAGGCCGGTATAGAAACGCCTCACATGCTTCCGAACGTTGACCGAGTAGAAGAAATCCGATTTAGAAATTTTCCTCAACGAAAAAAAATTCCGTACAAGATCACCCTCCAACTTGATCCCGCATTCGGCACAACGGACCACGAGTCCCATCAAAATCCTCATAGCGGATGGGGCGAGTTGAGAGATTGCAACCGCATATAACTCGAGAAATTCGAAGATAGCTCCTGGGATCGGGAACCAGAGGAAAGCTTCGTAAAACATCGACTCGTACATGGCGAAATATCCCTCTGGCGCCTTGTTCATCCTATCCCCATCTTTTGGGAGACAGAACTTAATCTTGTCCGAAATCCGGAAGTCGTATCTAAGCTTGGCCAGTGAGTCCCGATCGCTCATAGTGGGTCCATGCTTGAATCCCTCGGATATCGATCTGTAACTCGAAGACGGTCCAGGCTTCTTAAACCGCCAAGCAAAAATATCTTCACCCCAATAGGCTTTAGCTTCTCCGGGAGAACGACACTCGGACTTCACGTCCGGGTGCACAAAGATAGGCATCTCCGGGTGATCCGATCTAACTTCCTCCACAGACATGGCCGAGTGGTCACCTGTTTTTGGCCAAACACGATGATGCACGGAAGCGACCAGAGATAGGGACGGCCTTTCACGCCATCCGCCGTTGTCCTCAGCATGTTGAGGAGGAGTCCAAGCGCCACGTGCTATACTCGTCCTCGGCGAGACGCCGTCATGTTCAACTCGAGAAGAACCGGACGCCCTCTTTAAGACACCTCCAGAGCCAAGCGCCCATCTTGATACCGCTGCTATGCCAGCCGCCCTCTTGGGGGCGTTCTTAGAGCCAGCCGCCCTCTTCGAACCAGATGCTCTACACGTCGAACTCCCGGCCGCCGGCTCGGGTCTGATCTCATTCCCAGCCGCCGTCTCGGGAATGCTTCCATTCTGCTCCGCGGACATGAAATCAAACTCAAACTGATCGTTCATGATTGCATCGAAGTTGAGTTCGAAAGGAGAACCTCCTTCACCAGCCATCGCTAAAGAAAAAATTTTCAAAGGAGAAACTTGAAGAAGAAAGCTTGAAAAAAGAAGGGAGTGTGAAAAAATGAATGAAGCCACTCCTTTGATATAGCAAACATGGCACGAATTTCCATGATGGACTATGCTCTGACAAGACATTAAAGAGAAGCGGACGAACGGAAGAACTCATTGCCGTCCCGTTTCAGTCAATCCCGATATAACTCTCAGCTCGAAGCTCCTTGCTCCAAACCACGAAAGCAAGGAGCTGGGGGGCTAACTGTTGGGGTCGAAATCCCCTCCTCGAAGATTGACGGAACGAGAAGTCAAGATCGTGATCAAATGGAAGTTATCACGAACATGGAACGGACGAGCTAAGGCAAACTGCCCACGATCCGTCCAAGACATGGATCTTCATTCATCCACGGCCGGCGGCTGGAATGAGGCCAGCCGCCGGGTCTCCTTTCACTCACGGCCAGCGGCTGGGATGAGGCCAGCCGCCGGGTCTCCTTTCACCCACGGCCGGCGGCTGGGATGAGGCCAGCCGCCGGGTCTTCTTGATCCATCAACCGGCGGCTGGGATAACGCCAGCTGCCAGGTCTTCTTGATCCGTCAACCGGCGGCTGGGATAAGGCCAGCCGCCGGGTCCTCTTGATCCATCAACCGGCGGCTGGGATAAGGCCAGCCGCTGGGTCCTCTTGATCCATCAACCGGTGGCTGGGATAAGGCCAGCCGCCGGGTCTTCATGATACACCAACCGGCGGCTGGGATAAGGCCAGCCGCCGGGTCTTCATCTTATACTCACGATCATTTCTCAGTCAAGTCTCATTGTCCGAACGTCGTCCAGTCGACCGACCGTCGAACATAACTCTAATCCCGAACCGACTCGAAGACTATCCGTTTGCATGTCTTGATTCCAAAAACGTCCATAACATTCCCCGAAAGACCGTGACGAACGTTCAGCCGTCCATGGACCAGTCGCCGAGCACACGGCCCAAAGGAACCAGCGGCTGGCCATCAATACCGAAACCGGCGGCTGGAAGTTCAAACAAAAACGGGCCGTTCAAATCTCAGAAGTCGTAAAATGCTCGGAACACTGTTCACGCGGGAAAAACCGTTGAAAAAACACTATTCATCCCGAGACAAAGTTAACCGAAAAATCGAATTGAGCCTAAACCGAGATTCAGATTACTATTCATCGGGGGGCCGGATTTGGGTCTGAACGCGCGGATGGATCACGGAAGACTCTCGGGCCGGATATGGGGCCCAAAAAGCTTAGGTCGGCGGCTGGGAAGGAAAGACAAGGTCCCACATCGGAAATCTGAAGTCTTAGCCTCCAAGGATTGTCAGTATATATATGTACGCTCATGTAAGGGTTAATCCCATCCCAGATCCAAGGATTCGGAGTTTTAGCAATTTAAGACTATTCAGCTTTTGCTAATTTCCCTTGTACTTTCGGAAAATATCAATATAAATCTCTCTTTTGCATTTTCGGTCCTTTAGTTCTTTATAAATAGAATTTTCGAGCCCCCACTAAATATAAGTTTTGACAGTGTGAGTTTCGGCTCTCACAGTCCACTGATTGAGAAGATGATGGGCGGCTGAAGCATGATGCTCGGGATAAGTTCAGCTGCCATGTCTTGATGCAAAGATGCTGGGCGGCTGAAGCATGATGCTCGAGATAAGTTCAGCCGCCTTGCACTGGTTGAGAAGATGATGGGCGGCTGTACTTAGTCCGGGACAAGTCCAGCCGCCGTGTATTGATGATGAGAGCCAGGCGCCCGTTCTTTGCACGAAGCCATGCACCCGTTCTTTGCACGGAGCTAGGCGCCCATTGTTTGCACGGAGCCAGGCGCCCGTTGTTTGCATGGAGCCAGGCGCCCGTTGTTTGCACGGAGCCAAGCATCCGTTTTTTGCACGGAGCTAGGCGCCCGTTGTTTGCACGGAGCCAGACACCCGTATTGTTAATCAGCATGGGCGGCTGGCCCTTATCGAGGGCTTGTTGCCGGGACGTGATCCGTTTGTTCGTGATCTAGGCTTCTCGCTCTATCAATCTCCGAGAAGGGGATTTTGACCCCAATAGTTAGCCCCCAGCTCTTTGCTTTGGTGACCCGAAGCAACGAGTTTCGAGTTGAGAGTTTATCTGGATTGATGGAACGGGAAGGCGACGAGTTTTTCTGTTCGTTCGTTCTGTTTATCGTGTCAGAGCGGGAGTTCCTTTCGAGTTTAACTTTTATGATATGTCAAATTTTTCCCTTGGGGTTTGATTATGATCCTTGTTCGGATGAGGGGCTCATTGACGAGCCCTTTGCAACTGATAAGGACGGCGTTTTGCAGTGGGCGGCTTGTCTCGAGGGCGTGCACTTGTTTGACAACTTTCCCTTTGGCCAGATTGGTTTTTCCAAGTGCAATGCTAATGGCGGTTGGCCGTTTCCATGGTGTTCGGAGGAGATTGGCGGCTGGCCTACCCCGAGGATCCCAGGCGGCTGGCCATCTTCTAGAGCCGTGGGTGGCTGGCATTCTCCGAGGTTTGATCGAGAGAGTTTCGGAGCCGGGTCTCCAAGGTCCGGTTTTACGCTTAACGCTCGTAAGGCGGTTAGTGGATTTTTCTCTGACTCCATGAAAGTGGCGGATGTGATTGTCGGATCATCTCCGACCATTTCTTTTCTTGTTAAGTTCTTCTTTTGTTTTGCACTGAGATGTTCGCAACCAGGGCGGCGAGATCCGGCGTCAAGCTGAGGAGGTCGCGGCCTCGAAGGCTAAGTCTTAAAATTTGGACGGGGAAGTCCGTTGATTGAGGCCCTTTCCATGGTGAAGACTCTTAGCAAGAGCTTGGGGCTGAAGGAGTCTAGCCTCGAGCGAATGATCCGCAAGGCTGTAAAGAATCCTGAGCGGATAATGGCAGAGAAGTCTCGCGTTTGATAAAGCTCTTCAAGAACTTGCTTTTGATCGACCAACTAAGGTTGGCTCGGATGCTCATGATGAGGAGAGGAGCAGCTTAGTGGCTCAGTTCGGGAACGTGCGGTAGTATGGGCTCCTTCCAACGGGCTATGGATTGCGTCTCCAGGAACTTGGTCTTCTCTCATGTTTGTGTGTATCAGAGTGCGGATTTGGTGAGGACCCAGCTGATGTTGAGTAGTGATGGAAGCTGCCAGTACTAACTCCAATCCGATCCGTGGTTGTTTTAGCGATTCCGCTAAAGGCATTGTTTGCATTGTTGCATCTTTGAATTGGAACGTTTAGACGTTTGTCTGTATTTGTTGAAGCTCTTTTCTTTTATGGATTCGTCTTTTGATTGTCTTTGTTTTTTTGATGACTTGTTGTCTCGAATGTTTTGTTTCGGCTTTTTTTTTCTCAAATTTCTGTTATAACCGGCCGGATACTCGGTTCGGGCTGATTTTGTTTCGAGATTTTCATAAGAGGATGTTTTTAAACTATCCTTCTGTTGAGTAACAACTGCTTTGCTTTTAAGCCCGAGCAAACGCTTGTCTTCTGGCCGAAGATCTTGATAGAGGAAATGAGGGCGGCTGGCCCTTGTTGTGTAGCGAAGGGAGGCTGGCCCTTGGTTCATTTTTTTGCCTAGAGGTGTTTGCTTTGTTTCAAGTCGACTAGTATTTCGTGTATTATGTTGGAGTGTTTTTCCGGACACCCCGAACGTTCTGACCAGGGTACCGTTGCAGATATTTACTGGGTTTGATGCATGTTTTTGGTGTCGCGGGGAACTGAGTTCATTTGAATCCCTCTTTCGATGGAACGCGTTTAGGATCTCGTATCAGAGCCGGTTTGTTACTGCGTTTCGTGAGATGTTCAAGACCAGCTTTCCATGTCCGGTGTTTACTGGGTTGGTGAGCTTATTTTGCTGTTTACGCCTCACATTATTTGCCAATGCGAAGCGCTCCTGAAGATAAGCTAAAAGAGAACATCGTCTTCGACGCTTCCTGCAGGATCGCGGGATGTCAGGTTACGTCTTTCAGATGTTATCCGGATATTTCTATAGCGCTAAATTTATCCACTGCATGATGTTGAAAGAACCATGGTTTAGAAATCGTCTCGTTGTGATCAGCAACAGACGGTGATAAGTATGCGGAGAGGTGGATTTTTAATGTATGCCAAGGGGCGAATTTCTGAAGCAAAGAAATCTTGTTGTGGCCAGCAACAGACGATTTTGCTTGAGAAGAATTGAGTGAGAACACTCGAAAGATTGTTAACATTTTGGTTTCGGGTGGATACTGTCGGATGGGTAGCGAGATGCTAAGTCGCAGTGCTCATCCGGAGTCCGCGATTTTCGTGGTCCCTTGGGAAGAAACTTGAGTGGTTTCTAAGACACTAAATCTCTATTTTCATCCGGATTTCTTAACTTTCTTTTATAGAGATTTGAGTGAGGGATTCCGGATGGGTTCCAAGATTGTATGTCTTGATTTTCATCCGAAACTTTTGACTATGTCGTTCTTTTAAGAAGTAAATCGAGTGGAGGATTCCGGATGGGTTTCAAGATTCTAAGTCTCGATTTTCATCCGGAATTTCTGACATTGGCGCTCTTTAAGAACGAACTCGAGCGAGTCACAGGTTCTTGCCCGGATTGATTATTGAGCAGATGTTTTGCGAGATGCCATGTCCCGGCGTTCATCTCCTCGAGTTATTTCTCGAACTCTTCTCTGTTTGTCTATCCGGATGGATAGCGAGATACTATGTTCCGAGGTTTATTATGATTTTCTCTTTGATCCATATTTTCATAGAATCGTTTGAGTTCAGGATGGGTTATGAGATGCTAAGTCCCAATGTTCATCCTCTCGTGTTCGTTTCTCTGGGGATCGTTCGAGTTCTGGACGTGTTATGAGATGCTAAGTCTCAAATGTTCGTGCCCTCGGATCTTTCTGGATCGTTTGTTTCTCCGGATGGGTTACGAGATGCTATGTCTCTATGTTCGTCCGGATCGATATTTTCGGGAAACTTTTCGAGTTTTTGATGTGTTATGAGATTCTAAGTCTCAATGTTCATCCTATTAAATTTTTTTCGAAAATTAGGGAGAATATGTACATACGGACCCACTCCCCCCCTTTTTTATGGAGGGGGCAACTGAACTCTTTTTTTATGCGAGCTGCCTACTTACCCTTCGTGAAAAGGGATCAAGTCACCCTTAGTTCCGTTTTTTTTTTTTTTTTTAGCTAAAGATGGTTAGACTTCGGCCACAGAATTGTCTATTGCGGCTTCCACGCTCTTAGGGGTCGTTTCTTTGGTAGCCTTTGTGTTTTCTTGATTGAGTTCATCTTCTGCAGGCGAGACTTCTGTTCTCTTGAACTGGTTGGTCTTGCTCACCTTTTTTGCTAACTCGGTGCTTTCACTTCCCTTCTTACGTTTTGGGTTCTCTCTCTGCGGGATCATCGGATTCCGGAGCTTATGTTCCGCTAGAAAACAGATCCGAGCCTCCTTCTGATTTCCGTAGATAGTCTTGATTCCGCTTGGTGTCAGGAACTTCAGACAGAGATGGTAATTTGACGGGATTGCTCGCATCGAGTTGATCCATGGGGTTCCCATTATTACGTTGTAAATCACGAGGTGGTTTGCCACTGTGAAATTAACGATCTTCGTGATTCCACCGGCGTGAACCGGAAGCTGGATTGCCCCTTCCGTCATTGTGACCTCGCCAGAGAAACCGGTCAGCGACCTTGGGTTCGGTTTCACCATTGACAGATTCACGTTCATCCTTTGAACTGTCTCCAGAAAGATGAGATCTACCGAACTTCTGGTGTCGATCGAAACCCGTGAGACATCATAGTCGTTGATATCTAGCTCCACCACTAGTGGATCGTCATGAGGTTGGTCGAGACCTTCAGTGTCTTTTTCATGGAAGGCGACCCGGTCATCGCTCTTGGTGATCGGGTCTTGCGGGCTGGATTCTTTGTCTCCTCTCCTCAAGAACACCTTTATGGAAGCCACTGCGTCTCGACAGTACTGGGATCCTCCGATGATCATGTGAATCCTCCTCCGGTTCGCAGCGGAGTCGTCCCCATTTGGTCTCCTTCCCCGCTTGGGCGTTTCCATGGCGGGTCTCTCGGGACGTTCCTGATCGGGTCGTCCGCCCGGGGCGCCCGCATCCTCTTCGTCCGCTCCGAGACTCTCTAAAGTTATCCCGTTTCCGAGTTCTCCGGCTAATAGCTTCGCTGCGAGCCTTCTTCCGATTGTTCTACAGTTTTCGGTCGAGTGGCCTATGGCCTTATGGAATGTGCAGAAGGCGTTTTCGTCATATCCCAGGCGAGTCCACGAATTCCACGATCCTTTGTTGCGCCCATCAGATGGTCTCTCCGAGTTTATCTGATAGTTGTGCGCTCCAACCGCGTTGTGTTCCTCATCTCTCCCGCTTCACCTACTCTTCCTCTCTTTTGGAATGTTTGAAGGCTGCGCCGAGCCATTGGCGACCAATTTTGTTGATTGGTGCTTTCCGGCCTGGGGCCTCATGTCTTCCTCGTAAATTACGAAGTTAGAAGCGCGGTGGAGAGCGTCTTGGAAAGTTACCGGCCGGTTTACGATGATTTCTTTTCGGAAGCTAGAAGGCTTCAGTAAGGATTTCTTCAAGGCATTTATTGCTGCACCGTCGCTTAGTCCATCGATCCTGGACACAGTCACCTTGAACCTCTCGATGAATTCTCGAAGGCTTTCTTCCGGTCTTTGTGACAGCGAGTAGAGATCAGCGTCGGATGTCGATTGGCTTATGAACAGCAATAACTGTTCGAAGTCATTGATTGAGTCCCTCTCCAGCCGCGAGAACCATGACAGGGCCACCCCCTTCAGGAGTTCTACGAACAGGAGGAAGAATCCAGCGTCCTTTTCTTCGGGATTGAACTTGGTCCGGTTCATCGCGATATTGAAGGCTGTCATGTGGGCTTTCGGATCCGTTGTAATAGAATTGAGCCCAAGGATGCACTTCCAACACGGTATGAGAAGAGATAGATTGTTGGTTTTCCGACTTTGAGATTGATAGATAGATGGATCGTAGGGTCGCACTGAGGTTATGATTGAGCCTCAGATATTCCCAGCCTCAAGACTTCTTGATATGACTCACAAGAATAGCCTTAGAGGATCGCTGATTGAAGTAACCCTTCAAGCAACAAGAACAAGTTCAAGATGAACTTTGAGAGAAAACTTAGAAAAGTTTTGATAAAAAGAAATTCGATAATGATCAAAGAAAACAAGTTTGTGTTTTAAACAAAGAAAAGAAGGAAAAGAAGTTCAAGAGGTAAAAGTTTGGGAAATTGCAAAAATGGACCTTAAAAGAAACGAAAATGTTTTTAAAGGGGACTCTTCAGTTTTGGTCTTGAAATCGGATCATGGGATATATTCCAAGGTCGGTCCATAACGAGCTTGGTCTTGAGTTTGGATCATGCACACAAACTTGGTCTCATCCGGGTCTTCGATCTTGAACTCCAAGAAATCAGTTCCAATGACCTTCTTGAGTTCTTCGAAGTATTCCTTAGCATTTTGGGTGAGAGAGAAATCATATGGGTCGTCGGTCCATTGCTTGGGTTCGCTATCGTCCATGGCACGTCCGGGTTCCACGTGAAAGGCCTCAGTATCATGTTGAGTTCCAGCTCGGGCCAACCCATTTCTGTCTCGACCAATCTGATTCTCTCGGTAGTTTGGATGAGAAATTTTCGTTTGGGTCGAGAGATTCTTTCGTCAGGTCGTGGAACTAGTCGTAGCTCGTTGTTCGGTCGTGTCGGGTCGAAACGGTACACAGCCGTACGTTCCCGGATCGTCAGGCACAGCCGGCTCTCTCTCTCGCCAACCTCCTTTCCGGTCGTTGAATTCTCAGTCCTTGTTCAGCATCACGTTGCTCCGGATCCGTACCATCCTCCTCGTCCTGGTCCGATATCTCCCCCACGGATCTATCATTCCCCCCTTCTTGAAAAGATCGTCCATGAATCTGGAACATCTGCACAAAACGAGCTAAATCAGCAACGTTAAAGCTAGGAGAGATTTCATATTTACCTTGAGATCAAGTTGATAAGCATTTTTGTTCAAACGCTTGATCACTTCAAAAGGTCCATCAATCCTCGGCATGAGTTTAGACTTTCTTTCTTCTGGAATCTTTCTTTCCTTAGATGAACCCAACAAAGTCTCCGGGATTGAACAGTACTTCACGCCTCTTCTTGTTGGCATATTTCTCGTATTGGCGAGTCTTGGCTTCAATATTGGCCTTAGCTTTCTCATGAATCTTCTTGACCAGTTTGGCTTTCTCCTTTCCATCTACATGAACCTTATCTCTTATGGGCAAAGGCAAAAGATCAAGTGGAGACAAGGGATTGAAACCATAAACAATTTCAAACGGTGAGAACTTAATAGCTGAATGCATGGAATGATTGTAAGCAAATTCTACATGAGGTAAGCACTCTTCCCAAGTTCTAAGGTTCTTCTTAACCACCGTTCTAAGCAAGGCTGACAAACTCCTATTAACTACTTCGGTTTGCCCATCAGTCTGAGATGACACATAGTAGTGAAAAGAGTAACTTGGTTCCTAGTTTTGACCAAAGTGTCTTCCAAAAGAAACTAAGGAACTTAGCATCTCTATCAGAAACGATTGTCCTAGGCATGCCATGCAACATCAGTCTTAAGACACGGAATAAAATGGGCCATTTTCAGCAACATGCACAGCATCATCAGTCTTAAGACACGGAATAAAATGGGCCATTTTCGAAAATCTGTCCACGACTACAAAGATTGAGTCTCTACCGGTCCTAGACTTAGGAAGTCCTAACACAAAATCCATAGAAAGATCGGTCCAAGGGTGTGAAGGAATAGGTAAAGGAGAATACAAACCTTGGGGTTGAGGCTTGGATTTGGCTTGCTTGCAAACGACACACCGGCTACAGATTTTCTCCACTTCCCTTAACATGGTCGGCCAATAGAAGTGATCTTGAAAGATCTTGCACGTCTTTTTCACGCCAAAGTGCCCCATCAATCCACCACCGTGAGCGTCCCTGATAAACATCTCCCTCAAAGAACAATGGGGAACACACAAACGGTTATCATGAAACAAAAACCCATTGACTCGGTAGTACTTCCCAAACGCGGTTCTTTCACTTTCAAGGTAAGGTTCTTTAAAGTCTGAGTCTTCTGCATACAACTCTTTCATGAATTCAAATCCAATCAGCTTTGACTCAAGAGTAGACAAGAAAACGTACCTTCGAGAGAGGGCATCGGCCACAATGTTTTCCTTACCTTGTTTGTATTTGATCACGTAAGGGAAGGTTTCTATGAACTCCACCCATCGAGCATGTCTCTTGTTAAGTTTCTGCTGGCCTTTGAGATGTTTGAGGGACTCGTGGTCTGTATGAATGACGAATTCCTTTGGCCACAAGTAGTGTTGCCAAGTCTGAAGTGCCCTGACCAAAGCGTAGAGCTCCTTGTCATATGTGGGATAGTTCAAAGTAGCACTCCAAGCTTTTCACTAAAGAAAGCGATTGGTTTCCTCTCCTGCATGAGCACAGCAACCGATTCCTACCCAGAAGCATCACACTCAATTTCAAAAGTTTCTAAATCTGGTAAGGCTAAGGAAGGGCGTTGTAAGCTTCTCTTTCAAGGTTTGGAAGGCGGTTTCTGTGCTTCTTCCCATTTACACCACCTCCTCTGATCACTTCAGTCAAGGGAGCACCCTAGTGCTAAAATCCTTGCCAAACCGTATAGAACCTAGCTAGGCCATGGAACACTACAAGAAAGCAGGTCATTAACGACCACGTTTTACGACTACATAAGTGTAGTCGTAATTTTACGACAAGTTTACGACTAATTTACGATTAAAAAATGATTGGTCGTAAGTTCGATGTAAATTTACTACTAAATCATTTAGTCGTAAAATAGTCGTAAAGTTACCTCTCAAGTACGACTAATTTTTCCCGTAGTCGTACATTAGATGTAAATGTACGACTATTTTACTTCCGCTATTAACATCTTATTAACGACTAATTTACGTGTAAATATTACATCTAATTTACGACTCACATTTACTTTAGTCGTACAATAGTCGTAAATTGACGACTAATTTACATCTGGGGAAATAACATCTAATTAACGACTATTTTACGAGCAAGATAGATGTAGTTTGGTTGTTAAGTTATGCTAAAACGTAAATTGGTCGTAAAATTGTTACAAACCAAATCGAAATTTCACTATAAATACGAGCTTCTCCTTCATTATTAAGATGCAACAAAGAAAAAAAAAAAAAGGAAAAAAAAATGTCTAGAAATATTTATGAGGTTCGAAGTTGGATGTATGCGCATAAAGATGCAAGAGGAAGAGTAACAGACGAATTTCTGAACGGAGCGGAGATATTCATGTACCAGGCGGGACAGACGCCTCTCACAAAGGAAACGGGTAAAATGTTCTGTCCGTGTCGTAAATGCAATAATACGAAGTTTGCTGCTAGTGCAACTGTTTGGAAACATATAGTAAATAGAGGATTTACTCCACATTACTATATTTGGTTTAACCACGGAGAGGGTGATCATAGGAATGAAGCTAGTAGTAGTAATCATGTTGAAAATGTTCGTAACAGCAGAGATGTACCACATTTTGCTGCTTCTGAAAGTGTCATTCAAGAAGATCATATGGTAGATCATGATAGGATGCATGATATGGTTAATGATGCATTTCACGAAACATCAGTAATGGAGGAGGTCGAAAATATAGAGGAGCCTAACTTGGATGCAAAAAGATTTTATGAAATGCTAGCAGCAGCAAATGAACCAATTTATAAAGGTTGTAGAGAGGGTCTTTCTAAGTTATCATTGGCTGCTAGGATGATGAATATCAAAACTGATCATAACTTACCTGAAGTTTGTATGGATGCATGGGCTGAGTTGTTTAAAGAGTATTTGCCTGAAGATAACTTGTGTGCTGAGTCTTATTACGAGATTCAAAACTTGTTAATGGTCTTGGCCTACCCTCGGAGATGATCGATGTATGCGAAGACAACTGTATGATATACTGGGGAAAGAATGCAGAATTGTTAGAGTGTCAATTTTGCAAGAAGCCACGATATAACCGCAAGGACGTGGGCGGAATAGGGTGCCGTACCAGCGGATGTGGTACTTACCTATTAAGGATAGATTGAAGAGATTATATCAATCTGAGAAGACGGCATCATCGATGAGATGGCATGCGGAACACGATCAGAAGGAAGGAGAGATCAATCATCCCTCTGATGCAAAAGCGTGGAAACACTTGAATAAGGTGCACCCTGATTTTGCAAGCAACCCTCGCAATGTTATCTTGGGCTCTGTACAGATGGCTTTAGTCCGTTTGGGATGTCTGGAAGACAGTACTCGCTTTGGCCAGTGTTCTTGACGCCATACAATCTTCCACCAGAGATGTGTATGGAAAAGGAATTGCTTTTCATGAGTATATTGATACCTGGTCCAAAGCATCCGAAGAGGTCCTTGGATATTTTTTTACAGCCTTTGATAGAAGAATTGAAAGAATTATGGTCAACTGGCGTGCAGACATATGATTGTTCAACAAGAACAAACTTTACAATGCGAGCAGTTCTTTTGTGGACCATTAGTGACTTTCCTGCGTACGGATGTTGTCGGGTTGGACGACGCATGGGAGGCTTCTTGTCCTTATTGTATGGGAAGCACAGACGCATTTCAGCTGAAGAATGGGAGGAAGACGTCCTGGTTTGATTGTCATCGGAGATTTCTTCCCATTAACCATCCGTACCGAAGGAACAAGAAATTGTTTCGGTCAAAAAAGGTTGTACGAGACACCGCTCCACCGTATTTATCTGGAGAGGAAATCGAGCAAGATATTGATCACTATGGTTGTGAAGCGACAGTCAACAAAGGGGGTAATTGGCATACTCCGGCAAATATGCCTGATGGTTATGGGACACAACATAATTGGCACAAGAAGAGTATATTTTGGGAACTTCCATATTGGAAAGATCTACTTCTGCGCCACAATCTTGATGTCATGCATATAGAGAAGAACTTCTTTGACAATCATCAATACTTTGCTAAACGTCCCCGGAAAGACAAAAGATAACATGAAGTCAAGGTTGGATCTGCCTGCATTATGTTGTAGGATTGAGCTGCATATTAAAAACGATGGAAAAATCCCGGTTCCTATTTTCAGATTGTCAGCAGAAGCAAAAGCGGCATTGTTGAAGTGGGTGGCATCAGATGTGAAGTTTTCTGATGGATATGTTTCAAATCTATCAAGATGTGTTGATAATCAGGGACAAAAGTTTTCAGGGATGAAGAGTCATGACTGTCATGTTTTTATGCAACGACTTCTTCCATTTGCATTAGCAGAGTTGCTGCCAAAAAATGTTCACGAAGCACTTGCAGGTAACTTAAATATATATATAATTAAAGTTATAATTATATATTTCTTCTGGTTTTTAAGGGACTTATAATTCATTGTAAATTATTGGTAGGCATTGGAGCTTTTTTCAGAGATCTAAGCGCACGCACCTTAACTGTAGATGTCATCAGGCAGCTTGATGAGAATATCCCGATCTTGATGTGCAATTTGGAGAAAATTTTTCCTCCGTCCTTTTTTGACGTCATGGAACATCTAGTTATCCACCTTCCGCATGAGGCATTGCTTCGTGGACCTGTTCATAATGGATGGATGTATCCTTACGAGCGAGCTATGAAATATTTGAAAGGGAAAGCAAAAAATTTGGCAAGGGTTGAAGGTTCAATAGTTGCTGGAAGTTTGAATGAGGAAACATCTCACTTCACTTCCTACTACTTTGGTTCACAAGTCCGCACACGAAAAAGGACTACTAGCAGATACGATGACGGTGGTGTTGTGCCGACATATGTTGATAAGGATGTTCCAGACATATTTTGTGAGGTTGGACGTCTAGGTGGAAAACTGAAAGAAGTTTGGTGGTCGAGTTCAGAAGACGCTCACAGTGCCCACACATATATACTCCTTCAATGCGAGGAGCTTGAATTATTTGAAAGGTAATTTAATTTTTTTTCTGCTGTGATTAATAATTAGTTTTACCACACATGTACTTAATTCAATTATCATTAATTTGTTTTAAAACAGCGACTTTCTTGCCCAAGTCCAAGAAGCTATACCAGGAATATCAACTAATGATCTCAACAAAAGGAAAGACCAACACTTCGTGAAATGGTTAAAAACGCAGGTATTACATCGCAATATATATACGTCTGTACATATATATTTGACGTTTCAGGTTGATTGTGATGATCCATTTTATGTACATATATATATATTTGACGTTTCAGGTTGATTGTGATGATCCATTTTATCCTCAGTGGTTTCACGAATTGATACAAGGTCCGATCGGGAAGGTCACCACAGCATCTATGTATTTCACACGGGGATACACTTTTCATACTTACGAATATGGTAGTCAGCGAGCAACAATGAACTATGGAGTATGTGTGAAAGGAGAAGCTGATTTCTATGGAATCATACGAGAGATCCTCGAAGTGGAGTTCCCTGGCGCAGTGAAGCTGAAATGTGTTCTCTTCAAATGTGACTGGTTTGACCCCACAGTCAATAGAGGTGTTCGGTATAGCAAGTTTGGTGTTGTTGATATAAATGCTACACGGAGGTACAACAAATTTGAACCCTACATATTGGCTTCCCAAGCAGACCAAATTTGTTATATTCCATACCCGAGGATCAGACAATCAGGAATTTCTTGGTAGCCGCTATAAAAATTACACCTCGGGGCCGATCACTGACAGATGAAAAACCACCTTTACAAGAAGATGCAGCTGTAACTGAAGTAGAAGTACCCGAACAAGCTTTAGATGATATCTTACTTGTTGATCTGCGTAATCCCGGATATGAAGAACTTCCAGACGATGCAGCGGACGAAGCCAACGAAGATGAATTTGAAGAAAATGATGAAGTGGATGATGTTTCTGAAGACGAGTGATCGAGTTCCATTATTATGTTACAAAGTTTCTTGTTTTATCATTATACTCTTTGTATTGAAAAAAACTTTGTATTTTTAAGTTTTATGTTATAAAGTTTCTTGTTTTATACTATCATAAAACTTTTTCTATTGGAAAAAAAACTTTGTATTTTGATGTTTTATGTTATAAAGTTTCTTGTTAAGTATATAGGTTTGGGGAATTTGGGGTATGGGTTTTGGGGTTTGGGTTTTGGGGTTTTGGGGTTTGGGTTTGGGTTTTTCTACTTTACAGCTACAGGTTAAATTTAGTCCCTACTTGGTAAAACGTAAATACGACTACTGTACGACTCGAGTTACAATTTAGTCCCTACTTGGTCGTCCAGTTTTCTATAAAAACAACCATCCCACACTCTCCCATTGTAGAAGACAGCAAGTAAGAAAAAAAGAGAAGTAAGATCTGGAACGACAATGGGGAGGAGACACGGTGAGACCTGCGAGTGTTTACGTTTAAACGTCCGCAGGTCTCGCTTTGTCTCTTTTCCCTCGTGGTTCCAGTATCTTTCTTCTCTTTTTTTTCCATAATTTATATAAACAGTCCCTAATTGGTCGTAAACAGTTTAGTCCCAATTTGGTCGTAAATTGCTTGTAGTCCCTAATTGGTCGTAAATATTAGTCCCTAATTGGTCGTAATAGCAACTGCCTTACGACTATTAGTCCCTCATTAGTCGTAAAGGCGGAGTCCTTAATTAGTCGTAATGTGATTGGTCGTACTTTAGTCGTATATTTACCACCCGTTTACGACTGTTAGTCCCTAATTAGTCGTACATTTACGACTAATGTACGACACAATGTGATTTTTATATAAGGAGAGCGGAGCGAAGCCATTTGGTTGCTCATTCCCTTCTCTCTAACAACCAGATAGCCTCCTCTCTCTCTAGGTAATTTTTTTTTTCCGTTTTAGATTTAATTAGGTGGTTAGTTAGGTAATTAGATTAGGAATTTGGAATTAGTTTAGGTTTGGAATTAGTTTAGGTTCGGAATTAGTTTAGGATAATAATAAGTGGAAGATTTAGTTAGATAATATGAATTATATGAATATATATATGAATTATAACCATTTACATTTTTTTTTCCAGATTGTCATATATTGTTATGGCGAGCGGTAGAAAGAGACTTCAAAACCGTCATCCCCGAACATCTTACGGGGAGACTTTTCTCGGTCAGTCGTCTGATCCATCAGCTTCTACGTCTGGGACATCATCCGGCCCACACAATGTCCCTGATAGCCAAAACCCCAGCGTTCCGTATGTCCCTCAGCCTGCTGATCATGTACCGCCATACTTTCCCCAGTATGACGCTGATCATGCATACTTTTCGTATGATGAGCAGTCGCCTCCACATCAGGCTACACAGCAGCCTCGACAGCAGCCTCCACATCAGGCTCAACAGCAGGCTCCACCGCAGCCTCCACAGCAGGCTCCACCGCAGCCTCCACAGCAGCCTCCTGCAGCTCTTCATCCAGATTTGATGGTGCCGGCGAGTGCACGGTATGCAAGATATACCGTCGAAGTTCTCCTGATGCCGGGTCGAGAAGGTTTACCAATTCTCGATCCAGATCTACCAACCGGCACGACTTGGTAATTTAATTTTATATTATTTAAATAAAATTTATAATTTAAATTTCAAAATATAATTAAATAATTACTTATATATATTTATTGATCTAATTAAATAATTGTTCAAATTTTGTAGGTTTACTTGCGACAATAGTATCGGACAGAGCATTGGGGATATCATCAGGTCAAACTTCCGGGAAATGCATCCCAATTGTCTCTTACACCTCCCCATGTTCGCATAACTTGGTTCAAGTGCTTTGCGGTTAGTTTATAATCTTAATTTTTTTTTTATAAAAACATTTAAATATGATTAATTAATATTTTTATGTTTTTTTTTGTAGCAAAAATGGAATTGGTCAGCCGCTATTACCGAGACGGTGAAGGCAGAGTTCAACCATAAGGCGCTGCTTCGCCTCAAGAACATTGTTGGCGACTGGAAGGAAAAGTGGAGGGTTATGGGGGATGACGCAAAAGAAACCTACCTCGACAATGATGTTTGGAATGGCCTGAAAGAATATTGGAAACAGGCAAAGGTAGAAAAAAGGTCTCTCACTTGCTCCAAGGCCCGCCTCACCCGTGATTCTGATGGCAATCTCCCAATACCTCATACTTCAGGACAGACTCCACACGCCAAAAGGGCACTGCAAATTGTAAGTTTTTTTATATTATTCAATTTTCATTACATTTATATATAATATTGAAATATTTATAAAAATTAAGCCCTAGTTTAATTCATTTTTTACTTTTTTTGCTATATATAGGCTGCCAAAGAAGGAGCACCACCATCTTTAGCCCGACTTTATAAGGAGACCCATCAGCATTCCGATGGCACTTTCTCCCATCCTCGAGCAGAGCAGATCTACAACGATGTAGAGAATCGGATTCAGGAGATCCAGACCCAGCTCACGCAAGAAAATCCGGATGGTGCACCGGTCCAACTTTCGACCATTGACCAAGACAAAATATTTGAGCAGGTAAAATATTCAAGATTTTTAATGTTTCTTTATATTTTTAATTTTACATATATATGCATATATGTAAATATAGTACTAATTAATACTCAAATCCAATCGAAGGTTGCTCCGAGGAAAAGAGGACGTATAGTTGGGATCGGGAGTGTCAACGATGTCCCCAGAGCGAGAGCTGAACACGCTGCTAGAAGGGCAGAAGAGTCCTCTATCCGGAGGGAGTTGGAAGCTGCGAACGTAGTCATAGCCGACCACAACGACAATTTAAGGCGATGGCAAATATGATGGATATGATTCTAGAATCAACTCCAAACGTGAACCCAGCAGTTGCGGCTACGTGGCAGACTATGCGTCCAAACTTTATCCCCAACCCTACTCCGGAAGAACAGCAGGAATTGGAGCGGCGTGCGGATGAGAGGAGTGCCGAGATGTTCAACGATATAAACCTAAATGCTTAGGTTTTTCGTTTTTATTATTTGTATTTTGAATATTTTTATATATATTATATATATGGATGATTAGTTTTTCGTTTTATAAAATATCGAATTTTAAATTTTTAAATTAATTTTCAAATTTTTTAAAAAATCATATTTTAAATTATATATAAAAAAAATTCGTAATATATATATTTAACGTAATTTCGTCGTAATATTACGACTAATGAACATCTGTGTTCGATGTAAGTTAGTCGTCAATTTACGACTAATTAACGTCTACAGTCGATGTACATTAGTCGTAAATTTACGACTAATTTACTACACATTTAGTTCCGAGTATTTACCTCGCTTTTACGACTAATATGTTTACGTCCTGTTTACGACCCCACAAGTTAGTCGTAATGTTACCTCGCTTTTACGACTAATTCATTTACGTTTAGTTTACGACGCTTTTTATTAGTCGTAACTTTACGACTTGTTTACGACTATCTTCTTTACGACTGATTTACGACTAAACACATTAGTCGTAAATTTACGACCAATTTGCTACTATCTGGGGATTACGACTAGCTGTTAACGACCAATCGCAATTAGTAGTAAGTTGGTCGTAAAGCATGTTTTACGACTAATATGCTACCAATTCTGTAGTCGCTAATTACCTGTTTTCTTGTAGTGGAAGCTTCTTACTTCTCCTACGGTTTTGGGACTTGGCCATTCACGTATAGCTTTCACTTTTCTTCATCCACTTTGACACCAATCTGCACCAACAACAAACCTAGGAAGACCAGGTTATCTGTTCCAAATGTGCATTTCTTCAAGTTGGCATAGAGTTTTTCTTTCTTAGGACATCCAGGACTAATCGCAAATGACTAGTGTGTTCTTCTAAACTCTTGCTATAAACCAATATGTCATCAAAATAGACCACAACACAACGCCCTATAACGATCTAAGCAATGATTCATCAGTCTCCCATAAAAGTACTAGAGCATTAGTAAGCCAAAAGGCATCACTAGCCATTCATACAAGCCATGCTTAGTTTTAAAAGCGGTTTCCACTTCATCTCATCTCCTTTTCATCCTAATCTGATGGTATCCCTTTTGAGATCGATTTTAGAGAAAACACAAGACCCATAAAGCTCATCTAACATGTCATCAAGCCTAGGAATAGGATGCCTATACTTTACCGTGATGTTGTTGATGGATCGGCAATCAACACACATGCGCCAGCTCCCATCCTTCTTGGGTAAGCAAACCCGGCACTGCACAGGGACTCATGCTCTCTCTCTCGTATATCCTTTCTCCATGAGCTCTCCCACTTGTTTTTGTAACTCCTTGGTCTCTACAGGATTGGTCCTGTACGCTGGCCTGTTCGACAATGAAGCTCCGGGCACAAAATCAATCTGATGTTCTATGCCGCGTATAGGTGGGAGGCCTTGTGGGTTGTCTTCTGGAAAGACATCTTCATACTCCTGCAAAAGGTTCTTAAGATCACTCGGAATCTCAGGTGCAAGGTCAGAAGAAAGCATTAGTGTCTCTTTAAACATCAACAAAATCAAAGATTGTTGAGAAGTCAATACCTTCTTAGCTAGGCTGGCCTTAACATAAAAGTTGGAGTTCTTTACCGGTTTCTCCTTTGAAGTGCTTGTGTGTTGATCTCGGTTCTTCTTGAGCTGTACTTGATCTGCATGAACTTCTTGTGGAGTTAAAGGAACAAGGGTGATCTTTTGGCCGTTGTGATCAAACGAATGGCGGTTAGTGAATCCATCATGAATAACTTTGTTGTCAAATTGCCATGGTCGTCCCAACAAGATGTGGCTAGCCTCCATAGGTAAAAAATCACACAAAACCTCATCTTGGTATCGGCCAATTTGCAAAGGCACGACAACTTGTTCTTTGACTTGCATCTCTCCCTCATCATTAAGCCATTCCAAGTTGTATGGCTTTGGATGCTTCTTCACATTAAGTCCAAGCTTCCTGACAAGAGTTTCACTTGCAACATTAGTACAACTCCCACCATCAACAATCAAACTGCAAACCTTATCATTAACAATGCAACGAGTATGGAAGAGATTCTCCCTTTGTGCCTTTTCTTCGGTTTTGATTTGCATGTTCAGTGATCGTCGAGTCACAAGCAAGTTTCCTGGGGCAGGATAGTCAAGGTCGCCTTCTTCTTCATCATAGATAGGTTCGTTTCATCTCTTTCCTCCTCGGACTCAACCTCTCCATTGTCGCGGATGATCATGATCTTCTGTTTGGACATTTGTTCGCATAATGCCCCATGCCTTGGCATTTGAAGCACCTGATATCCCTAGTCCTGCTCGTGGAGTCCACGGCTTTGTTCTTATCATCACGGCAACACGGCTTAGTCTTAAAATCGGATTGAGAAGATGAGACCGTGCTCTTACCTTTGTCTTGGAATTGCGGTTTGGTGTTGGAGTTGTAGGACGGTCTAGAGTAGCCCTTTCTCTTGATTTGCTGCTCAATCAGAATTGCTTTGTGAAGCATTTCCTCCAGGTTTTCATACTCTTGAAGCTCCATACGATCTTGAATCTCGCGGTTGCGTCCAGCCAAGAACCGAGCCATGGTGGCTTCAAGCGACTCATCTGCATCAGCTTTAATCATAAGAGTCTCCATTTCTTGACAATAATCTTCCACAGACTTGGTTCCCTGAGTTAAACGTCGGAGTTTTTGGTGTAGATCTCGGTGATAATGACTTGGTACAAACCGCTTTCTCATCAAGGTTGTGAGCTCTTCCCACGTAGCAATGGATCTCTCTCCTGATCTCCTCCTGTTTGTCACAATCTGATCATACCAATTAATAGCATAGCCAGTAAACTCAGCAGCAGCAAGCCTAACCTTTTTTATTCGGAAAGATTTTTGCAATCAAAAACAAGTTCAATTTTTCTTCCCATTCAAGAAAAGCATCAGGATCATTTTTGCCATTAAAAGAAGGGATTTTGAGTTTCAAACCAGTGAGACCATCATCAGGTCTATTCGCAAAAGGATTTTCATTGTCTCGGTTCCTGCCGTGTCGTGCACGTCTATTAGATCGGACCTCCTCTTCAGATTCTTCTTCAACGTCCGATTCTTCTTCGGGTTGGTGTGTCCGGTTTCGCGTGCGTCTCGCTTTGGAGTTCCTCTTGGATGGCGTTTGCTGGTCTTCTTGGATTTTGTCCAGTCTAGCATGGATCTCTTCCAAATCTGCATTCATCATTCGTTTTAATTCAGAGGTTAGTGCTTTTATTTGGAAACGAGATACTCCGGATCATGATCCTCCTTGCTCCTCTTCTGAACTCATGTTGGTTTCCTGAAACTCATAAACAAACGAGGTTAATGAAAACAACTCTCACTCTCAGTGTTTGGTTCCTCTCCCACTCAACTCACAAGTTTCTTGATGATCACTCAAAGGTGGTTTTCTCTCAAAATTCTTAGAGAACTCGTAACCGTCAAACTCAAAGGAGCAACCCCAAACGACGATCAAGAAAAGACAGGTAGGAAAGGATTGGGATCCGAGTTAGCTAATTCAAGGCTGGATTTCTCCTCAGCCAGCAGGCTTTCTCTTCCACCACCCCACCCGGATTTCTCCTCGTCGTGATTCAAACTTATACTTTTTTTTTTTTTGATAAAAAAGGAAACTTAAGCGATCACTATGAGGTATGAACTAGCCCGGATCTAAGAAAAGAAAGAAGAACAAAAATGGTTTCTAGGAAGAAGACCGATTGGAAGTGGCTCTGATACCACTTAATAGAATTGAGCCCAAGGATGCACTTCCAACACGGTATGAGAAGAGATAGATTGTTGGTTTTCCGACTTTGAGATTGATAGATAGATGGATCGTAGGGTCGCACTGAGGTTATGATTGAGCCTCAGATATTCCCAGCCTCAAGACTTCTTGATATGACTCACAAGAACAGCCTTAGAGGATCGCTGATTGAAGTAACCCTTCAAGCAACAAGAACAAGTTCAAGATGAAGTTTGAGAGAAAACTTAGAAAAGTTTTGATAAAAAGAAATTCGATAATGATCAAAGAAAACAAGTTTGTGTTTTAAACAAAGAAAAGAAGGAAAAGAAGTTCAAGAGGTAAAAGTTTGGGAAATTGCAAAAATGGACCTTAAAAGAAACGAAAATGTTTTTAAAGGGGACTCTTCAGTTTTGGTCTTGAAATCGGATCATGGGATATATTCCAAGGTCGGTCCATAACGAGCTTGGTCTTGAGTTTGGATCATGCACACGAACTTGGTCTCATCCGGGCCTTCGATCTTGAACTCCAAGAAATCAGTTCCAATGAGCTTCTTGAGTTCTTCGAAGTGTTCCTTAGCATTTTGGGCGAGAGAGAAATCATATGGGTCGTCGGTCCATTGCTTGGGTTCGCTATCGTCCATGGCACGTCCGGGTTCCACGTGAAAGGCCTCGATATCATGTTGAGTTCCAGCTCGGGCCAACCCATTTCTGTCTCGACCAATCTGATTCTCTCGGTAGTTTGGACGAGAAATATTTCATTTGGGTCGAGAGATTCTTTCGTCAGGTCGTGGTGAAGGATTTCGTTCAGGTTTTAATCGAATTAAAACAGCCCTAACAACAATCCTAAGTCACGGATCTTGTGCCAATTGAATCTATGTTGAATATATATCAAATCTCGAACATACCTTAGTATTTGCAGCGGAATAAGATCAGGTACAACGAGATTAGGAGCGCCTCAAGTGCTGCGCCTCTACAGAAGTCCACACGCACACAAACTGGACGACGAGATGCTAGTACCTTCGCGAACGATTCGCGTTTTTGGGTTTTCTCTTGTTTTTCTCTGTGTTTTGTGGCTGTAAGAGACTTCTCTCTTGTCACCCAACTCCGAATCATATCATATATATAGGCTGGAGTTGCCGACAGGTGTCGATCGACACTCACCATTGGTGTCGATCGACACCCTCACAGAAAGTCAAAGATCGAGAAGACGATCCCGAGTGGTGTCGATCGATACTCACTATTAGTGTCGATCGACACCCTCATAGAAAAACGATATCGACGTATATCTTATATGCGTTAATCATGATCATTACTCTAATGATCAAAACCCAATTTATAATATCCAGTTTGCTTAGGTGTGTGACTCTATAGGATCATATGATAATGGTAATGAGTTCATAACTCATAAGTTATAAGCGGCTTCTAGCAAAACATTATAACCGTCCATATCATATGATTGTCTTATCTCGACATCACGACTTTACTAGAATAAATACAAGTCTGATTTCAGGACATTCCCTTCAATCTCCCACTTGTACTGGACTCAACTATTCCCATAATCCCTTTGTCTCTATATCTCGATCTGGCATAAGGCAAGAACTCGTGTCATCCTTAATCAACCAAACCATGTTTATCGAACTCCGATTTATACTGATAAAAGACTAACGATTGGCATTCAATCCGTTTGAGCGCGGCCACGCATTTCCAGTATCAAATCTTCGATAGGCCCTGAGATATTTATCTCCCGTTATACGGGAGGGACAAATTCCATCTTGTTCTATCCCTGATCCTTATATACTTCATAATATGCCCAATCAATGCCTTTATAGCCACCAGTTACGGCTGACGTTTGACAGAGTCAAAGCATACAAATTCATATGTAAGAAAACATGATGAACTCAGGTCAAAGGACTATACTCTATAGTCGTAATGAGAAACTCTTATGACACTCATATAACAATCTTGTAGAGTTCTCATTAGCGGGTCATGTCCGATCATGTGTTCTCTAACACATATCAATGTGATTGACTTTAATACTCCTATTAATGACTCCATGAAACTTAGTCATCAGTCACCTCACATACTAGTCTCGCGCGGTTATCAATGTCCAACTTTGATAACCTCGACTATGGACACAAATAATTTATGTCATCTATCACTTATAGAGTCTCATGATCAAATCACGTATTTGATGATCTATAAGAATGCCATAAATTACTTTTGGACAATTATTTAATAACACCATTAAATAATACTGAAACAATTTCATTAAATAAAACATAACCAAATGTATGTTTACATGAACATCAAAATATAAATATGATAACTCCCACTAAAACAAGATTACTGCTTAAGGAATCTAATGCCTATAGCAGCTGCATGACTCTCATGCTTCGGTCGTGGGAGTGGCTTAGTCAACGGGTCAGCAACGTTCTCGTCTGTCGGAACTCTGCTGATCTTGACGTCACCTCTCTCAATGATATCACGAATCAGATGATATCTCCTCTCAATGTGTTGGATTTCTGATGTGATCTGGGCTCCTTAGCCTGAGCTATGGCTCCATTGTTGTCACAAAACAATGCCACAGGCTCAGAAATGCTAGGAATCACACCAAGCTCAGTAATGAACTTCCTAATCCAAACAGCCTCCTTCGCCGCTTCAGAAGCAGCGATGTATTCAGCCTCGGTCGTTGAGTCCGCCACGGTGCTCTGCTTGGAACTCTTCCAACTAACTGCACCTCCATTCAGACAGAAGACGTAACCAGACTGAGATCGGAAATCGTCTCTATCTGTCTGAAAGCTGGCGTCCGTATAACCACTCACTACAAGCTCATCACTTCCTCCGTACACTAAGAACTTATCCTTGGTATTTCTCAAATACTTCAGGATTGTCTTGACGGCAGTCCAGTGACTCTCACCGGGATCTGATTGGTATCGACTCGTCATGCTTAAAGCACAAGCAACATCTGGACGAGTACAAAGCATGGCATACATAATAGATCCTACTGCAGAAGCAAAAGGAATCCTACTCATGCGCTCTCGCTCAGCAGGTGTCGAAGGACTCTGCTCTTGCTGAGAGTAATGCCATGAGACATCGGAAGCAAGCCCTTCTTGGAATCATGCATGTTGAACCTGTGTAGAACCTTATCGATATAAGTGTCCTGGCACAGTCCAATCAGCCTCTTTGATCTATCTCTATAGATCCTTATTCCAAGAATAAGGCGGCTTCACCCATGTCTTTCATCGAGAAACAACTTCCGAGCCAGTCCTTTACTGACTGAAGTAACGGAATATCATCTCCTATGAGAAGTATGTCGTCTACATACAATACGAGAAATGCAACTGCGCTCCCACTAGTCTTCTTGTAAACGCAAGGTTCCTCTTCGTTTCTGATGAAGTTAAACTTTTTAACTGCTTCATCAAAACGTAGGTTCCAACTCCGAGATGCTTGCTTCAATCCATAAATGGATTTATGAAGCTTGCATACTTTCCCAGCAGCATTAGGATCAATGAAACCCGGAGGTTGTGTCATGTACACATCCTCCTCCAGAATCCCGTTAAGGAAAGCTGTTTTCACATCCATTTGCCAAATCTCATAATCATAATGAGCGGCTGTTGCTAGGAGAATCCGAATAGATTTAAGCATAGCGACTGGGGAATAGGTTTCATCATAGTCAACACCTTGAACTTGTTTGAAACCTTTTGCCACCAACCTAGCTTTGTAAATCTGAACGTTTCCATCCACATCGATCTTCTTCTTGAAGACCCATTTACACTCAATGGCTTTTACACCATCAGGTAAATCACCCAAAGTCCATACTTGGTTTTGTGACATGGAACCGATTTCGGATTCAGCGGCTTTAAACCACTTTTCGGAGTCAGGGCCCATCATTGCTTCTTCGAAAGTCGCAGGTTCGTCACTGTCAATGATCAAGAGATCATGACAATTAGTCACAAGAAATCCATATCTCTCGGGCTCGTGACGAATCCTTTCGGATCTGCGAACTTCTGGCATCACAGGTTCGGACTCTACAACTCTTTGTAGATCCAGTCGCTGCTCTTCCTCGACAGGTTGAGCAGGCTCCTGTGATTCTCGAACTTCTTCGAGTTGTACTTTACTCCCACTGTTCTTCTTGGAAAGAAATTCTCTCTCAAGAAAAACACAGTTCTTAGCAACAAACACTTTGTTCTCAGAACGGTTGTAAAAGTAGTAAGCCTTGGTTTCCTTAGGATAACCAACGAAGTAGCACTTATCAGATTTGGGTTCAAGCTTATCAGATATCAACCGCTTGACATAAGCTTCACAACCCCAAATTTTTAGAAAAGACAAACTTGGAACTTTTCCAGTCCACATCTCATATGGCGTCTTCTCGACTGATTTTGATGGAACTCTGTTTAGCGTAAACGCAGACGTTTCTAGAGCATATCCCCAAAAGGATAATGGAAGATCTACTTGACTCATCATCGATCGAACCATATCCAATAAGTCCGATTCCTCCTTTCAGACACACCATTCCACTGAGGTGTTCCAGGAGGAGTGAGTTGTGAAACAATTCCACAGTTACTCAGATGATCACTGAACTCTTGGCTTAAGTACTCACCTCCACGATCTGATCGAAGAGCTTTGATACTTTTGCCAAGTTGGTTCTGTACTTCATTTTGGAACTCCTTGAACTTTTCAAAGGATTCCGATTTATGTCTCATTAAATAGACATAACCAAATCTACTGAAGTCATCAGTAAACGTGATGAAGTACTGAAAGTTTCCTCTAGCACTAATACTCATTGGACCACATACATCGGTATGTATTAGTCCCAATAGGTCACCGGCCCTTTCATTAAATTTGTTGAAAGGGGCCTTTGTCATTTTGCCCAATAAGCAGGATTCACACTTCTCAAATGATTCAAAATCAAATGAGTCCAAAAGTCCATCATTATGAAGCTTTTGAATCCTTTTCTCATTGATGTGGCCCAAACGACAATGCCAGAGAAACGTAGGGTTCGAGTCATTGGTTCTTAACCGTTTAGTACTTATGTTATAGACAGGCAAAGATTGGTTAAGAATATAAAGTCCATTCTCTAATGGAGCGCTACCATAAAACATTTCATTACGATCAAAAGAACAACACTTGTTTTTAATCGAAAAATGAAAGTCTTCTAAATCCAAAACAGAAATAGAAATGTGTTCTGCTTATAGCAGGTACATAGTAGCAATTATTCAATTCTAAAACCAAGCCTGACGGCAAAGACAAATGATAAGTTCCTACGGCCAATGCAGCAACTCTTGCTCCATTCCCAACGCGCAGGTCCACTTGTCCCTTCTCCAGCGTTCTACTGTTGCTTACCCTGCATATTTGTACAAATATGAGCGCCACAGCCGTATCTAATACCCAAGACTTAGAACCTGAAGTAGTAACATTTACTTCTATAACATAGATACCTGAAGAAGTCGTCTCATACGTCTTCTTCGAGTTCTTTAGATCTCCCAGATACTCTTTGCAATTTCTCTTCCAATGCCCAGACTTATTGCAGTAATGGCATTTATCAGCATCAGTAGGGCCGTTTGGGTTTGGAAGAAGTCTCAGGCTTATCCTGATTCTCAATCGGAATGCCTTAGCTTTTCCTTTACCCTTAGCATGTTTCTTAAACTTTTTACCCCCTTGCACCATAAGTACATTAGGGGTGCCCTTCTTGATGTTTGGCTCAGCTGTCTTGAGCATGCCATGCAGTTCCGTCAAAGTCTTTGTCATGTTGTTCATGTTATAGTTCATGATAAACTGATCAAAGCTTGACGGTAACGACTGCAGAATGATGTCCGTAGCCACTCTTGGCTAAGGGGACAATCCAGTTTTGCCAAGTTATCAATATACCCATCATCTTAATGACATGTGGGCTAACTGGACCATCCTTTGGTAGCTTGCACTCAATGAGAGACTTAACCGTCTGGTATCTCTCAGTTCGTGCTTGCTCCTGAAACATCCCTTTCAGGCTAGTGATCATCTCAACAGGTGACGCACGTTCTCGTATTGCTTCTGCAAGTCCGAGTTCATGGTAGCCAGCATGAGACAACTCACATCGACCTCATCATTGGAATGCTTCTCCCAAGCATTCCTTTCAGCGTGTCCGGCATTGGATTTCGGTTTCTCAGGGAGAACCTTCTCAAGGACATATTCCTTTTTCTCCTGCTTGAGAACAATTCTCAAGTTCCGATACCATTCAAGGAAGTTCGATCCATTAAGCTTGTCCTTCTCAAGGACGGATCGAAGCGAGAATGTGTTTCTGTGAGGGGAGCTAGCCATAGCTGAAAAACACAAAATGAGAGTTTAGTTTCGATGTTCAAGAAATGAGAAATCTTAACAATTAAGAAACTCACATTATATTCAAAACAATTTTCCTCATTGAATATAATGATCCAATCCATATTTCACAAAAATTTGAGTGAGCTTTGGCCCATCGCCCAAACTTTAGCTATTTAGGTAAGCAACACTTTGCTAATTATATTATATATAATTCTTGTCTCGGATTAATATCTTATATCAAATCCGATCCTATATCTCTGAGCCCAAAACTATTTTGATAGCCTAGTTAAGCAAACCAATCTTTTAAGTCCGTAGTAACGATTACAACCTGCCTCACTCATGTAATTGCGGACACCCTGCATTGGCAGACCCATCACACAATGAAACGAGCCTTGACAGTTGACAAGATTGGGAAGATATTAAAAGCTAAATATTAGGTTTGAGGAACGGAACATCAATCTAGTTTATATCACTTATATATTCCAGATTTTTAACTCGTTCTATACTTGTAAAATTTCTCAAGTTAAACAAGTTAGGAACGTGAGTTCTGAACTGGTGTCGATCGACACTACCTTAGTGTCGGTCGTCACCGAATGGTGTCGATCGACACTACATTAGTGTCGGTCGTCACCACCTGATTGGTGTCGATCGACACTACATTAGTGTCGGTCGTCACCGGAGAGTGATGTCGATCGACACCAAGTCGATCGACACCCTTTTCACAGAAAACCTAATTGGTGTCGATCGACACCGGATTAGGGTCGGTCGACACCGAAGAACCCAGAACGGCGTTCTTCGTCAAAAACGATTTTGAACAAGGGGATTTTACAAAATTTCAACAGATTCAATAGAAACACACCGCTCTGATACCACTAAAGGATTTCGTTCAGGTTTTAATCGAATTAAAACAGCCCTAACAACAATCCTAAGTCACGGATCTTGTGCCAATTGAATCTATGTTGAATATATATCAAATCTCGAACATACCTTAGTATTTGCAGCGGAAGAAGATCAGGTACAACGAGATTAGGAGCGCCTCAAGTGCTGCGCCTCTACAGTAGTCCACACACACACAAACTGGACGACGGGATGCTAGTACCTTCGCGAACGATTCGCGTTTTTGGGTTTTCTCTTGTTTTTCTCTGTGTTTTGTGGCTGTAAGAGACTTCTCTTGTCACCCAAACTCGAGCCCTCATATCATATATATAGGCTGGAGTTGCCGACAGGTGTCGATCGACACTCACCATTGGTGTCGATCGACACCCTCACAGAAAGTCAAAGATCGAGAAGACGATCCGATGGTGTCGATCGATACTCACTATTAGTGTCGATCGACACCCTCATAGAAAACGATATCGACGTATATCTTATATGCGTTAATCATGATCATTACTCTAATGATCAAAACCCAATTTATAATATCCAGTTTGCTTAGGTGTGTGACCCTATAGGATCATATGATAATGGTAATGAGTTCATAACTCATAAGTTATAAGCGGCTTCTAGCAAAACATTATAACCGTCCAATATCATATGATTGTCTTATCTCGACATCACGACTTTACTAGAATAAATACAAGTCTGATTTCAGGACATTCCCTTCACGTGGAACTAGTCGTAGCTCGTTGTTCGGTCGTGTCGGGTCGAAACGGTACACAGCCATACATTCCGCGGATCGGTCAGGCACAGCCGGGCTCTCTCGGGCAACCTCCTTTCTGGGTCGTTGAATTCTCAGTCCTTGTTCAACATCACGTTGCTCCGGATCCGTACCATCCTCCTCGTCCTGGTCCGATATCTCCCCCACGGATCTATCACATTGTCCCGTCGTAGAAAGGGATTCGAATCTTGCCGGGGTCCGGGACTCTGACGTTTGTAATCTTCGAGGTGAAAGGGATCCTTGGGTCTCCTCCAAGACTCGGTTAATTTTGGGAGCGGAGCTGGTCGCTTTATGAACCTGCGACCTTACTTCCTTCATTTGACTTGCCGTGAACTCCAGTCGGGCGCGGAGTTCGTCCATCTCGCTTCTTTTGATAGTGGATCGGTTACCCCGGTTTGCCCGTTCCGCCTTCTCTTGCTCCCTTATCCAGCGAAGCTCTTCTTCGTCCGCCGTCAGGTCTCTATCCTCGTCGTCGGTCTCGCTTTCTTCTTGATCGGCTTCGTTTGCGGCGTCTTCTCCGTTTTCACTGTTGGTCACCGTCGAGGTTCGGCGGTCCGCTTAGTAGCGCTTTTTCGGTGCAAAGGAGGCTGTGCCGACAGTTCTCTCCTCGTTCCAATGGGAGTCTGCTCGTTGGGGTTCTGCCTGCCCGGTGTATGTACTCGCGGGGTGAAATTAAGGCGTCTTGCTCCGAAAGTCCAGGGGCCATGTGCTAGCTCTTGGGTAGCTGCTCTCTCATGTGCTGCCGCTCTTTCTTGCCTGTTTTACCGCTCCACGAGTTCGGCTATCATGTTCCTTAGCTCACCGATTGCCAAGATATCCTGGGCTAGATCGGTGGGACCGGTGTTGGCCGCTTCTTTTATGAACGGGTCTTCGGTCGGCATCCCGAATCTGGTTAGCACGTTGGCGGAGGTCCCGGCCGTTCCGATTCCAATTGCTCCTGCCGCGGATGTTCCAGCGACAGTCGCTCCTGTTCTGGCCGCTGATGTTCCGACGGCAGGAATTACTCCTTTGGCCGGCTAGTTGGTGATGTCGTCGGTTCTTTTGGTCATCGTCTTCTTTCCGTATCCTCTCGTTCTAAGAGTTAAGAATATTTCTCGTCCCCACAGACGGCGCCAAATTGTGAGAGCGGAAACTCACACTGTCAAAACTTATATTTTATGGGGGCTCGAAAATTCTATTTTAAAAGAAATCAAGGACCGAAAATGCAAAAAAATGATTTTATTTAGATAAATATTTCGGAGTACAAGAATAATTGCAAAAGCTGAAAAGTCTTATATTGCAAATAGCCTTAATACTCGAATTTGGGATGATCTGAACCTAGTACAAGCGTCTATATTTATACTATGAGACCTAGAAAGCTAAAACTCCTAGCAGTCCGTCACGTAATCTAATCCTGGTCCGGCCCGATTTCTTATGAATAGTAATACGTGAATAGTAAACCGTATATCGACTAAACTTAAATTGATTTTTCGGTTAACTTTCCTGGGATGAATAGTGTTTCGTGAACAGTATTTTAACGGTTTTTTATACACGAGTTTTAAACCCTTATTTCCTACTGCAAGTGCACAGCATACGAAGTAGTATTTAGGGGTCGATCCCACGAAGACCAGTTTCACACTTTGATCTAATGAGCTAAATCAAAAGCTAAGACAATTCAATTATGTTTTTGGTTTTGTAAATAGCAAGTAATAAAAGCGAAATCGGTTGAAAAGATAATATTAAACAAGCGTTAGGTCAAGGAATATCGCAGGAGATTCAGAGCAAAAGATCAAACAACTATTCAGGCAATGATTAAGCACAAGTCTAGAACTCAAACATAAAGATAATATCAATCCACTGTCGTGGTATCAATAACTTTGTCTAGCAACCAAGAAATCCTAACTGTCGTTGGTACTAGAAATCGCAAACAAGCATTAAGGATAGGTTCGATTTGTTCACAATTCTCCACTACATCTACTGTCGTAGGTAATGAATAAATTGCTCACCAATGTTTATTCTAGCAACCTAGCAACTGTCGTTGTCTAAGTTAACCTAAGATCATCAATTAAGCGGCTAGTTTAACTCAAGCAATAAGATCAACAAGGATGAAGACTAACGATTCTTTTTACCTATTTGTGTTTAATCCATTAGCTCATAAATTCCTTTGACAAACCTTAACCTAACTATGAGATCTACTCAGACATAATTAAAGAAGAAGAAAACAAAGAGATTATAGAGTTCATCATAAAAGCTTGGATAGATAATGAAAGCTGAAAATAACTTAATAAGAACTTGAAACAAACATAAATATAGATAATAAGAACTGAAAGTAAAACTTAATAGAACCTTAAAGCATAAATAAGAACTGAAAGTAAAACTTAATTAAAGCATAAATGTTAAAGCTTAAAAGAAACTAATAAGAACTTAATAAAAACATAAACATTAAAGCTAAAAACTGAAGAGGAGCAATATTTAGAAGCTAGAGAAGAGAAGGAGGAGAAGATGGTGTGTTTTGAAACATCAAGAGTGAGTTCTATATATAGACCAAGGTGTAGGGGAGTAGGTGAAGTCAGGAACGATCGTTCTGAACGGAGAACGATCGTTCTCCGTGGTCGATCGAAGTAGGTGGTTGTAGGTGAGATGTGGAACGATCGTTCTGGGTGGAGAACGGTCGTTCCATGCTTGGTTGTTGGTGGAGTAGATGAGGTGTGGAACGATCGTTCTCTTCAGGGAACGGTCGTTCCTCTGCATTTGTCGGCAAGGTTGGTGAAGAGGGGAACGACCGTTCTGTAGGGGGAACGGTCGTTCTCCCTGGTCGTTCTACTCTTAGAACTGGCGTTCTCTTCAGTTGGTCCTTTTCTCGTGTTTTCCACGTTAACTCGACTCGAACATGTCTGTAAACGCCAAACTCCATCGAAACTCCATAAAATCTGTAAAAAGACTAAAAACAAAAGAAAAGACTCGAAAAGCTAACGAAAGATGCAAATAAAAACTCAGACCGAATACTAAAAACGAATCAAAATACGTTAAAAACACATAATATCAACTCCCCCCAACTAAAATCTTTGCTTGTCCCCAAGCAAATCCAGATATTTTACAAAGAGGAGAGGTTTTAAAAAAAACTTGTGACTCTCGTAAAACTTATAGGACCATACTCTAAATCAATTGCCCGTAAACCGCATTCGCAAAGTTCAGATCAAACCGTACTTCATTGTACTTCTCCATAACCGTAGTAAATAAATGAAATCTCATGATCAAGCAGAACTCAATATTTAACATTCATTATCAAATGCGTGTACTCTCACAAAGGGAATATCTAACATGTTATGGTCTAGGTATCAAGGTTGGTATTTGGTGGCTCAAGTGTTTCGGTTTCTTTTAGCAGTACAAACGGATGCAAATCATTATGCAAAATCACCGTGAGACACGAACCAATTAGGAGGTACACAACTCTCCTTAACTCTAATCCTTCTACCCTTATTTAACAAAGTCACAAACAAGAACATGATTTGTTTTAACGTTTTATGAAATTTAATGATATTACCTTGACTTTCCCGGTTCCTTCTGTTTTCTTTTCTTTTCTCTCTTTTTTATATATATATATATATTTTTTTATTTTTTATAGATCGGAGAATTGAACCGGTTTAGTCTCTAAGATCTGCATCAAAAGAATTTCAACGATGTAAGCTTATTTCTTGAATACAAACTTCTACCCATTTAAAAGTTCATCTTCTTTTGAAACGAAAATTTTCGATGAATATATTCAAAAAGAGATCACTTTTCTAGACACATCCCATGAGTTTAATCAGAAAGAGACCACCTATCTAGACACAGTCCTAAAGAAAAGTTGTGTCGGTCCGTATACTCCATAGTTTTTGCACATGAATGCAATGACAGTAAACGAAAATAAGTGGGTTTCAACATGGAAATGGTAAGGGTGTGGTACTAGACTAAGGATAAGTCTAGCCATTTGGAATTAGCAAAGATTGGTAGAAATGATGCAAAGAAAACTCCAAATGTAAAATCCAATACATGATTATCAACCCCCTAAGTGAGATAAATTAAGTCCATATTAAGTTCCGATAATTCGATTAAGTTCAGATGATTTGAGAAATTCACTAAATGATCAAGTTATGGATTTTTCTGCGTTTCCAAACTATCCTCAAACAATGCTAAGCAGTCGTAAGGCAATGACATCGAACATGTTGCAATTCCAAAAAGTTTAACAAATTCACACAGCGTTTTGACTCGATAAATCATTTTTTTTTTGAAAATTTAAACACACCAAAATAAAACATAAGAAATAAACATCCATAAAACACACCGTTAGTACACAAATGAATTCCTCCCCCAGACTTGTTTTTAACCGTCCCGGTTAAAACAAATCTGAATGAGAAACCCGTAAAATAAAATTAAAGTGTCATAATAAAAAAAAAAATGGATATAACAAGGGTGATAGAAATAACCACAAGCTCAGTGGTCGCTGGTGGAGCCATCGGTGTTGCTCTTTATCCTTGGGATTGATCGTTCTCCCGTGTAGAACGACCGTTCTTGTTAGGAACGATCGGTTTCGCTCCCAGGAGAGCGGTTTCTTGAACACTTAATAAAAGCCTGCAAAAACAATCTCAAACAAAACAAGAAACGTAAATAGAACAAGAACGAAAAAAATTCACGATATTTACATGTTACCTGGTGGGTTGCCTCCCACGAAAGCGCTTGTTTTACGTCGTTTGCTTGACCTTGGTGCCATGTATCAATCAGTTTGGGCTTGAGAGCTTGCTCCAAAACAAGCTCCATAATCAGGCATCCTCATGTTCAGAACCGTACTCAGCATTCCATTCACAACACCAATACCCTTCTCTTTCAACTCTGATGGAAGAATAGCTCTAACTCTAGAGAAAGGTTTAGGACGACCTTTGCACTTCACCTTGTAGTCAACCGAGTTTCCATCATATCCTTGAGGGATCAAAGTCATTTGAGGACCTCCCGTAATCTTTTTGTACGGGACAATTTCTTTTGTTATTGCCTTCTCCCTAGATTTCCCGGGTGGTGGAGCAGTTGTTTGCGGGATCGGAGCACGTGCTTCCTCGCTATCCACTGCAGAGATGCAAGAGGCATGTGTGGTGGTTCCTATGGGAAGGGCTTTGTAGAAGACCTTTTTGTCGATCTTGGAGAAGCAGACTTGCCTATTCGGCATATCGATGATTGCACCCACTGTAGCCATGAATGGTCTTCCAAGAAGTAATGGCATGCCATAACCTTCTCGCATCTCAATAACCTGAAAATCAGTTGGAACTAGGCAATCCCCTATTCGGACAGGTAGATCGTGAATGCTGCCAGACGATGTTGTTGAGGAGGTGTTTGCAAATCGAAGAGTCATATGACTAGGCTTTACCTCTGAAATTTTCAACCTCTCTGTAATAGCCTTTGACATGAGGTTAACGCTACACCCAGAATCACAAAAAGCGTCCTTGAATTCAAATCCAGCAATGGAGCATGGGACAAAGAATTTTCCGGGATCTTCAACTTTAGGCAATACCCTCAATGCTGGTGGTGTACTCCTTGCTTCTACAAAGACTGCTTTAATCTCTTCTTGAGTTATCTTCTTAAAATCAGTTGGTTTCTCTGCACTGATGGGCTCCCTCTGATCTTTAGGTAAAACTGGATAAGGCACTTTAGGAATGTATACCCTTGCTGGAAGATTTTCTGATGCCTTAGCAGTTTGACCAATCTGAATCTCAAGCTTCTTTATGTGAGTGCAAACAGCTTCAAACTTATTGTTGAGATCATTGTACATGCTGTCCACCTTGACATTGACCTCATCAGCAGATTTTTGTTGGTTGAGTAGAACCAAGTGCATAAGAGACTTCAGCTCGTCTTGAGAGTTAGACGCCGAAGCTTGCAAGCTCTGATTCTCCACATAGCCTCCATTCACGTAGTTCACCTCTGCGTGAGTCCCTGATGTCCTCTTAACTGATTCAGCGGTTTGTGCAATCTGAGTGTGAAGCTGCTTCATGTGAGTCCGTGCTGCTTCGTACTTCCCATTAAGGTCCACATACATGGTGTCAACTTTTGTATTGATCTCAGCCGCGGCTTTTTGCTGTCCCGCCAGTAGTTGTTGCATCAAGTTCTTCAGCTCGTCTTGGGAGCCGGTTGCTGAAGATGAAGGCTGCGGATTTGTGAAATGTTGGGGCTGCGAGTTTATTAAGGGCTGCCTTTGTTGATTTCCTCCTTGGAATCGGTTTTGATTTGGGACGAATTGTCTACCCTGGTAGTTGTTGGAGTAGCCTTCCTGTAAGCCCATCTGATTCTGTCCTCCTTTCTTAGGGTAAACCTGGTCTTGAGGATACTCCACATTGGTGCTCCTATAGGACAAATTCGGATGGGTATTGAAACCTTGGTTGTTGAAACTGCGGTTCTGTCCGAATCCTTGGCCGTTCACATAATTGACCTCCCTCCGATCATCACTGGTTTCTTCCTCATGGACTTGAGCGAGGACGGACTTTTGGTTCCCCTTAAGGAGAAGGTTAACCTTGGTCGTGAGCTCCGCAATCTGCTTGGACTCCACGCTGTTGACCTTTTTCCTGTCGTACTCCGGGCTTTTGTTGCTGGAACTTGCGGCTAGGTTCTCGATCAGCTCCAGAGCTCCTTCCTTTGACTTAGTGTAGAAGTCACCGTTACTAGCTGCATTCAGGGCGTTTCTGTAGTCCCAGTCTACTCCGTCATAGAAGGTGCTGAGCAGCTGCTCATCACTAAACCCATGGTGAGGGCACTCGCGCTTGTACTCCTTAAACCGCTCCCATGCTTCATTGAAGGATTCGCCGGACTGTTTCTCGAATGAGGAGATCTTGTTCCTCAAGGCTGCGGTCTTGGATTTCGTGTAGAACTTATCCAAGAAGGCTGCTCGTGCATCGGCCCAAGTCGGTAGAGAGCCTGGTGGTAAAGATTTTAACCACCGTGATGCTTTTCCCGTAAGAGAGAAGGGGAAAAGCTTGCACTTCCAGAAATCTGGAGGCACACCATTGGAACCGGTTGTGCTACAGATCTCTTCGAAGTTCTCGATGTGATCCATCGGAATCTCAGCAGGCAGACCATGGAACAGGTGTTGCTTCACGAGGCCGATCATTTGAGGTTTGATCTCGTAATCTTGCCTCTGGATGGTCGGGGTAACGATCGCAGATCGATCCTGGTAGTATGTGTGAGCCGCATCTTTGTCCCCGAAAGCAGGTTGTGCAATGAGTTGCCTCTCCTGTTGCAAGCGAAGCTGCTCCATGGCTGTCTGAAGTTGTAGCTGCTGAGCTGCGATGTCTGCTTGTCCGCCCATATCTGAGTTGGCGGTGTCAGATGTTTCTGCTTCTTTAACGGGTGTGTTGCGTCTTTTGTTTCCTCGTTCTATCCTTGCTAGCTCGTCGTTTGTCAAGCTAAGAAGGTCTTTGTTGTTTTTGCTCCTCGTGCTCCTTGTGGACGTGCACCTGAAACATAAAAACAAAGAAGAAGAGAAAACGGTTCAGTAAAGTTCTTAGTCTAATAATTCAGCCGTAAACCAAATGTGAGAATTTGGTCCCCGGCAACGGCGCCAAAAACTTGATACACGAGTTTTAAACCCTTATTTCCTACTGCAAGTGCACAGCATACGAAGTAGTATTTAGGGGTCGATCCCACGAAGACCAGTTTCACACTTTGATCTAATGAGCTAAATCAAAAGCTAAGACAATTCAATTATGTTTTTGGTTTTGTAAATAGCAAGTAATAAAAGCGAAATCGGTTGAAAAGATAATATTAAACAAGCGTTAGGTCAAGGAATATCGCAGGAGATTCAGAGCAAAGGATCAAACAACTATTCAGGCAATGATTAAGCACAAGTCTAGAACTCAAACATAAAGATAATATCAATCCACTGTCGTGGTATCAATAACTTTGTCTAGCAACCTAGAAATCCTAACTGTCGTTGGTACTAGAAATCGCAAACAAGCATTAAGGATAGGTTCGATTTGTTCACAATTCTCCACTACATCTACTGTCGTAGGTAATGAATAAATTGCTCACCAATGTTTATTCTAGCAACCTAGCAACTGTCGTTGTCTAAGTTAACCTAAGATCATGAATTAAGCGGCCAGTTTAACTCAAGCAATAAGATCAACAAGGATGAAGACTATCGATTCTTTTTACCTATTTGTGTTTAATCCATTAGCTCATAAATTCCTTTGACAAACTTAACCTAACTAGAGATCTACTCAGACATAATTAAAGAAGAAAAACAAAGAGATTATAGAGTTCATCATAAAAGCTTGGATAGATAATGAAAGCTGAAAGTAACTTAATAAGAACTTGAAACAAACATAAATATAGATAATAAGAACTGAAAGTAAAACTTAATAGAACCTTAAAGCATAAATAAGAACTGAAAGTAAAACTTAATTAAAGCATAAATGTTAAAGCTTAAAAGAAACTAATAAGAACTTAATAAAAACATAAACATTAAAGCTAAAAACTGAAGAGGAGCAATGTTTAGAAGCTAGAGAAGAGGAGGAGAAGATGGTGTGTTTTGAAACATCAAGAGTGAGTTCTATATATAGGCCAAGGTGTAGGGGAGTAGGTGAAGTCAGGAACGATCGTTCTGAAGGGAGAACGATCGTTCTCCGTGGTCGATCGAAGTAGGTGGTTGTAGGTGAGATGTGGAACGATCGTTCTGGGTGGAGAACGGTCGTTCCATGCTTGGTTGTTGGTGGAGTAGGTGAGGTGTGGAACGATCGTTCTCTTCAGGGAACGGTCGTTCCTCTACATTTGTCGGCAAGGTTGGTGAAGAGGGGAACGACCGTTCTGTAGGGGGAACGGTCGTTCTCCCTGGTCGTTCTACTCTTAGAACGCCCTCTTAGAACGGGCGTTCTCTTCAGTTGGTCCTTTTCTCGTGTTTTCCACGTTAACTCGACTCGAACATGTCTGTAAACGCCAAACTCCATCGGAACTCCATAAAATCTGTAAAAAGACTCAAAACAAAAGAAAAGACTCGAAAAGCTAACGAAAGATGCAAATAAAAACTCAGACCGAATACTAAAAACGAATCAAAATACGTTAAAAACACATAATATTAGTTTTCCCGCACGAATAGTGTTCCGAGCATTTCTACGACTTTTGAGACCGAGCAGCTCGTTTTTCTCCTCGAACCTTCAGCCGCCTGCTTCGTGTTGATGTCCAGCCGCCCATTCTCTGCCTTGTGCTCATGGGCGGCTGGCCAAGGTCCATGGGCGGATGCCCAAAGTCCACGGGCGGCTGGCCAATGCTCATGGGCGGCTGGCCAAAACTCGGGATCAGAACGTGCAGACACCTTACCTTGGATTGATCGGAGCCCGGGATTATGCTCGAAGGAAGGATGATGGGCGGCTCGACTGGCTCGAGATAAGTCCAACCGCCATGTACTGACTGAAGGATGATGGGCGGCCGAAGCGTGATGCTCGGGATAAGTTCAGCCGCCATGTCTTGATGCAAAGATGTTGGGCGGCTGAAGCATGATGCTCGGGATAAGTTCAGCCCCCGTGCACTGATTGAGAAGTTGATGGGCGGCTGAAGCATGATGCTCGTGCTAAGTTCAGCCGCCGTGCACTGATTGAGAAGATGATGGGCGGCTGAAGCATGATGCTCGGGATAAGTTCAGCCGCCATGTCTTGATGCAATGATGCTGGGCGGCTGAAGCATGATGCTCAGGATAAGTTCAGCCGCCGTGCACAGGTTGAGAAGATGATGGGTGGCTGGACTTAGTCCTGGACAAGTCCAGCCGCCGTGTATTGATGATGAGAGCCTGGCGCCCGTTCTTTGCACGAAGCCAGGCACCCATTCTTTGCACGGATCCAGTCGCCCGTTGTTTGCACGGAGCCAAGCGCCCGTTGTTTGCACGGAGCCAGGCGCCTGTTGTTTGCACGGAGCCAGGCGCCCGTTCTTTGCACGGAGCCAGGCGCACGGAGCCAGGCCCGTTCTTTGCATGAAGCCAGGCGCCCATTCTTTGCACGAAGTCAGGCGCCGGTTCTTCGCACTGAGCCAGACGCCCGTATTGATAATCATTACACGGCGGCTGGCACATCTGAAGAGGTGGGCGGCTGACCTCATGCTAAGAGCATGGGCGGCTGGTCCTTATCGAGGGCTTGTTGCCGGGAAGTGATCTGTTTGCTCATGATCTAGGGTTCTCTCTCTATCAATCTCCGAGGAGGGGATTTTGACCCCCAACAATGTTGTTTATCACTACAACAAATATGGGTATTGATAGCAGATTATAATAGCATAATTTCCGTAACTGCTATAAAATGGTAATTTGAAGTTTGGATAACAAATTATAGCAGTAAAGTGATGTTATGTGATGTGGACATGCAACCGGACCAACTACAACCTATCATTCCCAATGTCAATGAATCACCCATGACCCGGTCCAAGACTAGACGACTCAGAGAAGGATTCAATGGAGCCGTGGCTGCACTTATCAACACTCAAGAGTTCCAATGCTTAAGACCGGAACCACCAGAAGAGAACTCAACTAAAGAACCTGACCTTACCGAAGACTTTGCGCGACTCAACCTACAAGATGAGCAATACCAAACAGAGCAATGTAAGTCTACTCCTTTGGCAGGTACTAGAGTCATCAAGCAGCTGATATTTGAATTGGAAGCTCAAGGAGAAAGCATCGAACAAGACCCAAAGACGGGAGAGAAAGACTTAGAGAACAAGGAAGAGCCGATCAAGACCACATCAAAGGATCACCAAATCAAACCAACCCAAGAGAAGGTATTTTCATTATTTACGGTTTGTGCAGGTAAGGACGCATCTCCCAGTGGTTAAGGGGCTCACCAGCAACCAGAGATCGAGTCTTAGTTAGCTTATTTTAGTTGTTCCATTACGGTTAAAGACAATGTTTCCTTTTTGTTTTATTTTTGCTTTTCATTTCATTTACGAGTTGTAAGCTTTCCTTTTCTGTTGAGTCGGCCTTAGGGCTAGCTGATAGAGCTATTATAAAGCTCCCTTGCAGCCGTGTATTATTTTTCAGACCTACGATCAATAAAATAACGCAGTTCAACCTAGTTCTTAGCCGCCGCCTAAGAAAGTGTTCTTGCTTGTTCTTGTGCGAAGGAGAGTAGCCAAGAGTGAGTGTTGCTGTATCAAGGAGCCTTTCATCCTCCTTGTGGTGCCATCGATCCATCATCAACCTCCATCAACCGTTCCTTCAAGAGAGAGCCTTCGTGCCAGCTTGGGGAATCCATATCAACTTCAAGCCTTGCTTCCCAAGTCCTGTCGAACCATCATCCATCCAACAACCATCACGAGAGAGCGTCAAAGCCAGCGTGTGGTTTCACCTTTCCCTTGATCCAGACCGTATATAAGTCTCACCACCGAGTCTTATATCATTATGCCCAAAAATCGTTAAGCGGCAATTAAAATTTTACTTATCCCCCTACTTTTTTCCACTTAGCGCCAACATTTAGAAAAAAATACTGTTTTCGTGGTCAATTACCGAGACCAATACTTTTGATAGCATTAGTAAACAAAAAAAAATAACAAAACATTTTCTTGTTTTCTCCGTCTTCTTCATCTCGATATGGAGATCTATACTCTCCCCGACTCTATTTCTATTAGCTCTCCAATCGTAATTACTCTTTCTTCATCTGGGTTTCTATTGTTTTTCCGGCGATACTCCTACGTATGTCTCGCAATTCGCTTCAGCCCTCCTCACTTCTGATTTCAATCCCAGATTTATAAGTAGAAGTGAGTTCTTAGCATCGATAGAGTTATGTGTAATGATTAGTTAGGTTTTGGCCCTGCTCGATTTAGTTTTGTCAAAATTTCATCCCCCTCTCTTCGTCATCGACAATAATAATAAAAAAAAAATACATAAGACGAGAGACGAGAAAGAATGAAGGAGCACTCGTCTTCTTCCTCCTCAGTTTCTAGATTCATCCTCCACTGCCTCCCTCCTCCTCACCCAAATCCTAATTTCGTATTCTGATCGCCTCATTATTCTCCTCCTCCGACGCTGCAAAACCCTAGCACCATAGATTCTCCCCTTTAAAATCTCTGTTAACGGAAGGGCAAAGCACCACATATTCTCTCCGATGTCAAACCATCTTTGTCGCTGTCTTTTTATCCTAAATCTCCGGCGAAATCAGCTTCTCTACAACATATCTCTCTCTATATTTCTCGATATTGGCCTTATGGAGATCTATGAGCCAACAGCTTTGGGTGGTCGTACGAGGACCGCTAAAACCCTAGCTTTGAAGAGGCTTAACACCTCCGACTTTCCGGCAACCAATCACGAGGCTTCCACTCTAGCAGGCGGTTCCTCTTACCACCTTCAGCTCTGCATCCGCCGTCTCGAGAAACCACCAATGTTGGGCCAACTGAAGCAGCTCCCGAGACACCATAAATCGGGAATTGAAGAGTCTGGTTCCACTAACTTGATTAAGTCATTCACAGCCGCGTCGTTTTCGGTTCGTGTAACTCTAGCTCGAACCTGTAACAGCGACCAAGGTTTTGGCGATATTGAAAGTAGCAATATGAGTGCAGAAGTTTCTTTTGGAGAGAACAATGTCTATTTTGAATTACAGGTCTGTCTTTTATGCCCTAGCTCTCGTCTTGCCAATGCAATGGAAATTTACTCGTTAGATTGTGTTTAGCGCAAATAATCACTATTTTACATTAGATTGTTGCTCAAATCTGATGAGCGTTATCTTTCTCTACAATTTTTTTGTATGCTCAAATTATATCTTTTTTCTATCCTCATGTTTCTCTTATTGGTTTGGGTTTTAAAGCGTCGTCCTCCGTCATTTGAGAAGGTAAAGACTTAGCTTCTTATCTGATTTGAGTTTTGTGATGATTCTTGTAGAGTATGATGATTAGTGTTGACATATTCAGTTAGCTTGGCAATGGTTTCCCTTTAGGAGTTCTCTATGAAACTCCATTGCCGAGAAAAACTCGAGCATTTATTTATTCTAATGTCATGTTTTTGGCATTTTTATGTTTACAGATTAGACTTGTAAATGATGTTTCACCAATGGGTGACTATTCATTTTCCAAATACAACAAGGTATTGTCTTATTATATAGGCACTCACCGCCATTTCACGGGACAAATGCTTCGGCTTGGTTATAAGCTTATAGGTGGGAAACGAGTTCCTGGTGGTCTTTGATGTCTAGTTCCAAACATTATACAGTAAACGCTACACAAATGATTTACTTCGTTGGAAGCTTAATAGGAGAAAAGTAGCTGTGATGAATCATGTCTAATCTGAAAACACTATACAACAAACGTCAAAAAATGCCTTGGTTTAGTTACAAGTTTAGGAATTGGAAAATAGTAGTTGGTGGTGCATGATACTAGTTCCTAATCAGCATCCGTAAGGAACCAATTAATTTCCATCAGTGCCAATTTATTACTCTCGACCTCAGTGTCAGTTAGCACAAAACTAAAATTGTTTATGCAGGCTACAGCAGATACCAATGCCTCTAAAAAGGAGAGCAGTAGTGAATTAGTGATGATTCAAACTCTGATGAAGAGGATAACGACGAGGAGGAAGAAACACCAAATAAAAAGGTACGAGCAATGTTTTTTCTGTGCCCTTTTGCATCTTCAATGTTTTCACTTATATGTTTGCTAATATTCTCTCTATTTCATGCGAGTAAATGTACGAGCAATGTATGATTTGGAGTAATGGATGTATGCATGCGAATTGAGATAGGCCGCGTTGAGTCTGATTTGGTATTGAGGTTGCCTATAGCTGTGTTGGTAAGGGAATTAGGATGTTTGAGAATTGGATTAGTAAAGTAAAAAGGAATAGGTTGTTTAATTGATTAATTTGTTTAATTAAGAGTAAATTAGAAGGGTAATTAGGAATTAATTGTGTAGGAAGCTAAGCGAATGATAATTGGAATTAGGCTGCATGGTTACTTGTTGTAAAATGATTAGGTGAAGGATAGCTTAAGTGAACGAACGTTATAGATAATTGGAATTAGGCTGCATGTTTGCTAAGTTATCGGTTTAGAGTAGCTAAGTTGTGGAATAATAGGCTGTTTATTGCTAGGTTATCGATTAGTAAAGGATTGGTGAATACGAAATGAATTAGGATGCATGTTAGAAAGAACAAGAAGAACAAGAATTGAGGTAATAAACATAGATTGAAAGTGGTCAGTAATTAAGGAAGAAGTATAGTGAAGAAGTGGGGGTATTCGGTTGATAAAAGAATTTACTAGGACTTTTTTTGGTTTGTAAAAGGAAATGTTTTGTGTGGATTTTGATTGCTTGCAAGGAAAGTGTTGATTTGAAAAAGGGATTGTGTCTAGATTTTCGATTGCTTGGTGTATAAGCATGTTGTCTTGTTGTTGTTGTGCTTGTGTGGGATTGTTTTTTGTAGGTGACCTATGTGGTGTAAGCTAACGTGTTATGCAGGTATCACCACAGAGGGAGGCTGTTGAATTCGGCTAGTGAGCCGTGAGATGTGGAGATTGAGATGTTGATTATTGTGGTTTGAGGTTGTGACGAGTTGTGTTGTTGTTGAGATGGTGAGTCGGTCTGATTGACGGGTAGTCTTTTGGACTGAGGCGGAACTGTGATAGGCGGTTTAGTGATGGTATGTGCGTGATCCTCAACGTCCTCTTCGGAATCGATTGACAGAGAGATGGGGAAGACTCGGAGAGACTGGATGGCAGCCCGGGCCGAGTGTACCCGACGGGGTACGGTGTTGAGAACTTCCGGAAGAGGAAGGACGTAGCTGGGGTCTGGAAACACTTGTGCGAAAGCCAGTGAATGGCGTTGTTTTGTGGTGAAGTTCCGGCTTGACGGTCTTTGTGATAGTCATGTGCAGGGTGTTCACGAGGATCTACGCCATGCCTTGAGATCTCAGTGCCCACGCGTGTGTTGTGCGTTGTGAAAACACGGCTTCAGAAGAGTGTTGAGGTATCATCTACTAACGTTTTTGTGCGTCGGCTATTTAAACGCGGCTTATGTGTTGTGTGTTGCATGATGGGGACTGTGTTGGGTTTCCTTGTTCTTTATGTTCTGAACTCACTAAGTAATCTCCCGATTACTTACCCCTTTCAACCCCCTCTTGCAGGTAACCTGTAGTAAGATAGTAGAGCGGGCGGCGGAACGCTAGGATCATTGGACGTAGTTTTTCTTGACTTTTGTAAAGGACTCGTTTGTAAGAAAGTATATGATGTTTTCGCTTTGGATTTTAAGTGCGATCTTTAGATCATTAATAAAATAAAATGTTTTGGATCTTTAGATCATTAATAAAATGGAATGTTTTTGGTAAACTTATCTGGCTCAATGATATTAGTCCTTGTTTCCGGGCTAACACAACTCGAGACCAAAGTACGGGCTGAAAAGCCTTAGGCCGCGATCGAGAGGTAGTCGGAGTTAACTTTCGGAACGGTTCTGTTTTTGGATTCGTCCTGGAATGAACTGATCTGGTTCTTAACACCGAACTGTGGCATCTCCGGATCTGCTGGGCAGGAGTGCGATCGTCCGTGTTCTTGTTTGATTGTCGTTCGATCGCATAAGGGATTGGCCATGCATGTTCTTGTTTGATTGTTGTTTGACCAGTCCTGTCTAGTCTGGTTCAGGGGTGTTACAATATCACTGGCATCTCGCTAGATCTTTGCATGCATATAATACATCTAGAAGATGAATCAATGAGCTCAATAGAACATCAGAGGAGGTTAAATCTGAACCTAAAAGATGTTGTTAAGAAGGAGATAATGAAACTTCTAGAGGCTGGTGTGATTTATGCTATTTCTGATAGTACTTGGGTTAGTCTTGTTCATGTACGTAGTTCCTAAGAAGGATGGAATCACTGTGATAAATAATGATAGGAATGAACTGATACCAACTAGAACTGTAACCGGCCATAAAATATGCATTGATTATCGTAAGCTTTAATCCGCGACTCGTAAGGATCATTTTCCTTTGTCTTTTATCGATCAGATGCTTGAAAGACTCGCTAACCATCTTTACTACTGATTTTTAGACGGTGATTCAGGCTTCTTTCAGATTCCTATTCATCCGGACGATCAGGAGAAGACGATGTTCACATGTCCTTATGGCACATTCGCTTACCGGCGCATGCCATTCGGTTTGTGTAACGCCCCAGCAAATTTCCAGCACTGTGTGATGTCCATCTTTACTGATCTAATCGAGGACATAATGGAGGTGTTCATGGATGACTTCTCGGTGTACGGGAAATCTTTCTCTGATTGTTTGTCTAACTTGTGCAGGGTACTTCAATGTTGCGAGGAAAAGCATCTAGTTCTTAATTGGGAAAAGTTCCACTTTATGGTAAGGAACGGGATTGTTCTGGGACATTGCATTTCTGCGGATGGCATTGAGGTGGACAAAGCTAAGATCAAAGTCATGATGAACATGCAACCACCAAATTGAGTCAAGGGCATCCGCAGTTTCCTAGGACACACCGGATGCTGAAGAGATCAATGCTGGATGGACAGACCTTCACTGTGGAAGGCGCGGACGATGTCTACGATGTGGCAGCTGAAGGAATCCTATGCTTGGATCCCCTTGAGACCGCCTTAACCTTGGCTAAGAGAGAGCATGGTTTCCTAAGTGAAGACGCCAATAGTTTTGCCAAGATGCTAGATTCCAGCAAGAGAATGGAGCAGATGGTAGCATATATGAGCTTAGAGGATGAGCAGAAATCGGCGGCAACAGACGTATCACCTGCTCCGATTCCGCGAGCACCTGCTCCACCTCTTGACGCAATTGATATCCCGTGGAGCGAGTTGAAGGCACCCAAATTGGAGCTCAAAACACTACCAGCCGGGCTCAGGTACGCATTCCTTGGAACAAACTCTACATACCCTATGATAGTGAACTCCGATTTGAATAATGTGGAAGTGTCTTTGCTTTTATGTGAGCTTAGAAAGTATAGGAAAGCTATAGGGTATTCGCTTGGTGATATCACTGGCATCTCCCCTGATCTTTGCATGCATAGATTCATCTAAAAGATGAATCGATGAGCTCTATAGAACATCAGAGGAGGTTAACTCCGAACCAAAAAGATGTTGTTAAGAAGGAGATAATGAAACTTCTATAGGCTGGCGTGATTTATGCTATTTCTGATAGTACTTGGGTTAGTCCTGTTCATGGAGTTCCTAAGAAGGGTGGAATCACTGTGATAAAGAATGATATGAATGAACTGATACCAACTAGAACTGTAACCGGCCATAGAATGTGCATTGATTATCGTAAGCTTAATTTCGCGACTCGCATGGATCAGTTTCCTTTGCCTTTTATCGATCAGATGCTTGAAATACTCGTTAACCATCCTTACTACTGCTTTTTAGCTGGTTATTCAGGTTTCTTACAGATTCCAATTCGTCCGGACGATCAGGAGAAGACGACGTTTACATGTCCTTATGGCACATTCGCTTACCGACGAATGCCATTCGGTTTATGCAACGGCCAGCAACTTTCCAGCGCAGTGTGATGTCCATCTTAACTGATCTAATCGAGGACATACTGGAGGTGTTCATGGACGACTTCTCGGTGTACGGGAACTCTTTCTCTGATTGTTTGTCTAACTTGTGCAGGGTACTTCAACGTTGTTAGGAAAATCATATAGTTCTTAGTTGGGAAAAGTGCCACTTTATGGTAAGGAACGGGATTGTGCTGGGACATCGCATCTCTGTGGATGGCATTGCGGTGGACAAAGCTAAGATCGAAGTCATGATGAACTTGCAACCACCAACTTCAGTCAAGGGCATCCGCAGTTTCCTAGGACACGCCGGTTTTTACAGACGCTTCATCAAAGTCTTCTCCAAGATTGCTAGGCCTCTCACACGCCTTCTCTGCAAGGAGGTGAAGTTCGAATTCGATGATGCATGCCTTGAGGCCTTCCACACGATCAAAGGAGAAATGTCAGCGCACCAATTGTGCTGCCACCGGATTGGAGTTTACCATTCGATGTCATGACAGATGCTAGTGATTATGCAGTTGGTGCAGTTATTGGCCAGAGGAAGGAAAAGAAACTCCATGTCATCTACTACGCCAGCCGAACCCTAGACGAGGCTCAGTGCAAATATGCTACAACAGAGAAGGAGCTTCTAGCTGTTTTTTTCGCTTTTGAGAAATTCTGATCCTACCTTGTTGGTTCTAAGGTCATCGTCCACACTGATCACACAGCCCTTAAATACCTGCTGACCAAGAAAGATGTTAAACCACGACTTCTTAGATGGATTCTTCTCCTCCATGAATTCAACCTTGAAATCAAAGACAAGAAGGGAATAAACAATGGAGCTGCCGACCACTTGTCTAGGATGCGGATTGAAAAGGATCCTCCTCTAGATTACAGTTTTCCTGAAGAGCAGATCTACTCGATCGGGGTTTTCCAAGTCAAAGAAGCACATGCTCCAACCTAGCGAGCACCTGCTCTGAAAGACTTCTGCAACAAGATTGAACAAGCTAAACGTCCACACATACGTTGGTTTGGAGAAATTGCGAATTATCTAGCTGCTGACCAGGAACCGCGAGACTTTGTGGGAAATAAAAGGAAGAAGTTCTTAAGGACATCCAACATTACTTTCTGGGATGAACCATACCTCAACAAGCAGTGTCCCGATGGAGTGTTCCGGAGATGCGTAGCAGAAGAGAAGATCCCGGAGATTCTGTTTCACTGCCACGGCTCCTCCTATGCTGGCCACTTCGCCACCTTCAAAATGGTATCCAAGGTGTTGAATGCAGGGTATTGGTGGCCCATGATGTTCAAATATGCTCAGCGCTTTATCTCCAGGTGCGATTCATGCCAGAGACAAGGCAACATCAGTAGGCGCAACGAGATGCCACAGAACTTCATTCTCGAAGAGTGGAGGTGTTTGACGTATGGGGGATCGATTTTATGGGTCATTTCCCATCTTCTTTTGGGAACGAGTATATACTTCTGGCCGTAGACTATGTGTCTAAGTGGGTTGAGGCTCTCGCTAGTCCTACGAATGACGCCAGAGTAGTGATCAAGATGTTTAAGTCCATCATCTTCCCAAGGTTCGGCGTTCTGCGAGTTGTTATCTGCGATGGAGGCTCACACTTCATCAACAAGATCTTTGAGACCCTACTGCGTAAGAATGGTGTAAAACATAAGGTAGCCATGCCCTATCATCCGCAAACCAGTGGGCAGGTCGAGATATCAACCAGCGAAATCAAGAGCATCTTGCAAAAGACTGTGGGAACAACTAGGAAGGACTGGGCTTCTAAGTTAAATGATGATCTATGGGCTTATAGGACCACCTACAAAACGCCACTCGGGACCACTCCATCCCATCTCGTCTACGGCAAAGCTTGCCACCTCCCCGTTGAGCTTGAGTTCAAAGCCGCATGGGCGTTTAAGTTTGTTAACTACGACATCAAACCGGCGCATGATGCAGTTACATGAGCTTCAGGAGATTAGACATCTCGCCTACGAGAACTCCAAGATCTACAAGGAACGAACAAAAGCATACCATGACAAGCGCATACTGGCTCGTAACTTCGCTCCCAATGACAAAGTTCTACTCTTCAACTCTCGGCTGAAGTTGTTTCCCGGGAAGTTACGATCGCGGTGGTCTGGTCCTTTTACCATAAAGGAAGTTCGACCACATGGAGCTGTGGTATTATTCAACGAAAAGGGGAAGAACTTGTTGTAAATGGTCAGCGGCTGAAGCCATATCTAGCTGATACACATCTCGCAGATGGGAAAGACTTTTCCTTAGCCGAGCCCCCTCAAGCCTAAAAGGGTGACCAAGTCAAGCTAGTGACTTAAACCAAGCACTGAGTGGGAGGCAACCCACTTGTAAGTATTCCTAGTTTGTGTTTTAACTTTGCTACTATCTTTTAGTTTTTGTTTTCTTCGCTTTTAGGATTGGAAGGACTGTAGTTACTAAGGAATATGCAGACACGAGGTGGAGAGAAGAGGTCTCCGTAAAGGAGCACCTGCTCCACGCTGGCGAGCACCTGCTCACTAAGCTCTCCTGGACCAGGTAAGTTTTATGGGTTTTAAAAGGGGGTTTTCAAAGAAAAAGCATTTTTATTCGAGTTTTTCACCAACTTTCTGTTTTCCCTTCAACATTTAACAAAAAAAAACCACTTCTCCCCTTTTTAAAACCCTACCCGCTCTTCTCTCTCCCTCTTTCTTCTCCACCTCCATCGGCGGTTTCAAGCCAACCTCCCTAATTCTCTCAGCTTTTTCAATTCTTCACCGATTTTAAAAGTTTAAGGGTCGATTATGTGTGCTTTCTCGTCCTCTCTCTGATTCTGTCATCACCTTCCCGAAACAAGCAAGGTAAGTCCCCGATTTTTCGTCTTTTTGGTCTGCCATGGTTGAGGAACTTAGCGATTTGGGTCAATTTTTTCGTTTCTCCTGGTTTACGATTGGGTTTTGACACGAGGATCCCACGGATTGAACTTTGGAGGGATGGATTTGTTGGATAAACTTTGAACCCGGTAAGCTACTAACTTGAAAGAAGAAAGTGATGGATCGATTGGTCGCACAAGGGTTGCGGAAGGCCCTTGATATTCCAACCTCAGCAGTCCTAAGATATGACACACTTAGACGATCGAAGAGGGTTTGTTGTTTGGATATGACTCACCAAGCAACAGAGGTTTGTTCACAAAAAAGAACAGAAAATCACTCTACAGGGTAATCACAAAGATTAGCAAAAACAACTTGTTGTTGATTAAAATGAAATCGAAAATACATATAGAGTTGTGTTTGTGACTCTTCGGAAATGTGAACAGTCAAACCCAGAAAACAAGACAATAAATAATTAAGAATAAAAGACTTGACTGAAGAGAAATGTGTTGAATGACTCTTTAAATCCTTGCTGTCTTGAATTCCCTTCCTGATCACGAGCTTATAAGGTTATAAGGTTTTATAAGGCTGAGCGGGTTTTATAAGGTTTTATAAGGTTTGGAAGGTTTATAGGTTTTATAAGGTTTGGAGATTTTATAAGGTCTTATAAGGTTTAGAAGAAAGCTTATAAACAAACTTTTTTTAGAAGGGGCTTCCAAAATCCTCTTGAAACCTTACTAAGGTGATGTGTTGCACTTGATCTTCCATGAGGTTGAACTGGTTCATGGCTGAGCTAAGTAGTGAACTTAGTCTGTAACTGTCTGGTCCGGGCCCTGGTCTTGGCTCCAGCTGGTAAAACCAAAGTTTCCTCAGCTACAAGCTCCGGTTCATGTCCTTCCACGGTTTCAGCATCTGGTTCTGATTCCGGTTTAAGCTCTCCAAAGATGAATAATCGGCCAAAATGTCCTCTTTTGGTTGAACAGAGATTGGTTTCACACTGGTCAAGCTGCTTCTCAATTGGATGGCTGGCTGGTGCATCTGGTTCATGATATGTGCTGGCCATAATCATATCATCCCCTCCCACTTGAAAAGGTTTTGACCTCAAATCTGTTTGGCCTGCATCAAGATAAGATGTTTTAAAACCAAAGGAATCAAAGCCCAAGTGAGTCTTACCTTGGCATTTTTCATGAACTGGTTTCAAGACTCGAAATTTTCCCATTTTAAGGTAGGCAGATTGCTTGGGACTATCTGGTGCAATTTTGAACTTCTTGATCCTCTTAGCTTGTGGACTTGCCTATTGCTGATCTGAGAAGTGCGGTGCATCACGAAATTCAAAGGTAGTCCCATGATGTTGTTCGGGTGGCCGAACCAGCTTATTATGACCGAAAAGACACAATCCTCGACCACCTCTTGATCCAACACGTCCCATGTGGATTTTGTCTTGGCCAATTTGTTCACCAAACACACTTGGTCGTAGGGAATGTCTTATGCTGCCTGAGAAGAGGTTGGGATCACATGGTTCCTTCAATGCTTCCTCTTGATCATTCTAAGATCCTCCCATGAACCTGTCAAAAGTAAACAGATTAGACTCTGAAACTCGAAAGTAGAATGCATCAGTGTAGATAATGTTATCCACAAAAGGATTGGGACTTCCTTGGACACTAGATTGCTGAATCGAGATGTGATTCCAAGTCCATGTTTGTGAGAGCCGAAACTCACATTGTCAAAACTTATATTTTATGAGGATCTGAAAATTCTATTTTATAAGAACTAAAGGACCGAAAATGCAAAAAGATGATTTTATTAGATAATATTTCGGAGTACAAGAACAATTGCAAAAGCTGAAAAGTCTTATAATGCAAAAAGCCTTCATACTCGAATTTTGGATCACCAGAACCTAGTACAAGCGTCTATATTTATATTAGGAGACCTAGGAGGCTAAACTCCTTCTGGGCGATGTGGAACAAAGTTCCTTCCTTCCAGCCGCCGACCTAGCCTTTTGGGCTCGATTCCCGGCCCGAAATCTTCAGCAGTCCGTCACATAATCTGATCTTGGTCCGGCCCATTTTTGATGAATAGTGTCCGATGAACAGTAAATCCGTGAATAGTAAACCGATCTCGATTAAACTTAAATTTATTTTTCGGTTAACTTTTCCTAGGGATGAATAGTGTTTCATGAACAGTAATTTAACGGTTTTCCCGCGCGAATAGTGTTCCGAGCATTTCTAAGAATTTTGAGACCGAGCCGCCCGCCTTTTCCTTTAGATCTCCTGCCGCCCGTTTTCATGTCGATGTTCAGCCGCCCGCTCTCTGGCTTGTGTGAATGGGCGGCTGAACAATGGGCGATGCTCGTGGGCGGCTGGCTAATGCTCATGGGCACCTGGCTTCGGTCCATGGGCACCTGGGATCACAACGTGCAGACGCCTTGCCTTGGATTGATCGGAGCCCGGGATTATGCTCGAAGGAAGGATGATGGGTGGATGGACTGGCTCGGGATAGTCCAGCCGCCGTGTACTGACTGAAGGATGATGGGCGGCTGAAGCGTGATGCTCGAGATAAGTTCAGCCGCCATGTCTTGATGTAAAGATGATGGGCGGCTGAAGCATGATGCTCGGGGTAAGTTCAGCCGCCATGCACTGATGAGAGGATGGTGGGCGGCTGAAGCATGATGCTCGGGACAAGTTCAGCCGCCGTGCACTGATTGAGAAGACGACGGGCGGCTGAAGCGTGATGCTCGGGACAAGTTCAGCCGCCATGCACTGATGAGAGGATGGTGGGCGGCTGAAGTATGATGCTAGGGATAAGTTCAGCCGCCGTGCACTGATTGAGAAGATGATGGGTGGCTGAAGCATGATGCTCGGGATAAGTTCAGCCGCCGTGCACTGATTGAGAAGATGACGGCGGCTGAAGCGTGATGCTCGGGACAAGTTCAGCCGCCATGAACTGATGGGAAGATGATGGGCGTCTGAAGCGTGATGCTCGGAATAAGTTCAGCAGCCATGTATTGATGCAAAGAAGCTGGGCGGCTGGAACTGGGTTCGGGACAAGTCCAGTTGCAAAGGTTTGGTGAAGAGATGCTGGTCGGCTGGGACTCGTTTCGGGACAAGTCTAACTCTTTGATCTTGATCTTGAGTTCTCGTTCTATCAATCTCCGAGGAGGGGATTTTGACCCCAACAATGTTCTGAACTGATAAGCCTGTTGTAAGTGTCTATGGCCTTTTTTCCTCTTTGTACAGATTCATGTACAAATGATTCAATGGTCCATAATCATCTTGAGTCACTCTTGCCCTTGGAACATAATTGTTAACATGTCTTCCCTGTGCTTTGACAATGACTAGAAAATCCGAATCACATGTGCAAAAGGGATGATCAAGCAACTTCTCAAGTTGTCCAGACAAGTTCTCCATGTGTAAAACATTTAAAACAAGTTCCAAATGCTTTTTATGAACCTCAAAATTTTTATCAAAGACCAAGAACTGATTTGAACACCAAAAATCCGAAAGTGTTCTTAAAACAAGTAAAGCTTTTCAAAACATGAAATGATCATTGTAAATTCAGAAAAGCTTTTTAAAACATGATCATTCAAATGTTGTTCACAGTTGAGTGCTTCATAAATTGTAATCAAGTGGAAAACAAATTCAGAAAATTCAGAAACACAAAACTCTTTATCTTGAACAAGGCCAAATCGTTTTTGCAATACAAAAAAAATCCAGCTTTGTTTTATGCAAATCCAATTCCTTACAGCGTTTCGAGAAGTCATAAGATAATGACTTATGATCAGGTTTTGGCTCCAAACCGTTTGGCTGAATCACCCTTGTTGGGGTCAAAATCCCCTCCTCGGAGATAGATAGAACGAGAACTCAAGATCAAGATCAAACGAATGGACTTATCCCGAACCAAGTTCCAGCGCCCAGCATCTCCTGGCCAAACCTTGGCGGCTGAACTTATCCCGAGCATCATGCTTCAGCCGCCCAGCATCTTTGCATCAAGACATGGCAGTTGAACTGATATAAGAACCGGTGGTGTTCTTATACTGAAGGATAGATTGATGGAGCCTTGAGATGGTGATCACTCTTTCTCTTGGCTAGTTGATGGTCGAAGGTGGAGATCTACACAATGGCGAGCGCTTCTCTTGTGTTGGATCGATGAATGGGATGCGATGGTGGATTGAATCACGACACAAAGGAGTTGGCTCTTCCTTTGATACGGTGCAGCTCCTACTCTTGTACGAATCACACGAACAAGAACAAGAACAAGTGCTTGAGAATTCTCTTCTCGGTTTACTCTAGGGCAAACTGACTCATATATTAATCAAGGCAAAAAGTGGTGGCTACAAGGCTGTGAAGGGACTTATTAAATAGTCCAGCAGCATGAACCTTCTAGGGTTCGACTCTAAAAACAACAAAAATGACTCAAAACAACAGGACGTTTAAAGTAAAGAAAGAAACAAACTGCAAGGCGTCCAACATGGAACCATTTATGGAAAACTAGAGTTCGGATGCTTAAAACAAAGAAAACGAGAAATAAAACTAAGTGTTGGAAGCTCCAGACTCACCTGCAAGCACAGTATAGCAATTATAAACCTTACCTGACTTACCTTGCTGATTGATTGAAGGATTAGCGTGTGAGCTTCCTTGCAGGTGTAAGTACGACCGCTTGAAGTAGCTTCCGAGTTGTCTTGGTTTTGAAGCTCTTGATGCTTGATCTTGATAGCTTCTTCTTCAGTTATCTTGATTTGTCCAAAGTCTTCAGCTAGGTTCTTGATGATAGTATTAGGTGATAGCTCTCCGGATGTAACTTCTAGGTTCTTCACACGGTGGAATTGTCCTTTTGGCGTTTGCTCATGCTCGGTCTCTTCTTTGGGATCAATCCAGCCGAGTTCTTCAGGCTCCAAGGAGTAGATGTGGGCTTGTACAACTGCATTGAAGCTTGCTCATTGACTTTGAGTTTTGTTGAGTTGTTGAGCCATTGAAGCTTGTATGGTCTCGGATGCTTGGTCTTTTCAAGACCTAACCTGTCTACCATAAACTTGCTAGCAACATTAGCACAAGAGCCTCCATCAATCACAAGATTGCAAACCTTATCAATGATGGTGCAACGAGGGTGGAACAGGTTCTCTCGTTGTGCTTGATCTTCAGGGTGGTTCAGCAACACACGCCTAGTGAGAAGCATCTCTCCTGTGTCCGGATACTCAATGTCTTCTTCTGAACTCTCCTCACCTCCCTCCATTTCATCCTTAGACTCATAACCTCCATCGGCCGTGATGAACATCACTCTCCGATTTGGACAGTCTCGTGCATAATGTCCTCTACCTTGACACTTAAAGCAAACAACGTCACGTGAACGCGATTGATTAGAAGCAGTGGTCTTACTTGGTTCTGCACGATTGGTCCTGGCTACTTCTTTAGCCTTGTCTTTATTCCGTGCATCATAATCAACCGCTTTGCCTTTGTCCATAACTTTGTTGCTACTTGAAGCCCATGGTTGATTTGATTTGTTGCGGTTGGATTAAGATGTCTTCTTCTTGATCTGACTCTCTATTTGAACCGCTAGATGTTGTAGCTCATGTAAGTTGCGATACTGAGCTCGTTCCACCTTGCGTGCAATCCGATCATGAAGACCATCAACAAACTAAGCCATCAAGGCTTCCTCTGATTCCTCCAGCTCCAATGAGTTCATTAGCTTCTCAAACTCTTCGAAGTACTCATCAACTGACCTATTTCCCTGTGCCAACTTACGAAAACATTTCTGTAAGTCTCTATGATAGTGTTCAGGCACATACCTTTGGCGTAGGAGGTACTTCATGTCATTCCATCGGTTGATAGCCTGGAAGAGTTGCCTTCTCCTTTCGGCAAGTGTTCTATCCCACCAAGACAAAGCATTCTCGGTGAGTTGAGCTGCGGCAATGGCAACCTTCTTGTGCTCATTGTATCCATAGCACTCAAAGATGTACTCCATGCGTCGCTCCCAATCCATGTAAGCTTCTGGATCGGCTTTACCTGAAAAGGTAGGAGGTTTTAGTTTAATCTCATGGTTCTTGCCTCTATTGTTTACCTCTCTATCTCGGTTGTTGAGAAGAGGATCTTGTCTCCTCCTTCTTTGGCCTTGGTTTTGATCCAGCTGATCATCTTCCAAGCCCGGCATATCCTCATCGGTCTCTTCACTATCAGTGTCTCTGTTTCTTGCAAACACATTGCGGATCAGTTGCCTCCTTGGCTGTCGATCAAGTTGATCCATGCGTGGTCATAGTTGGTGTCCAAGAGCTTGCATCTCTTCCCGGAAGGTAGCCATCATCTGAGCTAAGGCATCAGGCTGTGGTCCATTGGCTCCCATTGTTTTCGTTCTCTTGTGTATCTTGCACTCAACAAAAAACAAAAAGAAATCAAAGATACCAAGTGTGACAAAAGTAATTGAAACAAAAGAAAAGAAACAATGCTCTTTTTTTTTTTTTTGTTATGCGGTTTAAACTAGAAAGGAAAGAATAAGATGCGATGCAAACACAAAAGGAAATAAACAAATGTGGTCAAGACAGAAAAGGAAATATGCAATGCAAGGTTTGGATGCTCGATTTAACCTAAGGAACTAAGCAATGGTTGGCGGCTACTATGGATGCAACAAAGGATGCTCGGATTCAAGACTAGCAAGACTAACAAGTGGTTAACAAGTTAATCAAACCGATCTAACAACCTAGTATGACAAACGAATGATCTATATGGTTCCTTTTTTTTTGGATTTATGGATGCAATAACCAACTAAACGAAAACAACTATTCTTTTTTTTTTGATTTGGATGATGCAAACCAGAAGCTAAACAAACGGATGCAGCAAGAAACAAAGAGAAACACGTTAAGGGATAGAAGGAACCAAAGTTTGGGAACTTCGGCTCTTATACCAAACTGATATAAGAACCGGTGGTGTTCTTATACTGAAGGATAGATTGATGGAGCCTTGAGATGGTGATCACTCTTTCTCTTGGCTAGTTGATGGTTGAAGGTGGAGATCTACACAATGGCGAGCGCTTCTCTTGTGTTGGATCGATGAATGGGATGCAATGGTGGATTGAATCACGACACAAAGGAGTTGACTCTTCCCTTGATACGGTGCAGCTCCTACACTTGAATGAATCACACGAACAAGAACAAGAACAAGTGCTTGAGAATTCTTCTCGGTTTACTCTAGGGCAAACTGACTCATATATTAATCAAGGCAAAAAGTGGTGGCTACAAGGCTGTGAAGGGACTTTATTAAATAGTCCAGCAGCATGAACCTTCTAGGGTTCGACTCTAAAAACAACAAAAATGACTCAAAACAACAGGATGTTTAAAGTAAAGAAAGAAAAACAAACTGCAAGGCGTCCAACATGGAGCCATTTATGGAAAACTAGAGTTCAGATGCTTAAAACAAAGAAAACGAGAAATAAAACTAAGTGTTGGAAGCTCCAGACTAACCTGCAAGCACATTATAGCAATTATAAACCTTACCTGACTTACCTTGCTGATTGATTGAATGGATTAGCGTGTGAGCTTCCTTGAAGGTGTAAGTACGACCGCTTGAAGTAGCTTCCGCGTTGTCTTGGTCTTGAAGCTCTTGATGCTTGATCATGATAACTTCTTCTTCACTTATCTTGATTTGTCCAAAGTCTTCAGCTAGGTTCTTGATGATAGTATTAGGTGATAGCTCTCCGGATGTAACTTCTAGGTTCTTCTCACGGTGGACTTGTCCTTTTGGCGTTTGCTCATGCTCGGTCTCTTCTTTGGGATCAATCCAGCCGAGTTCTTCAGGCTCCAAGGAGTAGATGTGGGCTTGTACAACTGCATTGAATCTCCTTCTTAGTTGCTTGGACTTGGACCTTGTCATGGGGCCTTCCAATACGGTTGGTGGCTCTGGTTCTGATTGGATGTTTACATCAGATTGGATTACATCATGAACTTATCCCGAGCATCATGCTTGAGCCGCCCAGCGTCCTCACAATCAGTGCATGGCGGCTGAATTTATCCCGAGAATCATGCTTCAGCCGCCCATCATGCTTCAATCAGTGCGCGGCGGCTGAACTTATCCCGCGCATCACGCTTCAGCCGCCCACCATCCTCACATCAGTGCATGGCGGCTGAATTCATCCCGAGCATGCTTCAGCCACCCATCATCCTTCCTTCGAGCATAATCTCGGGCTCAGATCGTTCCAAGACAAGATGTCTGCACGTTCTGATCCCGAGTTTTGGCTAGCAGCCCACGATCATTGACCAGCAGCCCACGATCATTGACCAGCAGCCCACGAGCTTTGGCTAGCCGCCCGTGGACATTAGTCAGCCGCCCATGCACACCAGGCAGAGAGCGGGCGGCTGAAGGTTCAGAGAGAAAAGACAGGCGGCTCGGTCTCGGAAATCGTAGAAATGTTCGTACAAATGTTAGAATTACTTTTCACGCGGGAAAACCGTTAAAATACTGTTCACAAAATATTATTCATCCCGAGAAAAGGTTAACCGAAAAATCAATTTTCGCTTAATCAAGATCCGGCTTACTATTCATGGATTACTATTCATCGGGTTACTGTTCATTGAGCACTGTTCGTCAAAATCGGCCAAGACCAGGATCAGATTACGTGACGGACTGCTGAAGATTTCGGGCCGGGAATCGGGCCTAAAAGACTAGCACTACGGGAAAAAATGGATATTGTTACCATTTATTTGGTCACAATATATGGATATTTCGTCACAACACAGCTATTGTGACAAAATTGTTACGAATTCTAAAAGGTCACAATAAAATCGTCACAAATCTACTTTAGTCTCAAAAACGTCACAATATTTTGTGACTGATAATTATGGTAACAATTCGTCACAATTTGTGACACATTTTAAACGTCACAGAAATGACACAGCTCGTGACGAATAATAGTTATAAATATGTCACAAATTGTAACAAAAAAATGTCACATATTTGTCACGTGTTGTTACCATATTTTAATCACCAATACGTTACAAAATTATGACATAAATAGGTCATAATTAGTGACTAAATTAGAATCACACAATGGTCACTATGTTTTTAATTGTAACACTTTTTTCTTGCTAAATCTGTAACAATTTGTTACAAAACTAATAATACAAAAAATCTTAAAACTTTAGTAACAAATCGTCACCAATTTTAGTTAAATTAATTGTAATCATCATGTACTTAAATAAAATCAAAAATCAAAATCAAAAAGCAAATGATAAATATATAATATTTACTTGAATCTTAGAAATAAACATCCCAGACAAAGAAAATATACAAACACAATTCAAAAAAAATAGTCTTACCAAATACAAATTTAAACAATAATACAGATACATAAATACTGAACATTCCAATGTAGGTTTGCGTGATTGAAGGCTGATCAACTTTTTTGTTACCTCGGACTGCACATAGATCACCATGCTCACAAACTCGAGCACCTTGTGCAACCTATCACAAATAAACCACAAACTATAGGCATGCACAAGGTTTTCAACATAAGTGAAATCATAGAAAGTTGCTCCCATCACCTATAATGAAGTGGACAATAAAGAATTGTAAATGTAAAGTAAAAGATTGAATGTGAGAGACAAAGCAGAAGACCATGCATACAATTCATCTTTAACATTTCATTTTGTTAGATAGATAAATGCACATGTGCAAAATGTCAAATCTTTCAAGATGTAGCTTGGTCACTCACTCATGTAAGTAGCAAGAATGATTATCAATTAAAAGCAGAGACAAGAGCATAAAAGATTACAAGGATGAAAACAGAGAAGCAGAGGAAAAATAGATACAACCTTGGATTTGGCAGCAGCTACAAGCTGAGGGAACCAATAATCTACCAACATGACCAAAAATGCTGTTGGGACGTATGCAATAAGTAAGTAGTCCATTTCTCCCATTCGCTTTCATAATCAAAGCTTCACCTTCAGCTTTCGTTACTAAATACGAGTCATTGTGCTGAAAATAAGCAAGATTCTCAAAAAACAGATTCCAAGTGAAAATTAAGATTTTCACATACTTCGAATTTAATCAGATAATGAAAGAAAAAGACCTTTGATAACTTGAGGTTTATTACGGAGGTCAGCGGAGACGTACTGAACTCGACAGGATCTCATTCATTCGCCGAGAAGTCCAGTCTCCTAATTGAGATTCGAGCTATATCGCCGGAGCTTAACCAGCTGTCCGTCTCTGTAACTACCGTCGTCACCATTGTCTTCTTCGCCAAAACTATTCAAAAAGAAGTAAGGCAAAACTCATTATTATGTATATAACAATCAATAGAGCTCAGAACAAAACCAAGAGGAGAGCCAATCTCGAATTTGAAGAAATTACAGTTAACGGTGAGGCGGAATCGGACGGAGGCGGTGGCATCGAAGGGAGAAGACATCCACAAATATTTCAGGAAACGATTCATTGATTACCTCATTACCCAGAAGAAACGATGTGCATCTTTCATCTTCGTCGATCTCAGCAGCAACTCCATCTGCAATCTCATAAAGGGGAAGGTAACAGATGATGGGGCTTAGAGACACAGATTCGCTAGAGAGCGAGAGAGATCGAGAACTACTGTTAGTGGGTGAAAGGGAAAAAATAATTAGATTAGATTTTATTAATTGTTTTTTATTGGCCACCACCACTAATAGGTAGTTACAAAAAGAATGGTAGGAGAGGGAAATCTTCTCGGGGATTAAAATTCTTAAGAATATGATAACTGTTTAGAATTCTTTCATCACCAATGCTACAATGCTGTTTAGAAAAAGAAAGTATAAAAAGCTCAGTTTATAATTTTTTTGAAAAGAAGTTTGTATTTACATTTATAAACAAAATAGATTTTATTCCGCATTCAGCGTGGAACTAATATTTTTATAGATAAATTATATAATGTTTATAATAGAAAATTTATCATAAATAAAATAATATTTATACTTCTAAAATTTACGATAATTGATATATAGTATGCTAAAATTTTAATCTGAGTTAAAATATGTTAAATGATAATAGTTTAATTTTAATAATAATATAATTTTACTTTACATATGTATATTCCATAATTCAAATTTGGTGTGCTTGTGATGGAGTTCGGAATTTTGGTTTTTCGGTGGGGAATTTGTTTTCATGGTGTTAAGCTTTATTTTTGTAAAAATAATTTAAAAAATAATTATAATATTATAGTTCATATGAATTTGTTTATGAAAAAAATGTTGATAGTGTATTTTGTATTGGTCTAACATGTTTTTAATTTTTATTTAATCATATTTATTATTTGATTTAACAATTTAATATATATGAATGATTTTAAGTTTAGTCACAAAAATCGTATCATTTAGTTACTAGATTCGGTTGCAAATCCGTAACAATATTTGTTACTATATATTTTGTAACATCTATGTCACTATTAATGACCAAAATTTGTTACTTTGGCTCTAGTCATAATATTATGACGAAGTTGTAACATTTTTATGACTAAATAATTTCGTCACGATTTGGTATGTAAATCGTCACAATATTGTGACAAAATAATTAGTCACAATTTTTTGTAACAATATGAGCTTTTTCTTGTGGTGTAGGTTGGCGGCTGGAAGGAAGGAACAAAATCCCACATTGCCCAGAAAGAGTTTTAGCCTCATAGGTCTCCTAGTATAAATATAGATGCTTGCACTAGGTTGAGATCATCCCAAATTCGAGTATTAAGAGCTTTAGCATTATAAGACTTATTCAAGCTTTTGCTAATATTCTTGTACTTCCGAAATATTATCTAATAAAATCATCTTTTTGCATTTTCGGTCATTGAGTTCTTTTTAGATAGAATTTTCGAGCCCCCATAAAATATGTTTTGACAGTATAAGTTTCGGCTCTCACAGTTTGGCGCTGTCTGTGGGGACGAGAAATATTCTTAACTCTTAGAACGAGAGGATACCGAAAGAAGATGATGAGAAGAAGAACCGACGACATTACCAACCAGCTGGCCGGAGCAGCCACGGGAGCATCCGGAGGAGGAATTCCCTCCGTAGGAACATCAGCAGTCGGAACAGGAGCGACTGCTGCCGGAAATTCTGTGGCTGGAGCAATCGGAATCGGAATGGCCGGGACATCTCGGCAGTCGGTGAGCTAAGGATCATGATAGCCGAACCCGCGGAGCGGCAAAACAGGCAAGAAAGAGCGGCCGCACAAGAGATAGCAGCTTCCCAAGAGCCCCAAGAGCTAGCACGCGGGCCCCGGAATTTCGGAGCAAGACGCCTCAATTTCACCCCGCAAGCAGATACACCGGGCAGGCAGAACCCCAACGAGCAGAATCCCGTTGGGACGAAGAGAGAACAGTCGGCACCACCTCCTTTGCACCGAAAAAAGCGCTACTAGGCGAACCGCCGAACAGCCAACCTCGACGGTGACCAACGATGAAAACGGAGAAGACGCCGCAAACGGAGCCGGTCAAGAAGAAAGAGAGACAGACGACGAGGATAGAGACCTGACAGCAGACGAAGAAGAGCTTTGCTGGATAAGGCAGCAAGAGAAGGAGGAACAGGCAAACCGAGGGAACCGATCCGCTATCAAAAGAAGCGAGATGGACGAACTCTGCACCCGACTGGAGTTCACGGCGAGTCAAATGATGGAAGTAAGGTCGCAAGTCCATAAAGCGACCAGCTCCGCTCCCGAAATCGACCGAGTCTTAGAGTAGACCCAAAGGATCCCTTTCACCTCGAAGATCACGAACGTCAGAGTCCCGGACCCCGGCATGATTCGAATCCCCTTTTACGACGGGACAACGGATCCGAAAGCCCACATGACAGCCTTCAATATCGCGATGAACCGAACCAAGTTCAATACCACAGAAAAGGACGCTGGATTCTGCCTCCTGTTCCTAGAGCACCTGAAGGGGGCGGCTCTATCATGGTTCTCGCGGCATGGGCCGCTAGCCAAGGTCCATGGGCGGCTTGCCAAAGTCCACGGGCGGCTGGCCAATACTC